>JANRMT010062854.1:71755145-71773503 GCA_026402145.1 Polypterus bichir lapradei | reverse complement strand
AGATAGATAGATAGATAGATAGATAGATAGATAGATAGATAGATAGATAGATAGATAGATAGATTGTATTTATTTATAGAACTGTATTTATTCCCAAGAGGCAATTTGGCTTTTTACAGAAGCTCTTTAAATAAATAAATACACAAATAGGTAGATAAATAAATTAATAAATAAATAAAAGTATATACACACACTAAGAACATACACTAGAATGACTATAAAGCAAGAAAGTTCAAAAGAAAGGAAACCTCTGACTTGGCAGTGCCAGTCCCAATGAGGCATTATTCAGACATATTTCTGTTGGTATAAAGTAGCTCCTGTAGCATTTCTTGACATGCTTGTGCTGAATAATTCATTGGCTGAAAGTACTCAGTGTTAGTGTGTCAGAGAGAGGATGTGCAGTAGATAAAAAGATACACCATTGCACCCAGTAAGTTGATGGTGTCTATTCAATATTGTTGATCAGATTTCACCATCACCTACATCATCTCCATGTGCAAATCCTGTTATCATCAGGTGAAAGGGAGAAGCAACATTTCTCACTAAAGATGACTTGATAGCAGTCCATGACAATCTAGGATTCAAGATGTCTGCTATAAAATCAGTTTGTGATTGTAAATAGACAATGGTTGGCATCATAATTGATGTTGTGATTGGAGTCCCGTCTCTGCAAGTCATTGGCTTACTGTCTGAGACCTTACTTATCCATTCATGGAGGGTTCCTTATAAAAAATATTACTGCATAGATCTTTATTAATGTCATCTAGCATTTCCTTTTTCAGGCAGTATGGTAAAGTAGTGGTTTGCATTGCTGTCCATGTTGAAATCCCCCTGTGTTTGTATAAACCTTCCTCCAGGCCCTCGAATTTCCCTTGCACATGCCATGTCTTAATTTAATTGCCAATTCTAAACTGGTCATATGGTGCTATAAAATGAACTACCACCACATCCAGGGTTGCCTTCTGGCTTGTACATGGAGCTGCAAGGGTATGCTTCAGCCTCCTTCAACTCAATACTGAATTAAGCAGGGTTTGTAATGGCATGTTACTCATCTCATCTTTCATCTCACTTAATCTCTTTATATAGAAAACTGTGAGAGATTCTCGAATCTTAATATAAATGGAAGGTTCCAGGACCTCTGTGGTGCTACCTGTTATGACTGAATGTCAGCTTGAGTGAGCTTCCCTTCTAGTGTTGGTTCCTGTTTTTTAACTGCTGTTACTAGGTAATGTTAAGGCTTTCTGTAGCTCTGTAAAGGAATATGCATGTTTAGTTAGTGGATGGATGGATGGATAAATGGATGGGTGTCATGGATTAATACAAAGAAAATCAATATTTTAAGGCACATATCTGGAGAATTAACAAAAATGTCAGCAAAAATTGCTTAGTATTTCAGTAGACATGTCATGGTTTGATTAGTATATTTTTCATACTTAACCAACAAATTACATTTAATAACTTCAAAGAACATGTGCTGAAAGGAGCATAATTTTTAATTTAGATTTGTATAACCTTATTGTATATTTTCAACTTAAAAGGATCAAGTTTAATTGTAAGCTATGGTTATAGTACAAAGGCATATATTAAAAAGTAAAATTTTTGGATTCTTCATTTTAATTATTTGATAGAACTAAATAAATCAAAAACCATGGAAAAATGAATTACAGAAAATTAATCAGAGGAAATGTGGTAGGAAACAGGAATCAAGTGGGAGTCATCAGTAACAGAAGTGAAATAAATGTTCCACTGATTACATTTACAAAACATATTCAAAGTACATTTGCCTTAAGGTGCCCATTCATTCATCCATGTATTTTGTTTACCAGCTCTGTCCTGCTCAGGAGTTATTAGGAGTCAGCCATCAATGGAAAGCAGGCAGGATCCAATAATGCTTAAGTTATTTCTTCACAAACAGAGATTATGAATACTTAGCACAAGAATACTGAAACTAAAAATGCAGGGAGCATTAAAGTTACTGAAAGCAGTTCAGGTCCATACATATCTCCATAGGAGAAAGATATACTGTCCCATTGTTTTGAAAAAAAAAAGTTGTTTTTTATTTGATTTAATGGTATCTTACTCATCTTCCCTTTAACTAAAACCTTCATATATTTGGTTGCCAACCATTTGAGGAAAATCTTTAAGACTCACATAAAATAAACAGTGGTTATGAAGATGAAGTTTAGCAATATCATCTAACTAATGCTACTAAGATGAGAGAATGTGCTTGAGCGTGAGGCAAAAACAAAACCTAGGGCACTACCTATTTGGATTCTGAAAACATTATCCGTGATGAGACATCTTTACAGTCTCCACATTCAGAAAGAACAGAACATCATTGATCTTTTAGACTGACACTGACAAATGTCTAATTTCCTCCTTATTGACATTTTGAGAACTGACTAGATTTTATTGTCTCACTGATTATTTTTAGCCGTAACTGTCCTTTTCTGGTTTTCTCTTATCAGTGGTTTTACTACTCATTTCTTTTACTCACCATCTGTTTCTTAAGTTTTCAGAAGAAATGTAGTATAGGGTAACAGTGCTTTAATATTATATTATGAAGGAATGTACTGTGTAGGGTACATATAGATATTTATCTGTACAACTATAAAGCAAAATCCATTTATTTATTCATCATGCACAGCTTTTCAGGTTTTTAGCATTTAACTTTTGGCCTTGACCTTCTAAGATCCCATCCTGTCACAAATCCCAACCCAACACCATCTTTCCCATTTGTAAGGGTGATGAAAGCAGGAGGAAGTTGGAGAAAATACAGTTTGATCCATGAGACAAACATGGGCATGCTGGTTCTGATGGTGGTGTGATAATTGTATGCTTTCCTTTTAACCAAGAAATCAGTATTAGGTCCCATCCATTACATTTATTTTTTTATCCAATCAAGAATTTCCCTTGCTATTTTTGTCATACTTCATGCAGTCCTGGATGTGGCCATATTGTCTTCAGACTTATGTAATCTCTTATCATTACACCATTACAATGCAACTTGCCTGCTGTGTTTCTGTGTTGTATTTGAAGGTGCAAAAGATTTTTGACTAGTGATGAGCAAAATGATTCAACCAAACCTGAACTTGCAGAAAAGTAATTTGTGGAACAAATGGCATATCACTTCCGGCAACATTCATGTCACTGCCATAGGAAGAAAGGAATTTAGTTTCAGTGTGGTAGCATTTATATTTATTAATTCCATGTGTGTCTGCCTGGCAATTTAAATAAAGATTTCTCATGAAAACCAAAAAAAAAAAACACCTGTCAAAATTAGGCATTTTGTTAAGCCGTTAGTCATGTTCTGGTAGTACAATGCCCAATTTGCCAATAATTATGATAATCTTGAAACTGCAATCCTAAAGATGTATCAGAGACTGAAATGAAATATTGCTGCAGATAAAGGATAAGGCATGCATTTGGTAATGGCAGAAAGGGTGGAACATTCCCATGAAATGAGTCTGTCTGAGGAGAAAACAGTAATGTGCGCATAGATTGTTAGTTACAGGGCCCCTAAACTGTGGAATGGTCTTCCTGCTTCTATAAGAGATGCCCCTTCGGTCCCAGCCTTTAAATCCCGGCTGAAGACTTACTACTTCAGTTTAGCATATCCTGACTAGAGCTGCTGATTAACTGTACATACTGCATCTCTGTTGTTAGTCATTAGCACTAAAACATAAGTAACATGATAAGTATAATTGAATACTAACCCTCACCTATTCTGTTTCTGTTCTCGGTACTCAAATGTGGCAATTGGTGCCACAGCCCACCTGCCAAGTTGTTTGCCTGCCTATGGTAAAGTCATCCCTGGTGGAGGATCACAGGAATCATGGGAAAGAGGGGCCCTTTCATCGGATTGGCTAGCCGAGCAACATTTCAGCCGTGGAATGGCCAAATGGGGGAGGCAGCTTGATGGATGAGGTCTCCAGGACTCTAAAAATATCAAAATCTTATTATGTGATATCATCTACTGTTAAATTCTGCTCTGTACTTCTAAAATTTGTATTATTATGCTGTATTAAGGATTTGTTCTGTTCTGTGTATTGTATTGTATTGACCCCCTTCTTTTGACACCCACTGCACGCCCAACCTACCTGGAAAGGGGTCTCTCTTTGAACTGCCTTTTCCGAGGTTTCTTCCATTTTTCCCTACAAGGTTTTTTTGGGAGTTTTTCCTTGTCTTCTTAGAGAGTCAAGGCTGGGGGGCTGTCAAGAGGCAGGGCCTGTTAAAGCCCATTGTGGCACTTCCTGTGTGATTTTGGGCTATACAAAAATAAACTGTATTGTATTGTATTGTAGATTGGCTTTTTTTGGTGAGTTGTCATGTGGAAAATATGCTGCACTTTTGAAAATTACACTTTAGCTCTCCACGGTAATCTGAATGAGAGGCATAAATAGAATTGATTTGATTACGCAGCTGCAGAAAAGAATACAGGTAAACACAAAAGTGTGAAAGAGGCTTTAGGAAGCAATGATCCTTATTTTCTAACCTAAAAAAAGTTTCAAACCCCTCAAAAAAATGTAATAATACATGACTTTATCCATCCATCCATTGTCCACTGCTTATCTGAGGTCGGGTCACGGGGGCAGTAGCCTAAGCAGGGAAGCCCATACCTCCCTCTATCTTTACGTAAGCAAAGAACTTACGTAAAAACTTAAAATAATATAAAAGAGTTAATAATAGGGCATCTTGTATTCCT
Organism: Polypterus bichir lapradei; assembly: GCA_026402145.1. NCBI lineage: Eukaryota > Metazoa > Chordata > Cladistia > Polypteriformes > Polypteridae > Polypterus > Polypterus bichir. The sequence continues at coordinate 71,768,798 of JANRMT010062854.1, read as the reverse complement.
AAACAACTTTCTTATTCAAGATGCGGAAGGACTGTGGGAAAATGTTCCTCCTCAGTCTCTCTGAACTGGCGTTTACCTGACTGTAGCGCAGAAAAAAGGTTGTTGTTGGAATGGCTGATGTGACGGATAATTTTGCCCTGGTCTGACATCACTTGGTGTAGAAATGCTGTAAGTGTGATATTGTACACCCAGTGATGTGGTCAGCTAGATGTACCACTCTTTGCAGTGTTTTGCTATCCTGCTGTATGCTGTTCCCAAACCAAGCAGTAATATTTCCTGTCAGGATAGTTTCAATTTTTAGAAGTTCTTTACAAATTGGGAGGACAGCCTGAAATCCCTAAGGTGTCTGGTATGCAGTGTCTTCTTAACCAGTGTGTCAGTGTGCTTGAACGAAGGTTTAGTCCACTGTGATATGGACACCTAGGTGTCTGAAACTGTCCACTCTTTCTACCAAAGTGTTGTTAATATTGGGGGGGTTTGGGGTGTAGTGCCTTTGCTGTTACCCCCCAAAGTCCACAATTTTTGACATGCAGATTTTGGCCTTGCCACCTGGGGATGGTGAGGCTGGCTCAAAGTTGAAGTTAATGGTTATAACTCCATGGATGAGTCAAATCTCAATCATGCACAATAGCATATTCCCATTTTACATTTTCAATGAAGCTTTTAAACTATACATTGTAAGTGCCAAAGAGGAAGGACAGACACCTTGATTGGGATGAAAGAGGGATTCATGCTCGGCCAGAAGGCCATAATGGAAGGAGTTAAACAAGCTCACCAGGAGCACATCACTCCCCCACACCACAGTTGGTAGTGTCCTTCCAAACTAAACCCAATCGGGACAACTGCAGGATGGTATGGGAGTTGTATTCCAGAAATGTAGCCCTATCAGGGTGATTGGGGACCACCAGAGGGAGTTGCCGGGGGAGGACTGCCCTGGTTTTCACACAACCCGGAAATGCCCTTTATGACTTGGACAAGAGACCGGAAGCAGTTCCTGAATCTGGTTTAAAAGGAAGCCTGCAGCCATCATATGAATTAAGTCAGAATCAGCAGCAGGCAACACTCAACTGGAGGAGAGAAGGAGGAAGGATTGTCAGCTTATTGTATGATTTATTGTATTTTGTGGCACATTGCTGCAAGAAGGTCTGTGAAGGTGCATTCTGGAATAATGATCCTTATTCTATTAATATGTGGTGTATTGCTGGATCTATGGTATGGTGCCCTCTTGTGGTTACACATATAATATTTATTTGAAGAGCAGATGATTCCACATCAATGGTTCAATCTCCTGAATAATATGCAGCACATATAGTAGCAATATGGTCTTATTCATGAAGTAGCTACAATACTACCGGGAGTGTGACATGCTCTTTCATCCTTGTCAAATGCATGTTGAATTTTAATGAACACTTTACTAACAAGTAGAGAAACAAAGTGATTAGAATCTAACAGAGATCGCTTCAAAACACTCTATAAGAATGACAATTCCATAAATCAAAATATATTTTCATACCAAGATTGGTTCTAATCAGCTAATTATATGAGGTCAGAAACAAAGTGCTTTAAAATCTATATGTATTTTTGTCAAAATGAAAAATGGAAAGGCCAAGTCCTTCTAGGGCAGTGATTCCCAGCCTAGGGTCAGCAGGGATATGTCAGAGGGTCCACAGCAAAATGGAGGAAAAACAGTCACACAATTTTATTTTTTAAAAAGTTGTAAATAATAAAGCATTTTTCTAGTTCACCTTCTCTTTTAATAATATAATCATCACTTTGTTAGTGCGCTTTCTAATTATGCCTATTAATAACTGCATTTTTCAAATGCTAGTTGAAGTCTACCATAGACATACGCAAATTGCATTGTGGAGTTAAAGCAGTTCACAGTAAGCTAGGCATGGTGCATTGAATGCTAAAATATGCATAATTTTAATTAAAAGCAAATAACAGTCCATACAATCAAATACAGTCCATACAATCAAATCAAACTTAGTAAAACCAAAATTCAACTCCCACCCAAAAGAAAGAGAGGAGAGCCAGCCAACAAAGCAAATCTTTGAAGCAGCAAGGAAGTCAGAGTATCCTTTTCCCTGATACAGGAGATTTTTCCAAAATGTTATTGATTAGATCCTGTTATTTTTTCAAAGTTTTGAGCAGATCCTCTGAGAGAGAATTAGATTTTTTCTAGTTTCAAACAGTGTGGGACATCAGCAAGACAAGTCTACGTGCAAGTAGTGAGGTAAAGGCAGTTATGATTTGTTTGTCCTTCTCCACTTTAAACCCATCTGGGAGTACACCAAACACAGCTGTTAATGGGTTTGGAGAGATTGTGACATCAAGGCTGTCTGATAAGCATTTAAAGATTTTTGTCTAAAACAATGTTAATTTGGTGCACGCCCAAAACTTGTGACCCAGTGAGGCTGGAGTTAGATTACAATCTTCACATTTTGGATAGTTTAAATTCGAGATAAATATGGGAAGTATTTTCTGCAAAAATTAAAATTATAAAATGAAACTGCAATCTCTCTTTTGCAATTTCATTGTCAAAGTCTGTGTGGTCCCCTTAAAGTTGCAGGATATCATGGCCGGCCTGTACACTAGTACTGTGAGTGCTGTGTGGAGTGGAGGCAGAACCTCTGTGTTTTTCCCAGTTGATTCTGGGGTTCGTCAGGGGTGTGTTCTTGTTCCTACTCTGTTCAGTGTTTGCATGGACTGTGTGTTGGGCAGGGTGTGGGATCCTGTGGCTGTAGGGTATCTGTTGGTGAAGAAAGATTCGCTGATCTTGACTTTGCCGACGATGCTGTGATCTTTGTGGAGTCAATGAAAGCTCTGATCAGAACTCTCAAGTGATCGAGTGAGAAGTCTGAGTTTCTGAGCTTGAAAGGTGTGTATGGCACTTCCGCTTTCTATGCAAAAGTACGAAGGTCCAAGTCTTCAGAGTCCTGGTGCTTCCTGCCTTGCTGTATTGTTGTGAGACATGGATACTATCCAGTGAGATGAAGACTGGACTCCTTTGGTACTGTTCTCTTCGGAGAATCCTTGGGTACCTTGACTTTGTGTCGAATGAGTGGTTGCTCAGTTTTGGTGCTACGGCCTTGTGGCGCAGTTCCCAGAGGGTGATCCATCTCGCAGGATCCTCATTGTCGAGGGCCTGAGAAACTGGACCAGGCCAAGCAGACACCCACATAACACCTAGCTATGGCAGATAGATTGTCATTTCCGGAGGGTAGGACTGGACCACGTGTCTTCCTGGGGGGTTGCCAACTAGGATCATGAGCCGTTTTGTCATGCGGTGGGAACGGCAATACACTGTACAAGTACATGCTCCCCAATTTGACCTGACCTGACCTGACCTATGCACAAGAATGCTGCAAAAATTTAAATTAAAATGAAATAACCCCATTTGTGATTTCATTTTCAAATTGTACATACAAGAATTTTGAAAAAATGTAAATTAAATAGTCCCATTTGTGATTTCATTTTCAAAGTGTATGCGCAAGAAAAAAAAAATTAAAATTAAAATGTCTGTTCATTTGAGGAAGTCCGAAATGTTGTTAATATGAACTAAGGCTTCTGTACCAGTACAGAGTAGTTTGATCCATGTAAATACTGTATGTTTGGACCGAACCCAAATTTGTGCAAGGTGGTGAATAGGTTGTCTCAATGAACCATGTTAAATACTTTTTCTCTATCCAAAGATAGTAAAATTTCTGGGGTGTTAGATTTAATGGGTGAATATATTATATTAAACAAATATCAAAGATTAGAAACTGCCTTTAATAAATCCAGCTTGGTCTCGTGATATTACAGAAGAAAGCACTTCCTCAATACTTCCAGCTAGAACTTTGAAGAGTATCTTAGCATCATTATTAAGGACTGAGATTGGTCTGTATGATGCACATTGTAGTAAATCCTTATTTTTTTAAGAAGGATGGAAATTAATGCTTGGCAAAAGGTTTGAGTTAGAATTTTTTTGTATTTAGCTTCTATAAATATTAATAATAATAGTGGAGCTAACTTATTAGAATTTTTTTGTATAAAATTTCCAGTTTGTAGCCATCATGGCCTGCTGCTTTCCCACTCTAAAATGAGTTTATAGTGTCTAGTAATTCTGGGAGTGTCAGAGGCTTATCCATTTCCACAGCACTGAGTATCTAACTGTGGTATCTATAATGAGTCAAGGAACTCATTAGATTGTGTCTTATCTTCTTTAGACTGAGTAGAATATAAGAACTTACATTACTCTCGAAATGTGTTGGTTATATTTTTATGGACTATAATTTTATCTCCATCTGTGTTGGTAATTGCTGTTATTGTATTGCTGGCTTCCTACTTATGGATTTGTTAAGCTAAAATTTTATTGGCCTTCTCATCATGTTCATAATAATGATCTTGTAATTTAAAGATGAGCTGTTTCATTTCTTTAGTAGTCACAAGGTTAAATTCTGATTGCAAAACCTGTCTTTTCCTATAAAGTGCCTCATTTGGAGACCTGCTGTATTCAAGATCTATTCTGTAGTACTAGGGTGTTGTACCGTGTTAGCCATTATAAATGTAGAGAAAAGCCAAGCAAAATGACACCTTTTATTGTCTAACTAAAAAGATTACAATATGCAAGCTTTCGAGGCAACTCAGGCCCCTTCTTCAGTCAAGATGTATAACCATACATTGTTCTTCTCTCTTGTTAAATGAACCCTAGCCTGTAGGAGTCTATTAATTTTTAAATTTAAGATTTCTAACTTAAAGGTTTTCCAATGCTGTCTCTGTCCTGGTGTCTATTTAAGCACAGGGAACTCCAGTTTCTGTATTACATCTTGCCTAAAGAAGGGGCCTGAGCTGCTTCGAAAGCTTGTATATTGAAATCTTTTTAGTAAGCCAATAAAAGGTGTCATTTTGCTTGACTTTTCACTAAGATCTATTCTGGTAATTTTGCTGATTAACTCAGACGCCTTCTTGGTTTCCAAAGATGAACATCTAAGAAGAAGGAATATGCTGTAAGGTTAGGATGTAAAACTTTCATGTGTCTGATAGGTTTTGATGCATTGTAACCTGTGTAAATATTTTTACAGTATTAGATGTTATTGCTGCTGTAGTTGAAGACCTATCCAAGTCTGGATTTAAAACACAATTTAAGTCTCTGGCCATTATAATTTTATGAGTGTTAACATTAGGAATAGTTGCAAATACATTTTGGATGAAATTTCTATCATCCACTTTAAGTGCATAAATATTTATCAGAATCACTTTAGTATTAAATAAATTGTCCATCACCATAACATATCGCCCTTCAGGAACGCATATTATGTCTGATGCTACAAATGGGATAGTTCTGTCTATTAAGATTACCACACCCCTAGTTTTCTTTGTATAGCTGGAGTGAAAACTGGTCCTTACTTATTATGTGAGTCTCCTGTAAAAATACTATCTTTGCATTTAAACCAGTTAAGTGAATGAATACTTTCTTTCTCTTTAATTCATGATTTAGACCTTTGATATTCCAGCTTACAAACTTCACTGTTTGATCATAAAAACATTGTTTCTGAATTTTTGTTAACATTTTGTAGTCTTAAGTTAACGTAGTACATTTTTACATATGATAGCTTTGACCTAGATTTTGTATTATTGGCAGGTGTTAAGGCTATGAAGCCTATTGTGTTGGCATTAACAGTTATTGGGGTAGAAAGGATAAATAAGAAACAGCAAAGCTCTCTCCCCCCAAAACACCCCCATTTTGTTGCATGCCCGAATGAAGCTGGCCACATTTCATGAAGTCCCGGGTCCTCTGACATGTGAAGAGAGACAGAGCATGTCCAAAACAAAATAAACTCTCAGGAGAAGTTAGAAAAGGTTAAAATTGAGGTATCTTTTGAAGTACAGCCCCAATACATTAAATCTAGGAAATGATGTTAATCAGTTCCCTTGGAGACTGAGATAAAGTATGATAGTACATTCCCAATAAATCAAGGATATAAAGTGAAAATAAAAACACACAATAAACAGTTAGTTACTTTGAAGTTCCCAAAAAGTACATATATTCAATGAAAGAGATGCCAATATAATATAATAACTGAAGTTTAAAAAAATTAAAAAGGGAAAGGTAGCCGAAAAGGAAATAGAATGTGTAGTTATGGTAAATGTTGTATTACAAATGGTCCAAGTTGTAAGTTGCAAGCAGTATCGTCTTTACCTTGTAAGAACACGGTATGACTCATGATCGTGTTTCAAAAGAGTGTCAGGATCAGTCTGCTTAGCTGTTTTTCTGCTTCATTTGGAGAGCTAAAAATGTAAAACTGACTTTAAATATTCACTTTTAATTTGGTAGGATGCAAGAGGATGTATCTGATATCAGCACTGCGTACATGCTGTTTAATACTATTGCAGGGGAGAAATCTGGGAAAATACAAATGTGGCTATTTTCAGATATGATCTCCTCTTTCTGTCTGAGAAGAGACATGTAGTTTTGTTTGGTCTGTAGTTTGTCGAAATGGACAATAAGACTTCTGAGGCATTCAATCCACATATATGGTAGGCTGCTGAGATCTCGTGTCCAATTTAAAGTCCACTCCAGTTATTTTAGAGAATAGTTCAGTGATGAATTTCACTCAGTTTAGACTTCCACGTTTTCCAGGGAGACCTTCAATTCTAATGTTGTCCCTTCTATATCTATCTTCCAGCACAGCCAGTTTGTCAGCGAGCACTTTGCATTCTGATTTTGCAGCCATTACCTTATCGTCAGCAGTGGATGTCAATTGTTCAACTATTTCAATACAAGCTGTAAACATTTGCTTAACATTTTCAAGCTGAACAGCAAGTACTCTGATTTTATTCTCTTACTTACTCATATTTTCCTGTATTTTTTTTAATCTTTTTTCTCTAAAATTTTGGTAAAGGCTGTAGATATGTTCCTTTGCCCATCTGTTCCAGGTTAGTTTCTGGTAGGCCGTACTGTGACCTCGAAGCCAGTTTTGACTTTGTTGAAAATTTAGCTGCCTTCTACTTTTTCTTTTCTTTCTGAAAATGCTTGCTGCTCTTGCTTATTTATATTCACGTTGTCAGGGATGCCAGGGGCAACGACCCAGCTGGGACGCCGTGAGGGACCGGAAGAGGGTCAGAGCCCACCCTGGATCGCGTGGGGGCTGCCTTCCTGGTTTCTCTGGGGGCCACGGGTACAGGGCATGGAAGCTCCACCCTGTAGGGTCCCGTGGTCAATGCCTTGGGGACCTGTTACCCCAGCACTTCCGCCACACCAGGAAGTGCTGGGGGGAAGATTTAGGACGGCACCCGGAGAGCTGCCGGGAGGACAGCCGGCACTTCCGCCACGCTGGGGCGTGGCCAAGGGAGGAATGCCGGGAACACCTGGGGCTCATCCGGGGACTGTATAAAAAGGGCCGTCTCCCTTCATTCGAGGCTAGAGTCGGGTGGAAGAAGGACGAGGCAAGAGAGGAGAGTGGAGGCAGCCCGAGAAGAAGGCGTTTGTGGCCAGGACTGTGTGTGTTGGGGTTTGTGCACTTACTGAACTGGGTCTGAGTGACCAATTAATTGTAAACAATTCTGTAAATAAACGTGTGGTGGTATTTAACAACATGTCCGCCTGTCTGTGTCCGGGTCGGCTCCACAACGTATAATGTAAATACCAGATACCTCAGGATTATAGTAAACAAAATGATAAAAATAGCACAACAGAGCTCAACTCTACCCATCCATCTCACGCAAAGGATGACACCATTAGGAAACATTCCAAAGAAAACCCATATTGTAGTTCTGCATTAAATTCATAAGATGAGTCATATTTTAAAGCAAAATCTATGTCTAGAAAGTATGAAGCTCCATACATAGAGTTTGGATTTGTTCTGGCTATGAAAAAAGATGGAATTGATTACCCAAAATCGCATTCTTTGTCAGGAAAATTCTGTCAAATGAATATCTAAAGCTGTCTAAACTGAAAAGACATTTAGAACAAAAGCATCCAGCTGATGATGGGATACTTGTTGTCTTTTTCCAAAGGAAAGCAGGACTGCTTATGAAAAAAGCGAGCAGTTTCACACAGCAAGCAACGGCTTCAGAGAGAGCACTGAAGGTGTCATTATTTTGGCCTTGCGTTGCATTGCTAATGTTAGGGAAGCACATACAGTTGGAGAAGATCTGATATTACCAGTAACCAAAGACAAAGTTTGGGAAATGCTTGGCAAGGAAGCTACCCATAAAAATGACACTGTCCTTTTGTTAGACAACACTGTGTGTAGGCAGATATCTGATATGGCTGAGGATGTAACAGACAAATTACTGGAACAAGTAAAAAACAGCCCTTGGATTGTGTTGCAGTTGGACAAAAGCAAAGATGCAGCTAAGGCAGCACAGCTTATTTTCTATGTCAGATTTATTCGATATAGTGAGTTAGCTGAGGAGCTTTTATTCTGCAAAGAAATTCAGAGGAAGACAACAGGTCAGGACATTTTTCAAATTTTGTACGTGTTCATGCAGGCAAATTATATTGACTGGTTTTACTGCGTGGCTGTCTGTACAGATGGCACAGCTGGCTTGACAGGCAAGTGTAGTGGAGTCATCGCATTAATAAAGACCAGAGCTCCAGATGCTATGGATACACACTGTATGCATCACAGAGAAGCACTTGTCGCTATAAAGTTAGAAGATCAACTGCAACAAGTGCTTCAAGATGTTGCTAAAGTTGTAAATAGTATCAAAGCACATCCCTTTAAACACAGGCTGTTTGCCAAACTGTGCGGTGACATGGATGGCAGTTTAGAAAGCCTTCTGCTGCAATCTGAGTTCTGGTGGCTGTCTCACTGGGCAGTTTTACGAGTGTCTGATCTCTGAGAAGAACTGCATGATTTTTTCTTGTCTGAGAACTCCCTGTTTGCTAGCTGTTTTGAAAACCAGTCATGGGTTCAGAAGCTTGTGTATTTGGCCAACATATTTCTACTTTTAAATATCTTGGATCAGAGCACACAGGGCCATTATCACAGCATACTTAATCTGCAAGATAAAGTTTGTGCATTTCTACAAAAAATTGGACTTTGGGAGAAAAAGCTAAACACAGGAAATACTGTAATGTTTCCAATTTTTCACCAGGAGCTTGAAACATCCAATGCACCTGCAGACAATCCTGCCTATAATATTGTCACATCTGACACACCTGAAGGAATACTTTAGCGACTATTTCCAAGACCTGGACTTCTTCTTCTCCTTTCAGCTGCTCCCATTAGGGGTCGCCACAGCGGATCATCTCTTTCCATATCTTTCTGTCCTCTGCATCTTGTTCTGTTACACCCATCACCTGTATGTCTTCTCTCACCACATCCATAAACCTTCTATTAGGCCTTCCTCTTTTCCTCTTCCCTGCCAGCTCTATCCTTAGCATCCTTCTCCCAATATACCCAGCATCTCTCCTCTGCACATGTCCAAACCAACACAGTCTCGCCTCTCTGACTTTGTCTCCCAACTGTCCAACTTGACCTGACTCTCTAATGTACTCATTTCTAATCCTATCCATCCTCATCACCCCCAATGCAAATCTTAGCATCTTTAACTCTGCTACTGTACCTCCAGCTCTGTCTCCTGGACAGTCATTGTTTAAACTGGATCAGATATCCATTTGATTCCAGAACTGAGGAGGTCTTGATTGAGGTCACAAGAGGAATTAATAGAAACAGAAAATGATGGAGGTTTGTAGATGGAATTCTCTGCCATTCCCCTGTCAGAATTTTGGAGTAATCTTAGAAATGAATACCCAGTGTGGGGAGTAAAAGCCATTTGATGCCTCCTACCATTTACAACAACATACCTGTATGAGGCGGGTTTTTCTAAATTGAAAGTGCTGAAAACAGAGCATGTCTGCATGTGGAAACTTATTTGAAATTGTTCCTAAGCCAGCTACAACCCTGAGTGGACGAACTGTGTAAGAACATCCAAGTTCAAAAGTCTCACTAAGCCTAGGGCGAGTTTAATTTATTTATTTATGGATTTATTTATTTATGAATTTATTTATTTATTATGAGCAGTTTATTTTTTCCATAGTAAAAGTGCCTTATTTTATATAGTTTTGTTATATGCGCTTAACAGGTAGTGGGTGTGTACAGCAGTTTATTATAGACATGCGGGATATGTCATTTTTTGGACGGTGGTAGATAGGAGGTCCTCATTCTCTTAGGGGGGCCCAGGCATGAACAAAAGTTTGGAACCCTGCTCAAGGGTAACCTTGCTGAGGCATACGCTGCAACAGCTTCTACAGTGCTTAAAGTCAACTGTTTCTAGCTTCATCATAACTTAAACCATGACCCCTTTTTCAACTAGTGAAGAGAGTAACTCTTTTTCACCCAAAATAAGCCATTCCAAAAAAAAAAATCAATCCATATATTCAGAACAGTTTTAATAATTCAAATAGGGAGGTCAATACACCTCTATGCCAACCACTGAAGCAACCAAATTATTAATAATTAAGACCCTTCCGCTGTGTGAATGTTTTGTAGTCTGGCATGCACATTATTTATTCATCTTACCCAGTTCTCTGCAGCAATTTCACTCCTTTACTTCTCAGATGAATCCAGGCTATCTGATCATTCTCTTGTTTCATTCAAGTACTTCTGAATTGTATTTTTTCTGTGTTTTTTGAGATGATGACAACCTTTCCTTCCTCATGCAGTGATTCAAACCCAAAATCACATAGACATGCCAGTCAGTGTTGGTCCTAAGCTGAATCACTGACTGTGTGAGTTTGCTCATTCTTCTAATATTTGTGTAGGTTTCCCCCTACACCCTAAATATGTGCATGTTAGGTTAACTGGCAATTCTACACTAGCGATCAAAATTACAGAACATATTACATTTTTGTAATTTATAAAGTCACTGTTATCTTATCGTGTTGAGAAAAGAAATATTGTAATCATATTTCATCAGTTAAAATTATCCTAACTCACAAAATAAAAGATTCATACAAGATAATTAAAGAAGGTCAGCAATCAAAATTAGAGAATGAAGTGTACTAGTTAACAGCTGGTTCTAATCTGGTAATGTCTTGAAATACCAGGCAACATCAACCGATTAGTTAACAATGCTAGTCATTCTGCAAGATTGTAAGCCACTCTAGGGTAATTGAAGTGCTGTAATGTCAGGTAGTTCAGATGATTGCTGATTGGATGACCCTTTCAGCCATTAGAAGAGAAGCTTGTCATGTCAAGAGCGTAATTTCTTGAATATTAAAGCTGTACAAAGAAACAAAGTCATTCAAGTGGTGAAAAAAGGCCAATTGTCCATATAAGATGAGTGCACAAGAAAACATGTTTATACAGAGACTCGCAGCGGGGGATCATTTCAACAGTGTAGCTGGAATTGCTCGAAAAGTTAGTGCTGAAGAGCAAGAATTTCTCTCGACATACAGTATCTCATCATCTGAGAGAAATGAGAATGAAGGCCTGCTCCACACCGACCAAAGCCACTCATCAGCAAGAAGAATAAATAAGCTAGACTGGCCTTTGCTTTGGAGCATGTTGTGTGGACTGTGGGAGCCCTGGCCCAAATTTAATTTCAGTGATGAAAGCAAGTTCAGTTTATTTGGTTCAGATGGGAAACAGTATGTTCAGAGTCAAACTGGGGAAAGACTAAACCCAAAGTGTGTGAAGAAGTCAGTGAAGTTTAGAGGAGGAAATATCATGGTGTGGGGGATGTTCTCTACAGCAGGAGTCACACCTCTCGTACAGCTACATGGCAAAGTGAATGCTAATGTGAATCAGAAACTTCTTCAGCAACATGCGGTTCCAAACCCTGGGGGCTTTACCCAATCAGCCACCAATTGTTTTGCAATGCAATGCCCCTTGCCACAGAGAATATTAGAGAATACTGAAGTGATGTAATGGCCAACCCAGTGTCCTAATCTAAAACCAACTGAGAATATCTGGAAGATAATTGGCAAGAAAAATATGGTTATTAAATTGTGGAAGAAGCTAGAAGACGAGTGCAACAAAAATTAAGCCAAAACAGTGCAAGAAATTAGGCATTTTCTGTGGGCATAGACGTGCCAAAGTCATTGAAAGCAAGGGCTTCTTACACTTACTACTAAGTTTTGAAAGCTGTAGTCATCAAAAAGCATTGAGAATATTTATTTGCAGGCTTCTTTTGCAATACAGTTGTAATAGCTCTCTAATTTTGATCACCATAGTTTCCAAAATTAAATGGCTTTTTGTGGAATGACTTTTTTGCCTTGGTTATTTATTAAAACATTCAAGTAGAATGGTAATCATACCTACAGCTCCGATGACTTTAATTTTTGGGCAGTGACAACCATCAATATTTGAAAGAAACAATTGTTCATAAATTGTTTTGTAATTTTGATCACTAGCGTAAACTAGCTGGTTTTGTTTAGGAATCTCTGTTCTAATTAGAGATGAAACAGAATGTCTGAGTTAACTGCTTTGAAGCTCAAAAAAAATTAGAAATGAAGAAAAGATATGACGCCAAAGCTTACTTTTTTTATTTATAATTTTATTGATTTTATTGTAATCGTTCCATACAGATAGATCAATTTTTACAAAAAATAGGACTGAAAACAAATCAACCCAACCCCAACCCCTGGGAAAGAGAGTAACAGCCAATGGAGTAAAACTTAAAGCTGGTCAAAATACATAAATTGGTGAGTTTAATAGGCGGATTAAAAAAAAAAGGAATATGGGAAGAGAATCTATTTCCTCAGTGCTTTAAGAGCTTATCTATACTAATAAACGGCAAAGCCCTCACTCACTCACTCACTCACTCACTCACTCACTCACTCACTTACTCACTGACTGACTGACTGACTGACTCATCACTAATTCTCCAACTTCCCGTGTAGGTAGAAGGCTGAAATTTGGCAGGCTTATTCCTTACAGCTTCCTTACAAAAGTTGGGCAGGTTTCATTTCGAAATTCTACGCGTAATGGTCATAACTGGAAGGTATTTTTCTCCATTTACTGTAATGGAGTTGAGCTTGACCGCCGTGGGGGCGGAGTTTCATGTGACATCATTACGCCGCCCACGTAATCACGTGAACTGACTGTCAACGCACTATGTAGAAAACCAGGAAGAGCTCCAAAATACGCTGAACAAAACATGCATTATATAATTGAGAAGGCAGCGAAACATTAAGAAGCGAGCGAGTGACATACTACCATATTCATCAGTACAGCTACTTCGGAAACAAAGCGAGGTATAAACCTAAACTTTAAATTAACTTAATAGACAGGCTGCCGCTGGTGCTTTTCGTGCCCACGGGTAATGCGGGATACAAGTTTAATGAGAGGACGCAGGATATAAACGAGAGTTTTGATCACTTTGTAACTAAGTTAAAATTGCAGGTGAAGGGGTGTGCTTATGCAAATTCCGAGAGACTGTGTTTGTGGGGGATTGACAGTTAAGGCGGGTGGGGGAGTCACGTCATCATCTCCCCTCCCATTTACCTCATTTCGCTCTGAGCTGAGCTCCGCGGCTAACGCCGTCTTCCGAAGCAACTTCGTCACACTGCCACCAAATACAGAGAAATCCACAAGTTAATACACACTCTGTCTCTAGACTTTCTCCACACTGAATCCTCCAGGCACTACTTACAAAAGGTTACATTGACAATCGTGTTACGTTATTTTTAAAATGTTTAATTTTCTTAGCACAAGC
>JANRMT010062854.1:71688861-71741016 GCA_026402145.1 Polypterus bichir lapradei | reverse complement strand
TATCTATCTATCTATCTATCTATCTATCTATCTATCTATCTATCTATATTCGCTGCTGGCATCTCACCTGTAAAGAAAAATTATCACTTTCCTTCAAAGACGATTATAACTTTGATTAGGTCACTTCCCACCCTGGCACTATGTTTTAGCTAGTGATCATCCAATTGTTTATTTTTTAAAATCAGATGAGAAATGCTAATAATCCTTAATTCCTTCCACTGTGAATCCTTCTACTGTCCTGTCTAAATTTGCCTCCAGTCCTTGCCATGTGACTCTTTTATCCATTCTAATTTGTATTCCGGTGGCAACTTCAGACTCCAGCTGATTCAGGGAACTACTATCACTTGGAAGATGTGTCATCACTCCTTACTGCTGCCGCAATCCCTTCCCCTCGATCTTGGAAAAACAGGAGATATTTCACAGAAACAGTAAATACATGGCAAAACAGAGACCAGAATAATGTACTGTATGTAACAGCATTGTAAAGGGTCAAAGAAACACAAGACAAGACAGCAAGGCTAGATGGATATATATATAGAGATATATATATGTAAAATGTAATTGATAGATATAACTAATTATTTAATGTATATCTGAACACTATAATTTTTCTAATTCACTCCTGAGAAATTTGTTAAAGCCGTACAAAGCTGTGTTCCTAGTTCAAAAGTAACAAAGTGCCCTTGTAATAATTCTTCCTAGTCATTTGTTGTAAGATGATGCTAACACACAGTAAAATTTTCAGACATGCCTCTGTCCCTTCTCTGCTTCCTGAGGATTAACAATTATGTTATTTTGTCTTTTCTATAAGGCCATGTATAGGATATGTCAGCACATAACTCTCTTCACATTCTTCAAAAGTATGATGGGGTTTAAATGCATTACCACTTGGGGTCTGTCACCCACTCAGGCTTCAAAGAGCTGTACTGATTTTTAATTGTGGTGCATAATCTCTTTATTTGTGACAGGGAGGGGAGTACTGATATGTGGGCATGCAGAATTTAGATTAATAAGCAGCAAAAAAAGCTCTTTTACAGAATCCTGCCAACAAATGTAGCACACATCAACATTCAAAATCAGCAGAGATGCAGAAAATTTTGCTATGAGAGCTTTAGCCTACAGCACTGGGGTCAGCAGCCTTACTTTTTATCGCTGGTGCTAGGTTATCATTACATAATACACAGGAGTTGTCAGGTCCTCTTTGACAATGCTTGGCTATTGATTATCTGGTCTGGGGGGGGTGAGGGATTTTTACTGGTACACCATTTAAAACTGCTTTTTAGTTTTCCCAGGGGTCTTTAAAGCAAACATAGAGCATGTGGGCTTTTGGAATGATACTGTAAATATGGTCAGGCTGCTAGAGTTTACTGCCCTCAATAATAAGAGTCAGAATCCTCTTTGCAAGATATTCTTATGTATATTTTCTTATTTATTGGGAGGGATTGTGTAATGCACAGTGCAGAAGATTATAAAAATTCTATTCAAGGAGCAGAGTTAGTATTTAGATTTTAATACTATTTAAAAATTGTCAGCTTCAATGGAATGATTTTATGTTTTGGTTCAGACTTCTTTAGCTGCCTGTGTGAAAAAGTGTTTCCAGATTTCAGTTCTTTAATTCCAATGGGTGTCCTGTAATACTCATTTCACTGTGTACTAAGAATGTAAGTCAGTACTGAAGAACTATTAAGACACTACCATTTATAATGTAAACCTCACCAAAACTTCACAGTCCCACACTTGTGCATTGACCAAAAAACAGAAATGTGATCTCCAAATCCTTGGCTCATCATTACCATCAGATTAGATTAGAATGGATTAGATTAGATTATATTAGATTAGATTATTTTAGATTAGATTAGAATGGATTAGATTGGTTCAGATTAGAATGGATTAGATTAGATTAGACTAGATTAGATTAGATTATTTTTATTCATCCCATGAGGAATTTCAGATGCATACATCAGCAGAAACACAGAAAATAGAGATACAGACTCACAGGACAGATAATACAACCAATCAATCAATCGACCGATAAATACATAAACAAACAAATAAATAAAAATAAACTTAATAAGAACATTGGGTGGAAGCATTGAATTACCTGATAGCAGTGGACAGAAAAGACTCCTACAGGCGCTTTTTCCTATCATATCGTGTTGGAATGAGCCTGTGGCTAAAAGTGCTCCAAGAATTTTTCATGATTGCATCCAATTCTGCCACCATTCTTTTTTCCACAACAGCTTCCAGTGTGTCCAGGGTTCACTTGGTGATGGAGCAGTCTTTCAATGTTCAGGTATTGTACTTCTTTTGTTCTCAGGTTGCTTTCCCAGGACACAACAACGTAAAACATCTAACTGGCTACTCTGGACTGATAAAACATTTCCAGCAGCTTGCTGAACACATCAAAAGACATGAGTCTCCTTAATAAGTACAGTCTACTCTGGACCTTCTTTTGCAGCACCAGTGTGTAGGCAGATCCATCCAGTTTGTTGTTCATGTGACCCCCGGGGTACTTGTAACTCTGCAGCTCTTCCACAAATGTATGCATTACTTTGAGAAAAATCTCAGCGATCCCAGCTGCCTACCTGATTTAACAACACAAACTACAAAGGTGTATTGCAAAGCTATCATAGGTTTGGTTTACAATGAGACTGTGGCGTTAAAATAATTTTTGAACCACAAACGTCTGGTTAATAACTGTATTCCCTAATATTTTTTCACATTGCGGTGTATTTAGAAATTATTCAGACCCCTTCACAATTTTCACATTTTCTTTTGTTAAAGCCTTATGCTAAAATCATTTAAAATTAATTTTTCCCCTCAACAAGCATCACTCAATACCCTAGAATGACTAAGTGAAAACAGGATTTTAGAAACTGGCACATTTATTAAAAGTAAAAAAAGAATACATTTACATACCATGGCAGAATTTGTGATATATAAGTAATCATAATTTTAATTAAGGAGTGTGCTCATGTTAGGCAATTTATTATCACATAATTATGTGTGCCATTTTTAAATCATAATGATAATGACATCACCGAAACAGGCCTCTATTCAAAAGTTTACATACCCTGAAATGTTGGGGATAATTATATACACACAAGTTGAAATACACAGGTTCAAATTATGGGTAATTAAAGGAGAGTGTCCACACCTGCAATCTCCTTGATTGTAATTGGTTTCTGTGTATAAATAGTCAATTTAAATTCATGCAGAGCTGCACTGACTTTGCTGGATACCAAACCATAGGGAAAACAAAAGAACTGTCAAATGACCTGCAAGAAAAGGTCGTTGATTTGTATAAACCAGCAAAAGGATATAAAAAGATGAAAATGTGTATCAATGGTGTTGAGACTCTGATAAAAAAGTGGAAAGTTTGGAGTTCTGTTGTTACCAAGCCTGCATCAGGTAGACCAACTGAGATTTCAGCGATAACTGCTACAATAATTTGTCGAACTGCCAAGAAAAGCCCACAAGCCACTTCAAATGAGTGGTGTTGCTATTTTAAGATGCACAATAAGGAGGTACAAAAATGGGCTGCATGGTTAACTTACAAGAAAAAAACCCTTTAATGTTTCAATGCCACAAAACACCATCTCGATAACCCTCAAAGCTTCTGGAAAAAGTCCTAAGGATTGATGAGACCAAAAGTAAACTTTAAGGTGACAACCATAAACACTATGTTTGGAGAGGATGCTTGATGAAAAGTACATAATCCCTGCTGTGAAGCATGGAGGTGTATCTTTGTTGTTCTGGGGATGTGTGAGCTACAGTGGCACAAGTAACTTAGTGAAAGTTGATGGCAAGATGAATGCAGCATATTACCAGAAAATATTGGAGGACAACTTGCATTCATCAGTCTGGAAACTGTGCATGGGACACACTTGGATCGTCTAAAATGATAATGATCCAAAACACAATGCCAGGAACAACAACAACAACAACAACATTTATTTATATAGCACATTTTCATACAAACAGTAGCTCAAAGTGCTTTACATAATGAAGAATAGAAAAATAAAAGACACAGTAAGAAAATAAAATAAGTCAACATTAATTAACATAGAATATGAGTAAGGTCCAATGGCCAGGTTGGACAGAAAAAACAAAAAAATACTCCAGACGGCTGGAGAAAAAAATAAAATCTGTAGGGATTCCAGACCATTAGACTGCCCAGTCCTCTCTGGGCATTCTACCTAACATAAATGAAACAGTCCTCTTTGGATTTAGGGTTCTCACGGAAGGACTTGAAGATGATGGTCACGTAGACTTCTGCCTTTTAATCCATCCATCATTGTTGGAGTATCATGATGCTTTGAGTAGTTGGTGGTGGTGCCACCACCACCACAAAGAAACCGGAAAAAGAAACAGAAGAGAGAGTAGGGGTCAGTATGGATTTTAGAGCCACCATGAATAGTTATTATGATGAATTGAACATACAGAGTATCAGGATTAAGTTTAAGTGAAGTTATAAAAAGGCCATGTTAAAGTAATATGTTTTCAGCAGTGTTTTAAAGTGCTGTACTGTATTAGCCTGGCGAATTCCTATTGGCAGGCTATTCCAGATTTTAGGTGCATAGCAGCAGAAGGCCGCCTCACCACTTCTTTTAAGTTTTGTTCTTGGAATTCTAAGGAGACACTCATTTGAGGATCTGAGGTTACGATTTGGAATATAAGGTGTCAGACACTCCGATATATAAGAAGGGGCGAGATTATTTAAGGCTTTATAAACCATAAACAGAATTTTAAAGTCAATCCTGAATGACACAGGTAACCAGTGTAGTGACATCAAAACTGGAAAGATGTGCTCGGATTTTCTTTTCCTAGTTAGGATTCTAGCAGCTGCATTCTGCACTCGTTGCAAACGATTTATGTCTTTTTTGGGTAGTCCCGAGAGGAGTGCGTTACAGTAATCTAGTCGACTGAAAACAAACGCGTGAACTAATTTCTCAGCATCTTTCAGTAATATAAGAGGTCTAACTTTAGCTATGTTTCTTAAGTGAAAAAATGCTGTCCTAGTGATCTGATTAATATTCAGATTACAGTCAACAATTACCCCTAAGCTTTTTACTTCTGTTTTGACTTTTAATCCTAATGTATCCAGTTTATTTCTAATAGCCTCATTGTATCCATTATTGCCAATCACTAAGATTTCAGTTTTCTCTTTATTTAACTTGAGAAAGTTACTATTCATCCATTCTGAGATACAAGTCAGACATTGTGCTAGTAAATCAAGAGAATCGGGGTCATCAGGTGCTATTGATAAGTACAGCTGTGTGTCATCAGCATAGCTGTGGTAACTCACGTTGTGTCCTGAGATAATCTGACCTAAAGGAAGCATGTAGATTTAGAACAGCAGCGGACCCAGGATAGAGCCTTGTGGAACACCATATTGGATATCATGTGTCTTTGAGTTGTAATTACCACAACTAACAAAGAATTTTCTCCCTGTCAGGTAGGATTCAAACCAATTTAAGACACTGCCAGAGAGGCCCACCCATTGACTAAGGCGATTTCTAAGAATATTGTGATCAATGGTGTCAAATGCAGCACTCAGATCTAAGAGGATGAGAACAGATAAATGGCCTCTGTCTGCATTCACTCGCAAATCATTTACTACTTTAACGAGTGCAGTTTCTGTGCTGTGATTTGTTCTAAAACCCGACTGAAATTTATCAAGAATAGCATGTTTATTGAGGTGGTCATTTAACTGCATAATGACTGCCTTCTCTAGAATTTTACTTAAGAAAGGCAGGTTAGAGATGGGTCTAAAATTTTCAAGAGCCAAGGGGTCAAGATTATGTTTCTTAAGTAGGGGTTTAACTACAGCAGTCTTAAGACAGTCTGGGAACAAGATGTAGAAACATCTCAATGATCATTAATAGAATGGGATGCACCTTAGCCAAACTTCAAGTGTCATAGCAATGGGGCTAAATACTTGTGTCAATGTGATTTTTCAGTTTTTCATTTCTAAGAAATTTGCAGAAACTTCTAAATCCCTGCTTCCTCTTTGTCATTCTGGTGTGTGGAGTATTACTTGATGTGTGGAAAATGAATTTAAATGATTTTAGCATAAGGCTGCAGCAAAATGAAAAGAGAAAAAGTGAAGAGATCTGAATACTTTCTAAATATGCTGGGGATGCACTCCAGCTCTTCACTTTCTTGCCCCACTTTTTTCCATTCTCTGTCATGTTATTTTGAGAGAATGAGCTGGTATTGCAGTGGTAAACTGACAAGATGACTTCGCAAAGTGAAACACCAAATACAGGTATAGACCTTTATTTACAAATACATCACAGCCCTTGGCAACCAAAATCTAAATGTTCACACAAAACATTGTTATCTGAAAATAATACAAGAAACAGTTACTCATGTCAGACAGCCTGTCTTCTAGCTATACAACAAATAGCAAGAAGATTCAGTAAGAAGCCTGTGCCACGTCATCAGCAATTAACCTGAGGTCACCCTGGCATTTCTTTTTTTGGCCTTTTGTGTCTCAAGTAGTTTGCCTTCAAATGATAAGCACCTCTCAGGCTTAAAAATTGCTATTTAATGGCAGATGCTTTAAAGCAAGTAAAACCGAGACAAAGTGCCCTCAACAACACCTTGAGAAGCTGCTAGTTAATGTGCTTCTGTTCGTATATTAATATATATATATATATATATATATATATATATATATATAAATACACTCTCCTGCCATTGTATTAGGTACACCTTGCTTGTACTCGGTTGGACCCCCTTTTTCCTTCAGAATTACCGTAATTCTTCATGGCATTGATTCAATGAGGTTCTGGAAACATTCCTCAGGGATTTTGGTCCCTATTGACATGATAGCATCATGCAGTTGCTGCAGATTTGTCAGCTGCACATCCATGATGATAATCTCCCGTTCCACCACATCCTACAGGTGCTCTATTGGATTGAGATCTGGTGACTGTGGAGGCCATTTGAGTACAATGCCAGGTTCAAGAAACCAGTTTGAGATGATTTAAGCTTTGTGACATGGTGTGTTATCCTGATGAAAGTAGCCATCAGAAGATTGGTACACTGTGGTTATAAAGGTATGGACATGGTCAGCAACAATACTTAGAAAGGCTGTGGCATTTAAATGATGCTCAATTAGTACTAAGGGGCCCAAGGTGTGCTCAGAAAATATCCCCTACACCATTACATCTCCACTGTCAGCCTGAACCACTGATACAAGGCAGGATGGATCCGTGCTTACATGTTCTTGATGCCAAATTCTGACCCTACCATCTAAATTTTGCAGCAGAAATTGAGACTCAACAGAGCAGGCGATGTTTTTTCAGTCTTCTATTGTCAAGTTTTAGTGAGCCTGTGTGGATTGTAGCCTCAGTTGCCTGTTCTTAGTTGACAGTAGGGGCATCCACTGTGGTCTCCTGCTGTTGTAGCCCATCTGCTTCAAGGTTCGACGTGTTGTGTGTTCAGAGATGCTCTTCTGCATACCTCAGTTGTAATGAGTGGTTATTTGAGTTACTGTTGCCTTTCAATCAGCCCAGAGCTGTCTGGCCATTCTCCTCTAACCTCTGGCATTAACAAGGCACTTTGAGAACTGCTGCTCACTGAATATTTTCCTTTTTTCTGACCATTTTCTGTAAACCCTAGAGAAGACTGTGCATGAAAATCCCAGTAGATCAGCAGTTTCTGAAATACTGAGACCATCTGGCACCAACAACCATGCCACATTCAAGTTCACTTAAATCACTAATCTTCTCCATTCTAATGCTCGGTTTGAACTTCATTGTTTTGACAATGTCTACATGTCTAAATGCATTGAGTGGCTGCAACATGAGTACCTAATAAAGTGGCCAGAGATATATGAACAAACATTTAACGGTCTCAGCAAACTTCTTTGAAGAATAAATGTTCTACATCTCATGAAAATTGGTCCACGGTGGCTGAATTGTTTCATGTAGACTGAAAGATGGACAGACAGACAGACATGGGCTTTGCAATTGGTGCTTCAAATATTATATGCGAACACACCTAAAAAGTGATATGATGCACAAACCAGAATCTTACAAATTAAATAATTATGATAATTAAAAATTAATCTGTCCACACAATATAAGATAACAATATAATATAAATCAAGTAAATTTAATTAATGTTTGCGGAAAGACATGGATGAATATATGCTCCCATTAATATGTACTACAAACACTTTTTTTTCACCTTTGCAGCACAGTCACTGACATGCTCTGCCACTCATATTGGATCAATTGGAGTGTCAAATTCATTCTCTCCTCAAGCTTTGCATGCTACTGGGTTAAAATTAATACATGCAAGCTATTTTCATTTCCTTACTGCTGAATTGGCAATCCTTGAAGTCTTTCATGTCCTTCTCTGCCTTCTTCTCTTTTCAGGTCATATGTGTTACATGTGCTGATTATTAAATACCCAGACAATTGCTGGGTGGTGTAGTTGGTACCAGTGCTGCCTAATGGATCCAGTGTCTTGAATTCAAATTCCATGCTTTGTTGTTGTCTGTGTACAGTTTGTATGTTCTCCCTGACTCAGTGGTTTCCCCCAGGTAATCTGATTTTCCTTCCATATTCCTAGAGACATGAGTTACCTTTTTTTGCCGACTCCAAACTGATCCCATAAAAGTGTATGTGTGTGAATGAATGAGCCCTGTGAAGCACTCACACCATATCTAGGGTTGTTCCCCGCCTTGTATCTACTGCTGATGAGATAGTCTGTGGTCCTCTGTGTACCCTGAATTGGATTAAGCTGATTTTTGAATGCATTGTTTTATTATGCAGACAGTCACTATTCTTTGTTCTCTCCAGCAAGGTCCATCCCCAATTCTGCTTTTCAGGATGTGGTTTCTTTTTACAACTATCAAACAGTGTGATCTAGAGAATATTCCATGGATTTTAATCTACAAGGCTGCTTGTTATGTTTGCACCTTTGACTCAATGTGTGATGTCAGCATTCAATTTAGAGAAAAAATAAATAAATCTGCACAGCTTTGTAAATGAAAATGTGCAGTGTCCTCACAGTTAGTGCTTGCTCCTGTGTTAAATGAGCAAACTGTGAAGCTAAGAAGCAGGAGCTTTCCTCAATGTGCCACCTGGCTACCCTAAAGAAATGTATTGCCTTAAAAGTAACTAAGCACAAATCCTAATGTTGTGCATGCTTAGTTTTCTTCCTTACATTGAAGAATCTTTGCCTTTCTCTAACTAGGCCTCATGTTCTTGCATTTTCAAGCAGCTCATCACTTTGAGAAGCTGCTCTCTCGGTTTTACAACTCTTCCCTTTTCTGTTCCTTATCTGTCAAAGCATGTCCAGTGTCTTGTCATACCCTGCAGTAGTTAGCCCCCTGCTGCCTACAAGCAGCTTTATTTAATTCCTTGCTCACATGACCCTAGGTTGGCATGTCTTCTCTTTTCCTACATATGTCATGCTTGCTCAGCTTTATAAACCATTCACAATATTCATCTAGTTTTATCCTTTATTCCATGTCCTTCTTTTTCATTTCCTTTATTTCTTTTACTAAAATTACAATTTATTCAATGTTAAATCATCATAAAACATAACTAAATAATGGCTATAATTTAATTAATTTCAAAAATCCAGTGTAACAGTGCAATACCTCTACATTTACAGCTTAAAAATGGTGATACGCCTAATGAAAAAAGGCTCTCTGACAAAAATAAATCACTCTCTGTGTCAGCATCAGGGGACTTTATAAACAGGCAAATGAACATATAATCATACATAATAATGTATATTCTAATGAGAAGAAATAATAACATAAATAATTTAAAATGAGCAAGAAGGAAAAAACACACCACTTTCTAGTTCTCTTGATCTTTCATTCTAATGAAGCAGTTTTTTTCTTTAACATTGGGGTGAGGGTCTTATTTGTTTGCTTTCCATCTTCAAAGAAAAGATCAGTATGGAAAAAAAAGCTACTGCCAAATTGCACTCCTTGAAAATTTCATTTAATATGTGTTCTGAGCAAAACCCAATATTTTTTCTGTGGCTTAAAAATGATATCTTTTAACCATATCTTATCAGTTTTTATCACCAGTCATATTAGGAGATCATCTCTGCATTTTATTCCAGGGCCCTTTGAGCTGACACAACAATCTGTAAGGCTAAAGTGCCCCCTTGTGACTCAGATGTGCAAAAGCCAAGGTCCTCACTCTTCATAATAAAACTACCATAAGAAAAGTGTTACATGCAGGAAAAAAGGAAATGTATGTGTGTCTATTCAGTAAACATGGTACACATACAGTATATTAAACAATATGCTCATGTTTCTATACTACTGTTTTACTTATTAGAACAGTCATCGATTTCAAGCTAAATCCTACAATTAGATAGATAGATAGATAGATAGATACTTTATTTGTCCCCAGGGGAAAATTTAGCTTTTTACAGAAGCTCAATAAATATAAATCATTATAACTAACACAAGCACCCCCCACCCCTTTTAATTACACACTGGAATAACTAAAAAGAAAGAAAACGTCTGACTTTGCTAAAGATAAAAAGAGCAGTCACAGTGTGTCATTATGCAGGCATGTTGCTGTTGGTATAAAGAAGGAGTCTCCAACTCTCCATGAAGGGCCACAGTGGCTGCAGGTTTTCATTCTAACCCTTTTCTTAATTAGTGACCTGTTTCTGCTGCTAATTAACTTCTTTGGAATTAAATTTAATTGACTTGCTCTTGAAGACTCAGACCCCTTAATTGCTTTTTTTTCCTTAATTAGCAGCCAACAATGAGATACAAAATGAGCCAAAAACATGACCAGCGAACTGTGCTCATTATACAATATCTGAAACTAAAGAAAGATGAAGGTCCCAGGAATGTTGATCTGCTGAGGTCTCCGACACATTTTAACAGTGCTCTTAGAAAAGAGAAAATCAACATTTTCAGAAATGTATGCTATTGCACAATGAGAGCAGCAACAAGCCATGGAATTAAAGAACGGGTTTAATTAACAACATGAATCGACACCTCATTAAGCAACTGGTTGGAGTGAAATTTGTTGGGGTTTGAGGCCCTGACTTAGTTTGTCTTGTGTTCGCTCACTCACTTCACATTTCATTTCTGTTTTGGTGCCATTTAAGGAAAGAAATGAAGCAATTCAGAGAAACGATGAAGAAATTCAGTGGAACAAATCTTAAAAAACAAGTCAATTCAAATGAATTGAAAATGTTCTTAATTAGTTTTTGCTGCTAATTAACTTTTTTGGCCTTAATTTGAATGAACTTGACTCAGGCCCCTTTGTTTGTTTTTTTTTTATTAATTAGAAGCCAAATAATTGTGAGACACAAAACAACCCGCCACATGAGCAGCTCACCACATTACCTGAAAATAAAGAAGGGTGAAGATTTCAGTAAGATTGATCTCTCAGGTCACCAAAACTTTTTGACGATGTTCTAAAAAAAAAAAAACAGAAAATCAACAGTTTTGGAAATATCTGCTGTGGCAAAATGAGAGCAGAAACAAGCCATGGAATTAAATAAAGAGTTTAATTAACAGAAAGAATCACCTTCTCATTAAGAAACTGGTTGGAGTGAAATTGGTTGGAGTTTGAAGCCCCAGTTTAGCTGGTCATCTGTTGGCTCGTTTCACATCTCATTCCTGTTTGGCTGTTATTTAATGAAGAAAAGAATCAATTCAGATGACTGAATCCCTAAAAACAGGGCTATTAAATTGAAAGGGAAAAATGAATTTAATTAGCAGAGAAAACCTGTCACTGATTAGGAAAAGGGTTAGAATGAAAACCTGCAGCCACTGCGGCCCTCCAGGCCAAGAGTTCAACAGCCCTGCTCTAGGGGGTCATGAATGTGTCCCATAACTGAGCTTGCCTATTTAGTTAGCTTGCTTATTCAGTAGGCCTCTCTTGAAATGATGTTTCTGGCACAACACACTACAGTGGAAAACAATCACAATGGCCATCACAGAGTTATAAAACATATAAAGGATGTCACTACAGACAATGCAGGAGTGCAGTCTCCTAAGAAAAGAGTCTGCTCTGTCCTGTCTTAGATCGTTCTTCTGTGTTAAGAGACCCACCCTAACCCTTATTAGTTAGTTAAATCAAATGTCAATTAAAAAAGACATATCATTTTTACTTTGTTATTATTATTAATTCCTTAATAAATTAGCCATCATGCATTAAAGGTAACTGTACCCCTGATCCAGTAGCTAGATGAAGCACCATTTGCAGCAGTAACCTGAAGTAATTCTTTTTCTGTATGAGCTTTAAATTAATGAATAATTATTTTTATATAATGTTTTCTCACTTTTCAAGCTGTTTGACATAGAGAGAGGGGAGCCATTTCAACCACCACCAATGTGTAGCATTCATGGCCGGATTAAGGTGGGTGCTATTGATGCTGCAGCATTAGGCCCATTCCTGAAATAGGCCCAGATGAAAACAGACGAGAATTTTCCGGAAGCTGAACAGTTTTCCTTTGCTATATTAACTTCAAAATAATTCTTAGAATGAAATTTCGAGTTCGACTTTCGGATGCCTAGACAGCGTTACTTATTATACAGTTACTATTGTTCTTTGCGCTGTGACGTAACTATAACGTTGTTGTGTTTATTGTTAACCGAAGATTTCAAGTTAATGCTATCAATTTTACGTTAAACAGTTTTACTTAGCAAGCAGACCCCAGCCCAAGGGAAACATTCAAAACTCAGATGTATCTGGCCATGATTGACAGTCTGTTAGCTGAACTGGAAAAGCGGATGAAGGTGTATGACGATATTTGTAAAACATTCGGATTTCTCTCAGAGCTACCGTCATTGAGCATTGAGCAGATCGAGGACAAAGCTAAGAATCTCATTTCCTCGTATCCAGATGACTTGGAAGACACACTGGTGGCTGAGCTGATACAGTTTGCTGCATGTATGCACACTCAGAAACCGGTGACTGTGGACGAATCAGCAGAGCTTACCATGTACAGGCTTTTGTCATCGTTGAATCTTTCTCAGACATTTCCAAATGTCAAGACTGGGTTGTGCATCTATCTGTGCATGATGGTGTCCAATGCCTCTGGCAAACAGAGCTTCTCAAAGTTGGGAATAATCAAAGAAGAGTTGCGGTCCTCAATGGGGCAGGAAAGGCTAAGCATGCTGGCGCTTATGAGCATTGAGCATGAGCTGCTGCGCAGCCTTGACTTCACTGACACGATAGAAGAATTCGCGTTTGCTAAGACTTGAAAAACAGCAAAATAAGTAAGCAGCACTAGCGCAGTAGTTAGGGTGACAATATGCCTAGGTTAAGTTGATCTGGTTTAACCTTTTCTGCATTAAGTGCACTTTTTAGACTATTGCTATTGAATGTTGAAGTTACATAGTGTGATGTTGATCTCGAGTTGTTACAATACTACGTCGTTATTATTATTCATGTTCAATAAAGGCTGGCTGGTTGCGTCACAAGCAATTAAGGCTCCTTGGTCAGTCTGAGTGCGCATGTATGGTGAGTTTCGAATGCACATGCACCAATGCCGAGAAAAAATAGGCCTTTTTTGCGCTGCAGCATCAGGCCCAATTTCGTCTTAATCCGGCCCTGATAGCATCCTTTGGGATAATGCAGTGGCAGCCATTTTTTGCCACTACATTCACTACACAGTTGCAAATAGGTGGTGAAGGGATGAGAGATAGTTAGCCAATAAGGGACAGGGGATGATCAGGGGGCCAGAAAGGATGAAGTGGTGATCAATCTCTTATGACACATTGGAGGAACTCTGGCCCCCTGATCCTTATAACACCACTTCAGATTATTAATGTTTCAAGGTGTTTGCTTATGCATTGATCTCTTAAGGCTCTCTTAAGGCTCTACCACAGTATTTAAGTGGAAGTGAAGTCTGAACTTTGACATGGCCATTTCAAAACCGTGACTCTTTTCCTTTTCAGCAATTCAGTTGTAGATTTGCTGTTGTGCTTAGAATAATTATCATTGCCATGTTTTGTCTATGTTTTAGCTGTTGGACATATTCCTTTAGAAAACTCCAGAATAAAGTAACAATGAAATTTTCTTGGTGTAGTTGGTAGACTTAAAAATCGTGGGGCAAACAGATTCTGTGTCTTCAAAGTGAGGTTCTTGCAGTTATAGGTTATATTTGATTTTCCCAAAACATGAATTTGTGCCAAACAACCAAACATCTCAACTATGAAGTCACATCTGCAGTAATCATTGTTTCATATGTGTTATGAGTCTAACCTATGATACCATGCTTTTTTTTCGAGAGAGGGGGATATGTCTTTGTTTCCCTTCCATGGAAGCCATTTTCTTGTTCTGTCTTTTTCATGAACTGTAACATGAACCATTATGAGGCCTGCAAATCCCCTGGTGAACATTAAGAGTTCTTTGTGATTTTTTGGACATTCTTATCTTTGGGTGAATTTGCTGGCTTGCCCACTCAGATGAAGAAAGACAATTGTGTTCTGTATTTGTAAACAATACCTCTCACAACAAGCGGGCCTTACACTCTTTTCCAGGCTGATGAGCTATATCAAAGGCTGCTCTTGAGATCAGAGTAGGCATATTTTGCTACACGTGATACTGCCGTATGTGCTTCTTATATACAGGAGTTGGTAGTACTTTGAGATCATGATTTATTTGAGAACATTTGTTTAGCAGCACCTAATTCCAATACTCTTTTGCATCTAAAAGAAGTTCATAGGTTCATGTGCTAATCAACATGCAAATGGAAGTAATAAGTGTGTACTTAGCTTTTCAACCATGGGTTTTCAATGTTTGCTGTTTATCCAACTGTAGTACTTCATGAGGAGAAGATGATTGTTTGTTATGACTTGTTATATAAAATTATAAATTTGGAAGAGGGAGTCACCTAGCCTTATTTTCCTTTTAATCCATCCTCTTCCTATAATTCACTTACAAGAAGAAGAGAAACAATTTCTTCAATCTTACAAACACATCATTCACCCATTTTTCAAATTTGCTTTAAGTGTATTGAGGTTGCACATAAATGGAGTCTATCAAGTCAACATTAAGTGCAAGGCAAGGACCAACCTGGGTCACCACAGGAGTTCATCACAACACATCTTGGCAGGACATTTTCAAAGGAGTCATCCTAACCTCAGAGACATCAGGACTCCAGTGTAAACGACTGAACTCCATACAAGATAATAATCATCTTCAAAACACTGTTACCAATTCAAACAGTGGTCAATTTCAGTCACATGTCCTGTCAGAACTGTTGTCAGTGCAGATTCTGATATGTAAAATTAGAACTGACTGACATGTGCTCACTTTTCCACCTAACTATAAATGTATGTGTGTGTTCACATGCACAGTATCTGGAGAACAGAAGACAAAATCTGCCCCTGATCTGACAAGCTAAAAACAGAAACGAGAAAAGCAAACTCACTAATAGCAGCCTAAACTATTTACAGTACCTGAACTTATTACAGTGCTCTGAAACTGCACTCAGTGAAAAATACTATACAAAACTAAAGTGAATAGAATTGAACTATTTTTTCTTTCTAACTGAAGTGGTTAACACGCTTTGTTGAATATTTCAATGACATTATGGAAAGAATTGTTTGGTGCATCCTTTACCTCATTGTATCTCTTTAAGCACAAATTATGGATTAGGAAATGTTTTTTAAATGACAGGCATCACTCTACATTACTGACTCGTGTGTCACTTAACCTACCTTTGCTCTGCTATACAAATGTGCAAAAACTTGTTGGATTCTTTATCTATGAGGCATCTTTCAGTATTACCACTTAAAGTAATGTATGAAAGAGGGAGCTTAATATAACAAAAGATGCCTTCATGTCCTTCATTCATAGTTGGTCTATTATTTATGAGTGTTTAAAAACTCCGTAATAAGAAGGTCAGTAAACATTTTAGTTTAGGTACTTCAAAAATGCATCTATTACTTATTTACTCTTATGTAAAAAGACCGTAACAAAGGCTTCTTTTGTTCTTCATAACACTTTCAAAGCATGAGTAGGTAGGTGATTCATACCTGTGCAGTGTGGTATATCACTATGAATGGAAAATTACTTCTTAATATGAAGGATTCCCAGGTCTTATATTAAATATGTAATATCAAGAGATATGTGTCTCAGGTAAGCCCCCCTCAGACCACTGCAAAGTGAAGTCTTCCATTGCAGAGATGAATAAACACTTCAACTTGATGTTTTGTAAGTGTTATGAAGACCCAAAGAAGTTTTCCTTAAGGTCTTGTTACGTAATGATAAATGAACAATAGATGCATTTTTGCGTACATAAACTAAAGTGTTATCAGAGGTTCTTTTTGCCATGAATTTAATAAGCAAACATACTACTGATACCAAAACGTAGTGGCATACTGCCTTACATACTGCCTTTGTAAAAGTGAAGTTAAGGAATCTTCTTGGAAGGTAGCTATGGACTCTACTTGGATTATGTTTGGTATGTAAAATGTCCAACACTGGTACTCAGGGAGCAAGAGTACCAGTGAGTTCTTGGGCTGGAGAGAGGGTGCCAAAAGGAGACACAGAACATCTATGTAGGTAACTTCAATGGAGTGTATACTTCTGCCATTCATTATCTTATCAGTTAAATGAATGAAAAAGAAAAACTAAATCAGATGGGCCAAACTGGTCCAGATTGTCTGGACAGCCCCTCAAGCTGTGGAAGGCTTATTTTGATGAAAAGATGTGCTGTCTTTTGAAGTCAGGTCCGCATTGAAGAGGGACTTCCTAGCTGGTCCAGGGCATTTTAGTAGCAGAGGCGGAAGGGCAGGGATAGCGATGGAGGACGTGGAAATGATGTGTTTAGTCTTCCAGATTGTTGTGAAAGGAAATGGAACTACTTTTAGTGATGGTGTCACATCCAATACCTTACAGACATCCTCCAAGGAAGGAGCAATTCTGTTATCACAACTTTGTATTCTTTGTAATATCAACCAGCCAAAAACTTCAAAGTGGTGACTCTTTGGCAAGACAGTAAATACCGATATCCTATAGACAGCCATCACAATAATCATTTACAGGATAACCCAGGAAATTTGTCTTTAACTTCTCGCCTCAGTCTAAACAATGGGTGCCTATTGCCTGTTCATCTGTTGGGATTTAAATGTAATATTTGCATGTTTCTTTTTCTAAGAGAGAAATGGAATGACCCAGTGTACAAAAATGTCCCTCTCTGACGTAAACACAAGGAGAACATAGACATTCCACACAGTGAACAGGTGGATAATCAAACCCAATTTCTTAATGCTATCAGTCAGCAGTGCTAACCACTGCACCACTATGCTGCCCACTGTCAAACGCCTTTTCACAAAATAAGCTGTTAAATCTGGAACAAGGAATAGCAGTTAATAGATTAAATCAGATCAGATTAGTTTAGATAAACTTTGTAAATTCCATGAGGAAATGTAGATGCATACAATAGCAGAAATTTAAAAAAGATATAGACCCACAGGACAAACAATACAGTCAATAACTAGATAGATAAATATTGTGCAGAGATTCCAAAATTAATACGATTGAATTTAAAGTGCATAAGCATTTAGTCAGGAGTAAGCACTGAATTTCCTGATAGCAGCAGGCAGAAGAAATCCCCAGAGGCGCTTTTTAGCACACCATGGATAAAAGTGCTTTAAGAGCGCGCCTCCTGGAGGGAATGGGGTGGATTTTTTTTTCCATGAAAAGCTTCCATTGTGTTCAGGGTTAGCTCTGTGATGAAGCAGGTTTTCCTGATAAGTTTGTTCATGTGTTATGTGTCTTTTGAATTTAAGTTGCTTACCCAGGAGACCTCAGCATAAAGCAATACAATGACTACTATGGACTTATAAAACATTTGTAGCAGCTTGCTGGACAATTCAAAAGATATGAGTCTCCTTAGTAAGTACAATCTGCTCTGGCCTTCTTACACAGCACCACTGTGTTTTCAGTCCAGTCCAGTTTGTTGTTTATATTAAACACAGGTACTTGTAACTCTACATCACTTCTACAACCTCGACTGGTCTCAAAGGTTCATTGCCACGCCAGAAGTCCACCACCAACTCTTTTGTCTCACTGAGTTTGAGCTGCAGGTGCTTCTCCCTGAACCCCAAAAAGACGTTCTCCACAAACCTCCTGTATTCTGATTCATCTTCATTGTTAGTTCAGCCTATGATGGAGGAGTCATTTCAGAATATCTGCAGATGACCAATTCTGGTATTATACTGGAAGTTCAGGGTGTCGGGGATAAACAGGAAGGGAGACAGGACAGTTCCCTTAGATGTCCCAGTGTGTTACACACCACCATTTATAACTCACAGTCCCTGAGCCTGACAAACCGCTGTCTGGGGGTCGGGTAGTCCATAATCCGGTCAGGTCAGGTTGGGTAGCACGCACTGGTACAATACGTTGCTGCACCCACCACATGACAAAACAGCTCGGGACCATGCTTGGCAACCCCCCAGGCAGAGATATGGTCAAGTCCGTCCCCCCCCCACAAAAAATGACCATCTATCTGTTGCATCCAGGTGTTACATGGGTTTCCCCTTGGCCTTGTCCAGCTGCTCGTGTCCTCAACAATGAGGATCCCATGAACGGAATCATCCTCGAGGAATCGCCACATGCCTGTACTGTTTTAAATGATGCTCCCTCACACCTTTGTCCTTTTGCAGAGATATTAGGAGCACCACACACCCCTTTCCAGCAATCTCATTATCACCCATGTTCTTTCAATTTGTCAACTGACTTCATTGGTAGAGTCACCTCTTCCTATGATTCAGGAGACTGTAGGGGAATCAAGATGCATAGCCTTGAGTGGTTTTCCCAGTCTAGGAGAAAGTATGATGTTAGTGCTGAAGCTGAAATTTTGATGGATTAAAAAAAAAAAAAATCAATCAATTACTGAGTAAAATTACCTAGTAGGTAACTATGTACAAGCAATTTAAAAAGTTCACTCAATTGTAAAAGGTTTGTTTTTATCTGGATTTGTTTTTCACTGGAAATGGAGCTATTAAAAGGTATGAAAAAGTTATGCAGTAAGCACAAACCTTTGACAAAAAAACACAACTCTGCCATGAATAATTTGGAAGGTTCTGGAAAGAGTGTGTCAGTATGAGAGGCTCTAAATTGTTAGCTTTACTTAGGTACATATTTTTGGTCAGCATTTTCAGCCTGCTCCTTTCTTGTCTTTCATTAAATAACCAGTTCTATTTCACAACATTTTTTCCTCAGAGTGGCCTGGAGATGCAGGGTTTTTCTCTACTGCCTGACAGATATAGCGTCTTCGATTTGAATTCTATACCAGTTGCTGTTTCTGTCTAGAATGCCCTTGTGTCATGTGCCAACCTGGGCTTTTCTACAGGCATTCCTGTTTGATCTCCTATCACTCAAACACATACCTGTTAAGTTAATTGGATATTCTGAATTGACCTTGCAACATTGAGTGCATTTACTTGCGCAGACATATCCGGAACAAGTTGAGTAACCCGTTTAAGGTAGAAACCTGGTTTCCTAAAAATCTTTGTTTACATGTGCAAGTAATCTTCTAGAGTTCCTTTTTGGCAAAATGCTCCGAAATTATTAAACTATTTCTTCGCCACTCTGAATCCAAAAACAAGTTCTAAGCCTGTGATCATTTTCTTGTGTTTTATAAATATGTTTAGCCCTTTATGTGTTGTGAAACAACATTCATTCCCTTTTAACATGCTCAACCTGAGCCAAAAAAGGTTCGATGAATGGACACTGGCTGCTGCATTACCCGATCACACTGTTTCAAAGTATATACAACAAATAAGTGGATTAAAACTAAACTGACACTTTATTTATAAGTTTCTGCTACTGAACTGCTCACGGCAGTGTGATTGCGCTGTGCAAAGGAGTGGTGCACAGGTATGCGTACTTCTTGCCTTACACCCAGTGCTGCTGGGAGAATAATAACAAAAGGATTTTTACTTCCATAAGATAAGTATTGTGTTACTTTAAAAAGTAATTGAACAACATGACGCATGTTACTTTTTACGCATTACCCTACTGCTCATGAGAGTGTGCAGATGAGCTCAGCAATATAAGTTCAGCTCACCAACATAAATGTAGTGATTTCTGAACTACTGAGACAGATTGTTTCAACCAGGAGAAGAAATAATGTGATTGCCCGGGTATTTGCCTCAAGAAATTTGTGCAATGAACATGCACAGACTACAAAAGTCATTAGCTGTAACCCAGTTAAGGGTTTACACGGCCAAATAACCAGATTACTTACAGAATAATCTATGTGTCTTAACCAGGTTTCAAGATACTAATAACCAGGTTTCTCTAACCAGAATAAGAGTTGACCTGTAATTTTACAAACTAGGTTTCAGTGAATAACTGGGTTACTAAAGTGCAATTAAACGTTCTGATTGTCTGAAAGAATAGGGCTGACACACAAGACAGGCTTGATTCTTAGGTTGTGGGGTTAGGCTTTGACCCAGAGACTCTAAACTAGATAGCCAAGGAAGAAATTAGAAGGACGAGTATAATATACAGTATCTGCATTATCAGTGGCATCACCAGGTAAGTGTGGGATACACATACCATACTGGGTGACACCATCAGAGGGGGTGACACCCAAATGACTGTCTATAAAATTATTGTGCTCAATGAAACGATCCTCAGGCTGAAATCTTCAAGGTGAACCCTCTCTGCTCAATGAAATGACTGAGTGTCCATATGCCATAAGTAGTGGGAATTATGGCTCTGCTTTAAACGACCTGGTTGATGCATGTTACATTGTTTAAAGTATAACCAACTCTTTGTTAATGAGCTCTAAAAACAGTGTGGATCAGCTCTATGCTGCCAAGTGCTTCCCAGGAGCCTCTTGAACCCGCTTCCAGCGATAATGTACCCAAGGGATGAGCCAGACAAATGAGAACACACATGCAACATCAGTGCTTTTATTAAAATAATCAACTCATCCATCCATCCATTATCCAACCTGCTGAATCCGAACACAGGGTCACGGGGGTCTGCTGGAGCCAATCCCAGCCAACACAGGGCACAAGGCAAGAACTAATCCTGGGCAGGGTGCCAATCCACCGCAGAATAATCATCTTAAGGTTTAAAAAATACAATGCAAAAGTTCCATAATAAATAAATAATCAATAAAAACAAATGAATTGTAGAGGTTAAAATTCAAATAAATAATCCATTAAAACAAGGCTAAAACACTTTGCAGGACTCTTCTATTTAAAATCCCAGGGAAAGCCAATAAATACAACTTCTCCTCTGCTTAACCCCAAACAGGTCCTTAAAGCAAAGGAGGCATGTAACCAGCAGTTCAGTCAACCTTCTGCACTGCTTCTAGTCTTAGGCCACGGGCAAGGCACCGTGTCAAGCCTTCATTTCCTGCTGCTAGGCTTGCATCCCTGCGGTACATGGCTGCCCACGTAGGACACCTCACTGAGCCTTTCCAATTCCCCTACAGCCCCTGTTGTCTTTCTCCTGGCCTTATGAGTAGTGACTCCAACTGAGCAACATGTCAGTCACTCCAGCTTCCTGATTGCTCAGCTGGAGTGGCTTCATTCTGCCCCGAGCGTCAGCCGCACGCTCCCTATGGGGCATCCTCCTGTCTGCCTGCTTTCCCTCTCTCTCTCTCTGTGTTTCTCTCTCTCTCGTTCACCTGGAGCAGCTTCCACCACATCTTAACTCCTTCTCTCTGTGTTTCTCTCTATCTCGTTCACCTGGAGCAGCTTCCACCACATCTTAACTCCTTCTCTCTTTCTTTCCTTTAACCTCCTTTCTTCCGATCAGTCTTTTTCATCCCGATAGGTCTTCCTTTCCTTTTCTTGCCCTTTCGTTCCTCCCTTCTTTCCCCTGCAGGCCTCTTTATTCAATGCTGCCTAATTTGGTTTGGGTGTGAGGAGCATCATTGATGTGTCTGACTAAGCCAGCCGCCTCTGTACATATATGTGGCGCGGTCAACAAGTTCCCTAGTTAACCACAAAACGAAACGCACTCACACACACCCACACCCAATTGGAGCCTGCACCTTCTCGGGGCGCAATTATTTATTTAAAATTAGCCTCTAATTGCTGAGCCACAGACCTACTTTACCACAGCTCTGTTCATTGAGTCATCCAGGGACATGTTTTAATCCAACCTTGGTTACTGCACTGGGTGACACCAACCCTTGTGATGCCACTGTGTTATATACAATATACTGTAGAAGAAATGACATTGCCAGTTCTTGCTGGATATGATTTTATTCTTTGTTCCGTATAGAATGATGAGTGTAGCTCTACTGAATCAACAACACAATTGAACAAAGTGAAGCAACCATATTTTTTCTAAGTGGATCAGTTTGTAAATATTTATTTGGAAATAGTTAGGCTGAATTTGTAGAGAAGTCAGGCTGCATTTGTAGAGGATGTGAAGCATTTTTCTATAGTGGTTACTGCCCGAGCCACACTCCCTGAGGCCTCACTTTTCTGCTGTGATATCCCATACATGACATTCACGGGCCACTTGTAATTCGCATTTTAGCTGCTTGATATGACCTATTTAAAAACAACTCACTCTACTGTTTCTGTGGTCCTGTCAGCCAGGGCAGGACACTGGAATTAACAGCTGATAGTTAGCATGAAAAGCTGCATAAATCACCTACAGCAGGCCTCCCAAGGCACCGTCTAGCGGATGTGGAGGGGGCAGAGGAGGTGATGAGGTTATTCAGTTGGCAACAGAAGTTGACATTGGCAAAACCTGAACTGTGAATTTAAATGAGTCCTCAGAGGTCAGTACCACCATTCTGCAGTGGAGGAAGGGAGCAGTTATTGCTTTGACACCTGGGTCTCATGTCAGTAAATGTGTGGCTGCATGGCCCTTACATACAACTGCCTTCCAAAGAGGCCACAGGTGTGCTAGAAGTAGAAGAGCTTGGCAAGGCGATGATAAACAGCTCATGATTTATGGGAACTGTTTACGGCCTTCAGGCCTGCTGTATTAACACCTTATCCCGGAAAGGAAAAAGATGAAAAGAGACAAAAGTTGCAAGGCAGATCATTAATCTCCTTAAGTTATTTTGGAACACTCACCCACACTGAATACTTGAGCATTAAACTAGCAGAAATAGTCTTGATATTTTTATTTAGTCATCAATTTTCTCAGTGAAATATTTTTGCTTCTTTTTTCAGTTATTAGCAAACATACTAGCAGTTAATTTAGTCATAGATGGTTTATTCTGTACTGGCTGAATGTTATAAGCCTAAAATTAGAGATAAATACTACAAAAGAGGCGAAGCATGACCTAAGAAGTTTCTTATAGGAAATTAGCAGTAAAAAAACAATCAACAAGAATATGATGTATATTAGGAATACTTAGGGTGACTTAAAATGTGAAGTCAATGAAATAGCAGTTGCTCTAAACTTGCATTTTTCTGAAGTTTTCGAGTCTGAAGAAGTGGACCTCCAAGCAGTAATAGGGACAATCAAAGAGGTAATAAGTGATTTGGAAATTATAGTGGGAGAAGTACTGCTTGGACCTTAAAGATTGAAATCAAACAAACTACCTCGACCAGATAACGTTATCTTCAAATGCTTAAGGAGGACACTGAGTGCATGTATAAACTATGGGCATATATTTTTCCTTGAACAATTAGAAAATTCCTATGGACTGGAAAATAGCAAATATTATCGTGTGTCACACACATGTTCATGGGTGGCAGTCGATGGGCTTGACTAAATGTGTTTATATGCAGGGTTGGCAGTACACACTAATGCCTTTTCTCCTTCCTCTACAGATATTGCAAAGGAAAATCCACCTGACCTCACTTCCCACTCTTCTTCCAGCTTCACCACTAACCTTACGTCTAGTTTCACTGCAAACCTCCCATCCAACCCCATCACTGACCCCACTTCTGGGTGCATCACTGAAGACACGCCTCTTCCTGCCTCCCACCTATAAAACTGCCACTCCTCTGTTCCACCCGCAGTCACATTTGGACTCAGTTGCAGAAGATAGCTCATTTTGTATTGTTTTTGAAAGTAATTTCTTCAACTATATGGGGTGGATGCCCAAACCTTTATCTTGTCTTTGTTTTCTGTCTCGATACACTTGTTATATAAAAATGGTGACTGGGCCAAGTAAATATAGGCTGGTGAGCTTAATATGCATCCATTAATTATTAAGGAAAAGATTGATCATCAAATGCAAAGAATAGGAGTGTTAGTGAACAGTCAGCAGGGGTTCAGAGAGAGGAGGTGTCATTTTACTAACATGCTGGAATTGTATGAGGAAGCAACAAAAGGCTATGGAGGCTGTGAGATGTCCCCTTAAGCCCACTTGTTTATTTAAGTATCCATGTAAGACATTGACCAGGTGTCAGCTCTTCTGTAATGTATTACATAGAATCACTGATTTATGAACATTATATTGCCATGGACTTACATTATGAGCCATCTCAATTCACAGATTTGCTCTGTGGTAACTG
This sequence comes from Polypterus bichir lapradei, assembly GCA_026402145.1. NCBI lineage: Eukaryota > Metazoa > Chordata > Cladistia > Polypteriformes > Polypteridae > Polypterus > Polypterus bichir. Next base: position 71,716,592 of record JANRMT010062854.1, on the reverse strand, counting down.
CTGGTGGCCAATCACAAACCTGCTGTGTCTGGATTACATTGGTCCTCAGAAGCACTGCATTAGCAGAGACATCTTCTAAACTTTGTGAGCAGAGCACTTCCTGATGACATCAGCTGAGCTGTCTACACAGCCCCCACCTTACTGTGAGGCTTTACCACATATTGGAGTGTGAGCTGTTCAGTGATTTTGGGATGCCAAAACGCATGTAGTGTGAACCAGAAATAACATACACACCTTTATAATATGGGTGGAAAATTGGAATACCTGGAGAAAAACTCAGGCAGACATGGGGAGGTCATTCGTATTCCACAAAGAGAGCAACCAGAAGCAGGATTCAAACCCAGAGATCTGTGAAACAACATTGTTATCCACTACATCACCCAGATTCTTTATAGCACTTATTTTCTTACCAGCTAGAGCACAGTAGACATGTAATAGTGTGAAAGATGAAAAACTCATTGTGATCTTGTATATCTGAATGTATCCAAACCCAGAATAATGCCAAGGATGAGGCATTACCCAAAATTATTATTTATAGGAATGAATATCATGCAAGTGTACAAAGGGAGAATTAAATAGAACAAAAGGAAACTAAGCTGCTTTTATAGGATCTTCCTATAAAAGGTCTGTTCACTTGTATATCATGTAGGGTCACTTGCCCACATACCCACCACAAAGTAGCATAATAAAGTGTTCCCTTTCACCTTCCTCCTCTTTATCTGGCATCAGTCCGAATAAACCTCTGTCCTGCTCAACCACTGACTCCAGGTTCAACTCTGGCCTGAATGGGAGGAGCTTTTAAGCTCCTGCCAGAAGAAAAAATGTCCTATGGAACTACTGGATTTATTCTCCTACAAATACACCTAGCAAGTACAGGTGCCCCAACCATCTTGATCCCCCAGTTATGCTAAAACACCTAGGCATCTGCCAGCGTTGACTGCCTCCTAGAAACAAATGCAATGAGACCAAGTATAAAGCATTAAGCTTTCTAGCAGTGACATTTCGGACTACTTGATTTTGCATTAATACATTAGGGAGTCATGAAAGCACTGTGCCCTTAGGTACTTACTGTACTTCCAGGCCACTTCTCTCAAAGGTCAGTGCAAGCTGTTTACTGTCAGTGCCACATGCGTCCCTTTTCCTTCTCTTATACTAATATGAATCCTATTGGCTTACCTGGCAACCCACTACAGCAGGCTAAATGACACAGCTTGGCTCAGTTGCCATCAACACCTGGCATTTTCTGGATTCAGACTGAATGCACATATCATGGTACATGTAATCTTTGCCAAGTGAGTCTAGATGGAATGTACAAAGGGCTTGCTTAAAGAGACTTGAGTCCTTCAATCTGTAAGCTGCCATCCTGGCTCACTAAATGAGGATCAAGACAACTCAGTCTGAAATAAGGCACTTCAGTGTAAGCCAGGTATGAAATGAAGCCTATTCAGAACCAAATAGAATGCATGCAATAATATTGCTGTAAATGTTGCACTTTTACTGTTTACATTAATGTTTTTTTTCCTAGAACTCAACTTCCCGCTGATCTATGGTTCCATGCTCCTTTATTTTACTGATAATGTTTATTCCATTTTATGCTGTAATGCATTCTTTGTATAATGGTATGCTTGATTTCTTTCATATATGTATAGTGATATGGTCTATAATGGTGTTTTGTCTTGGTAGAGAAGAGTAATATGTTACTCTACTTTCCCCTTTTGTATTATTAATATGTAGCCTTTGTTAGAATGCCTCAAATCTCACAAACTTACCACTGTTTATAAGGTATTGTACCATATAACTTCTCCCCATCTTCTCTTCTACATTTATAACCTCAGGCAATTAGAAGTAGTAAAAGACAAGCAGGAGTTAAGTTACAATTTAAATAATGTATTATTGATAATATTCATAAATAATAATAATATGCAAAGTACATTTGAATATTGGTAACGATACAACCTGATAAATGCTGATGTGTAGTTTCAGGAGGCACACAGACTTGTTAGTTATTTAAAATATCTCTAGTTAAGGCATCATTGGTGGTCAGCTTTCTTCAGAACAGGCCGCATGCCTGTCTCAATATGGCTGCCGAGCTGTGCTCTTCATTGTGTTGTCCTTTTCAGTTGAAGGTTTGTGAGAAGGTCTTTCATCAGTTGGTAAGAGAGAGACAGAGAGAGAGCAAGGGGTAAAGCAAGCAAATTTATAGATTTTCTGTCCAACCCATACAGTCTATAGGGCGTCATGGTACTTAAAGTCTTGTGATACAAGTCAATTCCAAACAGTCATACTCCAGACCAATGGTCAGAGAATGTCTTCACACCTGCCCCCAAAACCATTTGTTGGGCTAAAGCTAGGCAGTATGGCTTTCCTGTTGGAGTTGACTGAGAGAATCCTGCAGAGAAACATTTGTCAAACTTGTTTGAGGCACTTCTCCCAACCCTGTGGTAAAATTCACTATCCTGACTTAGTCCTAGGGGATAAACATGAATGCTTCTCACTAATGAAATACTAATATCACTTTGCTTTGCCTAAGTTACTATTAAAGACATACAAAATATTTATCAACTTGTTTGCAAAATATCACACCACAACAAATGGTAAGTGATTTATTAAACAGCAAAAAAATGGATATATTGGAAGTTAAACATTAAAGTAAGCATTTACTGTATGTTTTAGGCACTCCAAATTTCCATCTCACATCCCAAAGATGCACATATAAAGTTAATATCCATCCATCCATCCATTATCCAACCCGCTATATCCTAACCACAGGGTCGCGGGGGTCTGCTGGAACCAATCCCAGCCAGCACACGACGCAAGGCAGGAAACAAACCCTGGGCAGGGTGTCAGCCCACCGCAGTATAAAGTTAATATGTGACTCTAAATTGGGCTGTAAAAGTATGAATTTGGGTTTGTGTGGATGTTATCTGCCATGAACAATCCAGAGTTGGTACCTGCATTATGACAGTGTAGTAAACATAGGCTGCTGTCCCCCTAAGACTATGAATAACATTGAACAGATCTGATTTAATATAATATTATTACTTTTTGCTGCAGACCATTTTTCTTTCTCATACTCATTCTTGTGACTTATGTTTTAAGGTCAAAGTAGATTATAGGGCAAAAAGAGTCCTTAAATCAAAATCCATTCAAATTAAATGGCAAGTGCTTTATCTAACTTATTTATTTAACTACAAGAACAGCTATGTCTTGACAGGCCTAGGAGCTTATTGCTAGTGTGGTTGAGTGAGGGAACACACAAGTCCAAAATAAATGCTGTGGTGCTCATCAGGTCATCCCTTTTAATAATGGTGCTGGCAAGGCAAAAACAAATAAACATGATGGAGCAAACTAGAACAGCAAATGTTATCAGGCTGTAGGGCCTAAAAACATAGGCTAATAGTCAGTGATTAGATTGGAGCTCTGCCCAGATGTCAGCTCTTTCCCAAATGGGACGCCACCTTCCAAAAGAAGCAAAGTCTTGTAGTCCTCAGACAGGAAGGGGTGGAGTCATTTGCTCTCATTGGGCGTCTACTTGGAGCTACGGATGGAAAAAGAGACAATACTGCCAGTGACATGCCCCCTCATGGCCTGCCATGATAGTGCTTACCTCTTATAAGCCTTTTATAAGTGACCCACTGATGCACATGTGTGACGTTAGCTAAATGGTCCATCAATGTATCCACCCATTTTTAATGTACCTTTTTGATTACATTGTTAAGCCAGCAGGCAGCACTGGATGAAGCCAGTCCTGGGCAGGATGCTGCTCTATTTCAGGGCATGGTACCACACTCTCTCATACCAGCACAATTTGGAGCCACTGGTTAACCCAACATGCATGATGGAAGAAATATCAAAGTACCAGTTCATTCCCAAGGAGAAGAATAAACTCTGTACAAATGATGACAAGTGTAAAAGAGAGACAAAAGGCAGAAAAAGTTTTGAGGGGATCCACCACATATATATTGTCACGCTTGGGTCACAGATTTGCACAGAAACACAGGAGGTTGTAGAGACAGGAACTTTATTCAAACACTGCAAACGAACATTTGTCTCTTTTTCAAAAGTTTAAACGTGCTCAATGACAAGATAGAGATGACAGTTCCATCCGGAGCAGAGAATGTTAGAGAGAGAGAGAGAGAGAGAGAGAGAGAGAGAGAGAGAAAGAGAGAGAGAGAAAAGCAAACAATCAATTCCAAAACTGACAGGTGCTGTTCAGGCTTTTAAGTATGCAGAGTACCGCACAGGAAGCATATCGCGTGACAGAGCAGCCCGCAAGGAGTAGGTCGCAAGCAAGCCCAGCAAGTAAGGGAGCAATGTGAAGGTAGTCTGTCAGTGTTTTTAGGAGGGGTTTTCCCAGGAGCATCTGTATCCTCTAGGGGTGTGTTCAGCCCCCCTGCTCACACCCCCTCCGTCAGCTTTAGTCACATTTTTGTTAATCAAGCAACTCTCCAAACCAGGTTCAAACAGGCATGACAGGACATCAGCATTAACATGTTCAGAGCCAGTTCTTGCCTGACTGTAAAATTGTAAGGTTGCAAGCAAAAAAACCATTTAATGAGACGAGAGTTTGTATCTTTCTGACGGTATAACCACTGAAGTGGAGCGTGATCTGTCACTAATGTGAAATTTCGACCCCATAAGTAATAACGAATCGCTTCCACAGCCCATTGAATCACCAAGTATTCTTTCTCAATAGTCGAATAATTGCATTCCCGTGGAAGTAATTTTCTACTCAAATATGTGATAGGGTGCTCTTTCCCATCAAGAACCTGGGACAGGACGGCGCCTACACCAAATGCACTTGTGTCCATCTGTAGAACAAAATCCTTAGAGAAGTCAGGATTCCACAAAACCGGATAACATGACAAAACAGTTTTCAAATCACAAAAGGAACGTTCACAAATTTCCATAAAAACAAATGTCCATAAAACAGGGAGATTTTTCCTGCCTCTAGTAAGTTCTGAAAGAGGGACAGCCCTATTTGCAAAGTCAGGGATGAATCTTCTGTAATATCCAGCAAGCCCCAGAAAGGCGCGTATCTGTTTATGTGTCTCTGGACGTGGGTAAGCAAGCATCTCTTCCACGTTTCTAAACTGTGGCTGAAGTAAACCCCTGCCCAAATAATGAGTCTCAGACATACCCAATTTACACTTCTTAGGGTTAGCTGTCAAGCCAGCCTGTCTCAAGCTTTCAAGGACAGCCTGAAGACATTCTAAATGCGTATGCCAATCATTGCTGAAAATCACGACATCATCAAGGTATGCCCTGGAATATTCAGAATGAGGATGCAAGATCTGATGCATCATACACTGGAAAGTTAAAGGTGCCCCATGAAGACCAAACGGGAGTCTCATAAATTCATAAAGTCCGTCAGGAGTCGCAAATGCTGTTTTTTCACAACTGCCAGTCTCAAGATGCACCTGCCAGTAACCTTTCGTGAGATCTAGCATGGAGATATAGGTCACCTGACCCAGTTTTTCCGACAGCTCGTCAACATGGGACATTGGATAAGCATCAAATTTAGAGACCTTATTCAAGCGCCTGAAATCGATACAGAAGCGAACCAAACCATCTTGCTTTGGGACTAATATGACCAGACTGTACCAGTCACTTTTACTTTGACAAATTACATCCAATGCCAGCATCTTCTTGACTTCCTCGCACACAATATTCCGTCGCGCTTCCGGGATCCGAAATGGCCTCATCTGCACCCGAACACCGGGTTCAGTAGTCATTTTATGTTCTGCAAGATTAGTCATGTCCTGGCAAGTCCGAAAAAACATCAGAGTTCCTTTCAATCAAAGATAACAATTTTGTCTTTTGCGAGTCAGTCAAATCGTTACCAATGGCAACATCGGTCTGAGAGACAGCAGCCAAGAAAGTGTAAACCCTCTGCAGGTCATGCCACTTCTTCAAGAGATTAACATGTAAAATCTGGAATGGTTTGCACCGGCCTGGTATTTTAACCTATAATTCACCAGTCCCATACTCTCCTCAATAATGGCAGGGCACTGCCATTTAGCTAGAAATTTGTGTGGGTCAGACGGAATCAGTACCAAAACACGATCACCAGGTTTGAATTCATGGAGCTTACAGTGCCTATCGTAAAGACATTTCTGAGTTTCCTGCTCACGTCGCTGATGCTCCACAGCAATAGAAGAAAGCTTAGAAATTCTATCTTGCAATGAAATTACCCAATCTGAAAAGCTCGGTCCTTGAGCTGTTGCATCGTTTCCTATCCATTCCTCTCATACAACATCCAGGATGCCTCACGGGCACCTGCCAAATAACAACTCAAACGGACTCAAGCCAGTGGACGTCTGCGGCAATTGCTGCACCGCGAACATAACAAAAGGCAAGATAGAGTCCCAAGATGTGGGATCATTATGAGCGACTTGCCTGATCATCTGTTTTAAAGTCTTGTTAAATCGTTCAGTCAAACCATTCGTCTGTGGATAGTAAACAGTAGTACTCAATTTCTTAATAGCAAAGCTGTCACACAATTGTTTCATCACGTGAGAAGTAAAATGTGTGCCCTGATCAGTTAAAACTTCTTTAGGGATGCCAATATGAGTAAAAATTTTGCACAGAGCTTTAGCTACAGCGGAGGAATTGGCTTTTTCCAAAGCAGCCACTTCCAGATATCACATTACATAGTCAACCAACACAAGCATATATTGATACCCATTTTTAGTCTTAGGTAGAGAGCCTACAATATCTAATCCCACCCATTGAAAGGGGATTTCCTAAATAAGCATAGGACAAAGGGGAGCCCGAGGAGGTTTATAAGCGGAGACGATCTGGCAGTCAGGACATGGAGTATAGAACCGCTCAACATCTTTTCCCATATTCAGCCAATAAAATCGTTTTGGAAAATGATCTCTAGTCTTACCAGTCCCCAGGTGCCCCCTCAAAATGTGAGAGTTGGCTAACTGCAAAAGAATGTCCCTATGTACTTCAGGTACAATTAGATGTTCAATAAATTCCCCCATTAAATGATCTAAAATCACTCTGAAAAGGCAGCCATCTTTTTCTAGAAAGTGCGGGGTTCTCAAGCCCCTGGATTCACGCTGTTGGTAATAAGAGTCACTAGCAGAGCAAGCCTGTGTAAATGCATATTCTAATGAGCTATCGGCATGCTGGAAGTGCACAAAATCCGACTGCTTGCTAGTGCTCGGTTTGTGTTCAGAGGCATTTGCAATCTGAGAAAATGTAGAAGGGCCTCCCAGCCACTGTGGGAAATTGGGGGTGTCTCCTTCGGTCTCGCTGGAGAGATCAGGTTCAATATCTAATCAGGGCTCAAGATCTTCCCCGACCGCCACCAGTTCTTCTTCTTCTCCCTCGCTAAGCTCAACAGGGGACTTGATGACTGGTGCCCGACATTCGGTAATTAGTCTAGGAAAAAGGACATTCCTCTTGCCTATCAGCAAGGGCCAGGGGCAATGTCTGATAGTCTTTAACATCTCCATGTACACAACGTATCTTTACAGTCTCAATGTTACTGAGGTATTCGTCGTCAACACAGTCCCATCTGACAACACATAGGTCACTTCCTGAATCCAATAATGCCGAGATCTCGCGGCCCCCCAACTTCACTGAGATTAATAAGCCATCCCATTTCTCTGAAGAATAAGGAATACAGGAGCAACAAACCTCAGCCAGTCCAATTTCTATCGATTGAGCTGAGGATAGGCGACACTCTCTCGCTAAGTGGTCGGGTTGATCACACCGGAAATATCTTCCTTCAGCCCCACCGCCGGAATAACCACGGCGACGTCCATGACCTCCTCCTGTCTCCCCAGATATGGGCACTACATCAATAACTGGATTATCCAGAGGCCTTCTTGATAACATCCAATTCTCAGGTCTTTGTGCCCGTTGATGCACTAACCTTTGTTCAAAGCGATGAGCATTCCCTGGGCAATCTCTTGTAGGGAGCATCAAATCCACCACTTTTTCTCCAAGCGTTTGACCAAGATCGTCAATGACTCAACATTATGACGAAGAAACTTATTTCAGAGAACTGCAGGTATCTCGGCCAGAGTATATTCATGACAACTTTTTCCACAACACGTTCCATCTAGTCTCCCTTAAACCAGCAATGTACTTTATGAATCAAATCCTTGTATCTGCGCATGGATAGGACCGTCCATGTTCAATCTCCAATCATGAAATGGAAAACCTTTAGCCAAAAAGCTCGTAGTCTTACGTAAAACAACCTGCCGCTTCAGGAAATTATAATCGATGAGTTTATTGTGAGGCACATTCCATAAGGCAAGTAAGGCATCCCCAGACAAAAAAGGGGTGATAATAACAGCCCAGTTTCTTTTGTCCCATCCCGGCAAAGTCGCCACATGTTCAAAAGCTAAAAGAAGCATTTCTGGGTCATCAGAAGGACCCATCTTCGTCAGCACATCCTTAGAATTACCAGGAAGAGCAGGAATCGGATCATCCTCTGAGTTGTGAGGAAGCGGGACATTCTGAGCGATTAGAAACAACTCCTCGTCATTCATCTGTGTAACACTCCTGGTACCACTTGTCATGTTTGGGTCACAGATTTGCACAGAAACACAGGAGGTTGTAGAAACAGGAACTTTATTCAAACACTGCAAACGAACATTTGTCTCTTTTTCAAAAGTTTGAACATGCTCCATGACAAGACAGAGATGACAGTTCCGCCAGGAGCAGAGAATGTCAGAGAGAGAGAGAAAAGCAAACAATCAATTCCAAATCTGACAGGTGCTGTTCAGGCTTTTAAGTATGTGGAGTACCGCACAGGAAGCATATCGCACAACAGAGCAGCCCGCAAGGAGCAGCCCGCCAGCCGCCCCAGCAAGTAAGGGAGCAATGTAAAGGAAGTCTGTCAGTGTTTTTAGGAGGGATTTTCCCAGGAGGGTCTTTGTCCTCACAATACAGCTCACAATATATGCAGGAAAACTACAAAAATTTAGCGGTGGTTCCACAGAGCAGTCAATAAAGCCTGAGTCTCCAACAAAAGACTGAAAACAAGGGTTATGCGGCCAGTTTAAATAGCCGAAAAGAAGGCGAGATAATTGCCAGCAATGAGGTCATCGTGGGGCGTGATGAGGAACAGGAAGAGAAACATAAGGTCTGGCTATTCTCTTCAGAGGATCTGAAAAAAGGTGGAAGAAGAAGTGTTAGTCTACTCACTGTCCCGGTGATTTAATCTTAGCTAGACCCCCCATGCGGCCTCCGAAGTGCACATGTGTGACACCGGGCTAGAAATCAAACCCAGGTGACTGTAGCTGAGAGGCAGCACAATGCCACCCATCATTAAATATTATTCACCCATCCATCCATTTTCAAACCTGCTTAGTGTAGTTCACTGTTGAGAGAGCTGAGCTGCAGTAGCAGATGCAAAACAGGAGTCAGTCCTGGCCCTTCCACAGAAAGCAAACTCAAAATCAAATTGTAGTTATTTTTCTATAAGAGGGATGACAAAACAAAGGGAATAATTCACTGTTCATACACAGAAAGCTCAGTCTGTAAAGCGTCCTAGAAACTGTATTGAAAAAGAACCACGTTTTATTAAACTTAAATGCAAAAGTGGCGTTTGGTGTTTTGATTTTGACTACACAGGTTACTCATTGAGAGGAGAGTTCATCAGATACTCCTATCGAATATGGAGGAAGAGTTTTGAAAAAATTAAATAAATAAATATATTGTGAAATGTTACAACAAATAAATAAAAACACAGTGATATGTGAGCATAAATAATTACACATTTCATAAAAATGTGTTGTTTGCTGCTTATTTCTTTATGTATTTATTTATTTTTTCATTTATTTATTTCAGTGACACCACACACAACATGAAACACACCCTGAAATAAAGACTATCATTTTCATTCATTAAAGTTGAGAGGGTGAGTACTGTACTTTGCTTTAACTGGTGAATAATTAGTAGCCTATGAGACACAGGATTCGCAAAGCAAATGCATGTCCTTGCACCTCTGTGGTGGATATGAATGGAAGATAAAGGTGGCCAGAAATACTGCACGAAGTAGCTATCTTAACTCAAGAAGCTCTCTGCAGTATCTGCCTTTAAAAATAGTCCTTGATGGCAAAAGATTCACATGCACCCTATTAATAGGTGCTTTCTTACCGTAAGAGGTTTGTCTTCAGGAGCCAGTGAGTTACTGTATGATGTAGACTCTGGGCCACAGATGGTCCCTGGCCACTTTTGTGTGTTGCATTCCCACTGAACAACATGAACTGAAACTTTTATGCAAAATGTGTAAAGAAAAATGATGTGATATGAGCTGAGGTGCTTTCTGAAATTAATCCCCCCTACTTGTTGCTGTTTATGGCGTGGTGTGCCGGGGAGGTGGCTATGAAAAGTGATGTGGTGTGATGTACTCTGCGACTGGGAGTTCATGGGGGACGCCTCCCACCTTATTCCTTTGAAGCGATCCTGACTTCACGGGGGAAATTATTGCTTTGATGCGATACGTGGCACAGAGCACCAGGGAGGGGGCTATGAAGAATGATGTGGTGCAAAGTGAAGCATTCTTTCTTCACCAATAGTTCTCCAAAGTCCAAACCTACTTTCGGATTTTTACGATGGCACCAGTGATTAACAATCAGCACAATTCATCACCTGAACCCCACCCATGATGGTTCCCTGTTGAATAAAAAAGTACATACCCTGAATTAGCAGAATAAAAAAGTACCAGGAACTATAAATGGCCAAGTTCCTGTGGGGGGAATACTGTAAAAGTTCCTGAATTTCTGCCTAGTTCCTGCAGTGAGAAAGCATCCTTTGGTTCACGAGTCATAAAATAGTACTTGCTTGGCAGTTTTCATTTCAAGGATTATTTCATGTTGCGGGTCACTAAAATTCATAATGAATTCATAAATAAACAAGCAACAAAAACATATTTATGAAACTTTTAATGCTCAAATATCATTTTTTTAATTTATTGTCACATTTATTAGATTTTTTTCCCAAATATTCCTACATAAAATGATACTAACTTTGTCAAATATATGCCTCAAATTAATCAGTTTATGGTATGAATAAGGTGTCAGAAGTGCATTTCCAGGATGATGTCCCATCTTGACTGTAGCGCATGTCATAGATGGGGCAAATTAACAAATTATTACATACTGTACTTACTTGGCTGACACTTTCATCCAAGGCATCTTACAGCGTTTAAAGCATAAAACTGGTTACTTTTTCTTATTCTGCCATGCGGAATGAGTCAATCACAAATAATAGTAATCATTTTGTACAAGCTGAGTGCTAACTAGGATCTGTCATGCGGGCCGCATGTTTGACATGTCTGTCCTAGTTTCTCCATCAATGTGAACCAGCATGAAACAGGATTTATCAAAGCAGACAATGTTTTTCCAATCCTAAACTCTCCAGTGTTTGTGTCCCTAAGTCTCCTGCAAGATTACCTTCGAGTTTTTAATATACAAGATTGTTCCTTTGATGGATCCTTGGATACTGCTCGCTGTTCGTGATAGGGTGCAGCAAGTAACTCTGTTATCCATCTTTTACACTGGAATTCTTCAACTGTTAAATGAATGACTACAGCCCTTCTGCAAAACTTAACTTCCACTGGTCTGTGTCGAACCACAGGGATGGAATTCATCAAATTAATTTTCTATTATATCCCACTCCTGATGCACCCTTGTCTTTGCTATGTGTCATGATACTCTCATGCCAGGATTCTTCTGCCCTACCAATTAAATGCTTAGTCTTGCCTACTTTCTGTCTGAATCGTATATACAACAACATATGAAATACCTGTTTTAACTCTTTGAAGGCTGAATATTTTTTCCAAAAAACTCAGATTTCTTAAAAGCACACAAAGCGATGGTTTCACACATAAGTCAACAAAAAATGTCTGGTGCTGTGCCTGCTGATGGCGCATGTTTGGCATGTCTGGTGGCAGTGACTGTGTGGTGGCACCTAGGTGGTCAGCAGGAATGTGCGGTGGGCTGGCTGTCTTCGCACAGCAGGTGGGTGGCGGTGGCAGTCTCAGTGTGACACAATATGGTTTGTACCTCTTGTTATCATAAGTGGTGGTCCTCCCAGGTGAATGCTGCTGTAGGGGACTGATCAGATGATGCCGGCACCTTACTTTCATTTTCGATATCCATCTCCAGATCACTTGCATCAAACTTGGAGTCCGACAAGTCAGAGTCCTATTCAACGATATTAAGTAAAACGTCCATGGAGTATTTTGCTTTGCACATTCGCTTTGGTCTCTTGCCAGATGTTGGTGCCATTTTAGAGGTTGTTTGCTCTTCACTGCTCCTGCACGCATAGAGAATCGAGATTAAATCAGCAAAGCTATGTAACTTTCCTTCTAGCAATGAGATTCGAACTAACACATAAGTGTGAGTTTTGTTGCAGTTTACAGCTGATTACTTTTTGACAAAAGTCGACATCAGCCCTGAAAGAGTTAAACAGCACAGCAGACAATAACGTATGGACCTAATAAAGATTCCACATCCAGTTACAGTGTAATCCTAAATGGCTGCCCCATCGTTTGTAGAATGTATACACATTTCTATTTTAAGTAGTCAACATGATAGCACAGTAGTTAGTGCTGCTGCCTCACAGCTCCTGGGTACTGGGTTTGAACCTCAACTTGGGGAGAATCTCATCACTACCTGTGAAGAAACCCACCCTGGAAACACTACAAATCCATAGCAGAGCTCAAAGACACAAGCACGTTAAATGTCAGTATTTCAAATTGTCTCTTGTATGTTTGGAGTCACACATGAACATGGAGAGAAGATACAAACTCCATACAATGGTTTCAATTTAAATGAAGCATATACACTGAAGCATATACATAGTAGCTCTGCCAAAGCCACCATGTTTTTCAGACGTTAACTGGAGATGTTAGATGTACAGAAGGATGGATGGATAGATGGACAGAATGAAGGCTAATACACAGATTGCAGTCTTTGCTGGATTTCATATGCTTACAAATAACTGATTTTGGGAAAGTGAGCCATATGTTTAATCAGGAGTGACTATTATTTTAAACTGTTTGTGTAATCTGTCTATAATATAATGCCTGTCTGCATTTAGTACTTGCACTTCACAGCTTCTGCCAATTAAAGTTTTTCTTTACTCAATACTTGTATGCCAATTTGAGACATGGTGATGTTGGTGAAACCAGCTGCTGCTGACAGAAGCAATAGAAACAGCATGAGTGTTTACTTGAAAGACAAAGCATTGTTAATAGGATAAACACTTGTTTGACTGGTGGAAGGCAAAGAGCAGACTCTGATTATTACAGCGGGCAGCGCTGATGCCTTTGAAGTCATTTCACATGGCATTGGTTTCAGCAATTCCAGAAGCCTAACAGCTTATGCTTTTGTTTTGCGTCGTTATTTAATCTTGGTACCTTTTTTTTTTTTTCCTTGTTTTGTTTTGTTGAAGTAAAAGATCAAATTATAACGTATTGATGTGGGTTGAGTTTGGCTCCCAGGAGAAACAATACAGCAGCTTAAAAGAAAAGAGGAAACCCTACGACAGGAGAAGGGGGTGGAGGTCTAAACTCCCATCCTACCGTGATTTCCAGAGCTGAAGGCTCTTCTTCTGGTTTTCTTGGCTGGTCCCTTTGTGTCTCAAATGAGTTCTTTCCTCTCCTGGATAGTCAGCAGAGGAATACTGAGCATAATGCAGGATTGTTAAACACGGGGTACAGTTACAAGGCCTCTCTCACACTCTCCTCAGTGTCGAAGGAACACAGGACAGATCATAAAGTCCTGAGCTCAGTTTAATTTGTCCGGTGTTGGTGGGCCACATTCCTCTTCTATGGCTGCCTTTCTGTTTCTTTTGAATTCCTCGGGTTACACTTGCTTGCTATACAAGACATAAAGCTCTCACACATTTGTCAGAGTGGTTTGAGAATTTCAGCCTTTGCCCATATCAGTAACATGTAACACGGCCTCTCAAGATGAGGACATCCACACAGAGTCTGCTCTTCATTATCCTGGCTGTATTCAGTCATGCATGAGTGTTTTTAATCTATAGTTAACTTTGTACTGAAAAAAAAGATGTAAGCTGTATATTTTTTATTTTTAACTTTGGACAATATGTTGGTCCAAAAATAAAAGAAAGTCAAAAAAAGGAAAAGAGGTAATCAAAAAAATCTTAGAAGTTTCAACGCTAAATGGGTATAATTTCATTGTGCACTATCTATAAGCCAGGGTATCACACTGGCAGGTCTGGCAATGATCCTGTTTCTAGTTTGGGTACATTTATGCTATTTTTAAAATAACAGCATCAGATAAAATGGTTATCTATTGGAATCCAGACTTGAGATTATGACCTGATCTTGGCCTCCTTCCTGTCAGTATCTGGAGTTTGCAAAAGTGGATTACACTTTTCCAATTTTCTGTCTCCCTTGGATCTGGTAACAGAAGAAGGAAATTCAAAAAATAAGTGGATTGATTGGAAAAAAGTAAACATTATATCTGTGCCAGCTATCACTTGTACAAATGCACAGTGGAGTTATAACATCCTGGTAGGGCAGTGGATCACAACGTAAAGCCAGAGGGTGGTCAGTGTAGCACATAATATTACTCGCACCCAGCTGCCTTCTATCTGGGACCTTTTTTAAAAAAAAAATATACTTCATTTACATACAGTACAACATCTATGTCATTATATTTGTAATTTGGTCCTATCCCCATGGTTAAGCCCTGAGGTCAGTGACATTGAACGTTACAGTATATTTATATTATGTCAGCTTTGTGCAACTCCACAATATGTTTACATTGTAGTGTAGCACCATACTGTGACTTTCTTACAGTATTCTTAGAGTCTCTAGTGGCATCAAGGGGCTGCTCTTAGTGAATCATACATCCTAAAAGCCCAGCACAACTTTTTCTAAAGAAAGTAAAAAAAATATATTTACAAAGGTGCCAAAAGGCAATGGATATTCAGGATAAGTACAACACTTAGTGCCTTAGAAAGACAAACAATACTGTATAATTGAAGACCTTAGCTATCCAGCTGCTTTTCTCAGTCATTCCTTTTGGTAAATGGTACAGGACCATTGTGACCATCACACTAATAGATTAAGGACAGCTTCTTCTCACTGGTTGTAAGGTTGTTGTACAGTCACTCTACAAATGAAATATTTTATATACTGTATATATGGTATATATTACAGCCTTATCCTATAATTGTTTCAATTCTTACCTCATCAGGCAACACACAATACTCCAGGATGACAAAGTGAATACAAGATTTTGGACATTTTTGCAAATTTATTAAAAATAAAAAAACTGAAATGTCACATTGGCACAAGTGTTCAGAACCTTTACTCGGTACTTTGTTAAAACACCTTTGGCAGCCTAGAGTGTTTCACTCAACCCTACAGTATGATGCTGCCACCTCCATGCTTCATTATTGGAATGGTATTGCACAGGTGATAAGCAGAGCTTGGTTTCCTCTAGACGAGGAAAGAATCTTTTTTCTCATAGTCTGAGAGTCATTTAGATGCCTTTTTGCAAATGTCAAGCAGCCTTTCATGTGTTGTCTGGCCACCCGTGTTATAAAACCCAGATTAGATTAGTGGAGTGTTTCAGTGATGATTATTCAGTCATGGAAGTTTCTCACTTCTCCATACAGGTTATCTGGAGCTCAGTCAGAATGGCCGTTGCGTTCTTAGTCATCTCTCTTACCACACATTCAAATTATCCTGAGCATCTGGACAGAGAGGTAAACTGAAAGAAAGGGCTGAATGCCAGGTTAAGTTAAAAGCCTTCCTTAACAGATGAGTTTTCAGTCGTTTATTAAAAGAATGAATAGAGTCAGCTGATCTAATTCAGTTCAGTTCATTCCAAAGTCTGTACAGCTGAAGGCTCTCTCACCCATACAGTGCAGGTTAGTGTGAGGCACAACAAGATTACCAGAATCAAAGGACCTTAGTGGGCGAACAGGAGCATAGAGATGGAGAAGGTCACTGATGTAGTCCAGTACAAGGCATTTAAAGTTTTGTTGGTTATTAATAGAATTTTACATTCATTCCTGTAAAACACAGGGAGCAAGGACTCTTGCAGCCAGAGTTTTGAATCGAATGGAGCTGTGATATAAGATTAGATGCGGCACCTGCCACCAAAGAGCTGTGGTTCTTCCAAACTTATTCCATTTCATGATTATGAAGGCCACAGTTCTATTGAGAAATTTCAATGCTGCATACATTTTTATAGCCTTCCCCATATCTGTGTGTTGACACAATCCTGTTCTTATCTCTGCATGCAATTCCTTCGACGTCATGTTTTGATACACATCTATGAGACCTATTGTCATCTATGGGACCTTCCATAAACAGGTGCATCTATTATCTAATTATGTCCAATCAAAAGGTGAACTTCAAACAAGCTGTAGAAACATCTCAGTGATGCTTGATAGAATCGGATACACCTGAGCCAAATTTCAAGTGTCATAGCAAAGAGTCTGAATGCTTAGCCCAATGTGATATTTCAGTTTTTTTTTTAATTTTTATTAATTTGCAAAAAATTCTAAAATCCTGTTTTCACTTTGTCATTCTGGGATATTAAGCATTGTTTGATGAGGGTAGAGGTGAAATTAAATTATTTTAGCACAAGGCTGCAGTATAACAAAATGTGAAAAAAGTGAAGGTGTCTGAATACTTCCTGAAAAAAAATATATATATATATATCTGTATATATAAAATCCAACATTGTCTGTCTGTTGTATGTCTGTCTGCTTTTCACGAAAGAACTACTTAACGAATTTAGATTGTGTTTTTTCTATAATTTGCTTGAACATTCTGGTTGATTTTGCGATTCTGCGATTTCTCTCATCGCACCAAGTATCATAGTTTGGTTGCAGTACTAATTTATTTGTGCAAATCTGAGAGACAGGCTGTGGGCCAAAAGGAGGGGGAGGTAGGAACTCAGGAGTACGGAGATGGGCGGAGCCATCCTCATTCATGCGTCAGCCTCTGTTCGAGTCACTCTACCTCTCACCACATGTTGGAGCGTACCTTGGCTCTGCTTAGCAAGCGATACCTGGCTGTTCAGCAAACATTATCTAGAGATTGTTGAAGAGTAATTTTTGACGTTATTGAGAGAGAGAGATCACAGCTACATGTGTTTTAGAGGCTACCTGCTCATTGGTACCTGTCCTTCTCCCCACATGGCAGATGCTCTCCAGGCAGAGCTGAAAACAACCAGATAAAGTGGCAACATTTGACGTCAGAGCGTACCTACCTGCTGCTTGGCCAGAGATACCTTGCGAACTTTTAACATTTTTGGCAAAGAGATCACAGCTGCATTCTCGTCCCTGATAGCAAAGCCAAAAATATTGCATATCAAGAGGCCCTCGGATATGAAAGCTATCAATATAAATTCTTCTCAATACAAATTATTACTGGTTTTTTATTATTGATTTTTAAATTTTGTCCTGTTTCACTACTATGCAGGCGGAGCTGCGGGAGACAGCTAGTATTGTATATGTTGAACACTATGTATGCTTTAAATCTATTAATTTATTTATAGTTTTTATTTTCATTAACTTTTCTAAGGAGACATACGAGTAAAAAATGTCATTGTACTATAAACACTTGACAATAAACTTGACTTGATTTGATTTCTTTGTGATCTGCAATGGATGGTCACTTCCCCACCTCCCTGGGATTTCTGGAAGATTGATTTTAAATATAATGCCTAAATTAATGTTTTGTGATGGGAAAAAGTGATTCCTGCATTTTGCTTCTCTCATTCAAAGGCAAGCAATGTAGCATGCTGTCTAAGGCTTTGCACTTTGCACTTTTAATCAAAGAACCTCCACTTAGGGCTGACTGCTTGACTCTGCACAAATTACAACATATCTGCATTCCAACTGAAAAGTAAAACGTATACTGTACATATTTACTGTATATATAAACAACTATGCTAATTGATTTGTGTTTACAATGGGCCTTTGTGCGGTATAAAGGCACTATATAACTTGTTTTGATAACAGAAAGCTTAAGTGGAAGGAAAATCTAACAATCATTCTCGGCCATGAGTGCAGTATACTGTAAAAATGTAGGTTGTGCAAGTAGAGCAATCAGAAAACTATTTTTACATTGCAAATCCTTACCCTGGGCACCAGACTGTGGAGATTTGAAATGTGGGTTTTGCTGCACACTATCGCATCCAGCTCTCTTTTGAGAATGAATAAACACAAGCTATTTGTGTTTCTTCAATGTAAAATATGGCAATAGGGCCATTTATTGTTTCAGCCAGATTATTTTATGAAATCAATACATTAGATCTCTGAACAGGATAGATGTTTGGACCATGTAAAGTGTATAAGGGTCCACAAAATGATATCCAAAATGCTAGTAATATAATATGTGTCATTTACACTTTTTCTGAGTGAAATGAGCCATCCATTTCTCAAGGAGGTGAAACACAGCCCTGGAAGAGATGCTGGGAACACTCCCACTCCCATGCAGCAAGTACTGTGTGTTTGGCATTACCTGTCTTCCTGACTGCAGTATGGAGTAATGTATAAAGAAAATCAGGGGGAACAAGTCAACTTCAAATAAAAGACTCTTTTGACATGGCATTCTAGTGCTATGAGGATGAGGATGCAAGGTTACACAGTGTACCACAGTACCAATCTTAAGGCAAACCATTTGTCCATTCACTGTGCAAACACACTTTTTATTTTGGGACAAAAGCCTAGCCCTTGTGAAGGGCAGCAGCCAGTACTGAATGGGAGAATCACTCCATATAAGAGCACATTCATATCTTGTTAAAGTAATCAACCTGAGCTGGGATGTGAATAAAAACCAGAATATCCGTAGACATCCCACACAGACCATAGTAAAGTTTACAAACAATACAGTGAGGAGGCTGGATTTTGAAATCAACTCAGAGCTGTGAAGCACCACTGATAAATCGCTGAGCCACCAAGCCACTTTATGTTTAGAGCAGGGGTCCTCAGTCACAGTCCTGGAGGGCTGCAGCTGGTGTAGGTTTTTGTTCTAACCTGATTGCTTAATTAGAAAGCAATTCTTGCTAATAATTTAATTTCATGGCTTGTTAGTGCTTTAACTCTGCCATGTCAGGTCATTCTCGTATCCTAGATTTTCTTCTCCTTTCTAAGGATATCATAAAAATGATTTGAAGGCTAAAATGGAGGAGTAATTCTCAGTCCTTCACTTTTTTCTCTTCACTTTCCTATTTAATTAAACTCAGTAGTGCATGATAAATACACACAGGTGTAGATGGTAACAAGCTAAATGGAAAAATGCTGGTCTCCTTTGTCATTTGCATGTTATTGCTAATTAGAAGCAATTAAAAACCAAGAATACAGTTGTTTAAGGCTAAAATAAGTAATAAGGGTTCAAAATCGTAATGAGCGAGACAACTAAAGTGAAGCAGAAGGGTAACTTGTGCAATAAGTGCTTCTTAGAAAGCAATTTTTGTTGGAGCAAAAACCTGCAGGACCGTGATTAAGGACCCCTGGTTTATAGTGCAGTTTATGCAGCATTTTGATTAAAATGCATGAAATGTTATAATTTGCAATGAATAATGCAAAATAAATATGAAAAAGATGTATTTACCTGTGTACTAGGTGTAAGAGAGGACTGATGGTTAACTTTCAAAATTTTATTGAAAAAGTTGTTTTTATTCATATTTAGAGCACTCCAGGGCATCTTATCAATAAATTAGAAGGATTTTGACAAGAACAGGCCTTTCAGTCTGACAAGCTCCCCAGTCCCATTCGCTTAATTTCTCTAAAATGACATTGTAGTGCACTTTAGTGACTTCTTTAGGGTCACACAGTGAGCCTGTAGTAAGGAGTGAATTGAGAGCCCTATGGGGTGCAGTCAATGTCTATACAGCTCAATGTCTATTTGTCTAGCATAAACACCTCTTTGCAGTAATGTTAACCCTATGTCTATGAAAACTCTAGCATCAAGTTCTCTATTTTTAATTTATAATAAGAGCAGAGAGACAGCAGCACAAGGGTTGGGGAGCCTTCCCGTATACTGAATGAAGGTTCCAGTCTTTCAAATCAAGGTCAAAGTAAATCGAAACAAGCAATTGACAGTTATTGAATGATTTCTTGAAGCTTTTATAGAGGGTCTGCAGGAAGTACAATCGGAGGAAATGAGCTAAACAGAGGTGACATTGATTGTAGAAGCTGGGGATGATGTCAGAATCTTTGGGACGGAATTGAAGTCATCATGGTGAGACCAGAAGTGAGCTAATTCGGTGGAAACAGAAGAGAAGCCTTCCATAGTGAGCGCCATGGAGGTAGAGACATGAACGTTATGTCTGGTAGGAGCCTTTTGATCTTCCATCTTTCTCTTGATGAAAAGGAAAGAAAGGTATTAGCACTTCTTTTCAATCCCCTATCTTCTGTTCTTTCGCGCCCTGTCATGCCCTTTGGCTCTTCCCTGTTTGCAAGTGTGTGACACCAGCTGGAGACAAGAAATAAAAAGCTGATATCATTTCTATTGCCCACCTCATGTTTCCAGTTATTGAGCATGGCCATTTAAGAGCAAGAGTTTTCTAGCCACCTGTTTTTCCCCTTTAACATCCAGAATGCTCCAGTAAATGGTGATTTGAGAGTAGGATCCATTGCACATGTGTAGCTCATGCATTTTTTAACTTTTCTGAAGTTTATGCAGATTCTTGGAAAGTCTATCCTGTCCACATTTTGAAATGGTGACATTAGCACTGTTTATGCCAAATCAATAAGATTGGCTACAATAACATTTCTTAACAATGATATTATCTTAATTTTAAACATACTTTCAATGTATGCTTTAACCAGACTTTTTTGGGAGACTTTGTGTAAGTGTCTTACACGGATCATCTACCAGTAACATTGCCTTGAACTGTACAGCTTTCAGCAGTAAATTAAAAGAGGCTGGGCATGCTTGAGTTCCACTACTGTGCATTGGACTAAGCAGGTGAAAACAAATGAATTCATGCAGTACTGGGAAGAAAGGATTCTTTGTATATGATGAGGGAAAATGATTATTTTCATTAATCTATCTTTATATTGAGGATTTAATCACATCATTTTGTGAGGTTATTTTCCCAGCATGGCAATATCTAATTCTGTGAGGGTAACGTGCATTTTTCCCATGTGGTTGTGCACAGTTACAGAAGCAGGAGAATGCACAGTGTATCCCACAGGCACCAACTCTTCTATAGGCAAGAGCTGAAGGACATTTCTAAATTCCTCATCCTGAATGCAGATGCCTCTTATTAGCGTTCCTTTATACTTTGTACATAGTAAATGAAACTCACTCGGGAATTTGAAAGGATGGTGAAGTTTGCTGAAGGCACTGTATTAGTGGCTGCACTGCAAATTAAGAAAAGTCTGCATAGAGGAATGAAGGAACTGGACATGTTCGATGGTGTATCCTAAACAATCTGGAATTAAATACCAGTAAGATGGAAGGTAGTTAGTTATACTCATTAGCCACAGCATGTGGCATGTTGATTTGCACATGCAAGTGAGAATTGCACTGTATTCTGTACACAAGACAATAATGACACTATAAGTTTGTTAACATAACACAAAATGTTTTTGTTATACATATTATTCACAAAACTAATGGTAGAATATAGTTTAGTTGCAGAGAAAACATCCTTAGAAGAAGTCAGACTGACTTCACTTAGGCTAAGTGTATACAAGACTAGGAATAAAGCAAGTGAAGCGTGATGCTAAACAAAGAAATGAGACATCTGACCACTCATTTTTTGGAGTTGTTCGATCCTGTTCTGGGTTACAGGAAGATGGGACCAATACCTACCAAAACTGTCTAATCCTATCCATCAAAAAAGACAGGCTTGTCTTAAAATGGACAATTTCATATGAATTGATAGATCAATGGCAAAAGAGAAAAGGAAGTTAAAAAAATAAAAAAAGGACATTACCACCCGTTTCCTCCGGGCGCTCCGGTTTCCTCCCACAGTCCAAAGACATGCAGGTTAGGTGGATTGGCGATTCTAAATTGGCGGTGGGTTGGCACCTTGCCTGGGATTGTTTCCTGCCTTGTGTCCTGTGTTGGCCAGAATTGGGTCCAGCAGACCCCCGTGACCCTGTGTTCGATTTCAGCGGGTTGGAAAATGGATGGATGGATGGACATTACCACCCAGACTCCCAATCAAAAATGCTGAGCCAAAATGAGGCCCCAAAATCAAAATGTAAATAGTGCAAAACAAATGGTTCATTTTTTATTACCAATTATTACCAAAAATTATTATTACCTCCATCTTTTATAGGTGGAAGGTGCTAATGGAACATAGCCCATGACTTCCCTCAGGTCATAGGACCAGAAAGGGCAATGACAAAATGATTTGCAAAAAAAAAATCCCAAAATGGTGGCAGAATGGGAAGAAATTCACAGCAGCATCAATTAAAAATAAAAAAAATAAGAAAAATAATATCCAAACACCCAGAAAAATCATGATACAAAAAGAGAAATCCACACATATTGTTTCATTATTTTTACACTTCTTTAGAGTCATCTGAATGTCACTGGGATGTTTAAGGAAATACACAAATTAATATGCATGTCACTTAATTCAATTCAGGATCATGTGGCGTGGCACAGACCATATCGCAACAGCACTGGGTTCAAGGTAAGTGTCTGCTCTAGGTTCAGAATCAGTTCACTTCAGAGCAGCCTCACACAGAGCCAACATAAATCTGCCAATTCCCTTAACATGTATGTGTTTGGAATGTGAGAGGAGTACCGAGAGAAAAATCCACAGTGGCACATAATGCGGGTTTGAACTCCACACACGTAATAAATGGGACTAGGATTCAAACTGAGGATGCTGGATTCATAGGGAAATATCACTAACCAATGTGTTGTCCACAATTTTTTTAAAGAAAATCTAAATGCAACAATGATGATAAACACACTTTCCAAATGTATAACTCAGCCCTTTCCACTGATGACTCTGCTAAAGCTTCTCATTTCTAAAAAGTTACGCTCTCATGGGCACTCCTGGTTATCATTCTTTAAACAAGGGGGGGGGTGGACTTAAATATCAACCAAAAATTGATTATCATCAACCTTGAAAAGTGCAAGTGGGATTGTTGATTAGCATCCTATGCCAAACAAAAACGTCAAACAAACTCTACACAAGTAGGAGAAGTGATATGAACAGAAAAGCACTATGTTCAAAATTATTATGACAGTGTCAGGAAATCAGAAATTGTTTCACCTGAGATTTGGTACTGTAAATTGGGTTTGAGGAATCACGGGAATCTAGCATCTTTCATTCGGGAAGACACAGCTCCATGTTTTCTGCCACAGCTATTTCTGTAAACCAGTGGTTCTCAAACTGTGGGGGCACACTAGGGGGGCACAAAGTAACAAAAAGGGGGTTGCGAAGATGTGAAAAAAAGAAAACAAGAATCGAAACAAACAAATTAACTTAAACTACATTCTGATACTACAAAAATAAATACAGAATTAGATAAATGTCGATAAAAGTTAAGTAGGTATAATAAAATATGCATCTATGATGTATCATTAATTAAAAAAGAACAAATTGGTATTAGTGGGCTCCTTTCGAAAAAAAGTTAGGGGGGCGCGATTAAACTGTTATGAAAACTCGGGTCGCAAATACTTAAAGGTTGAGAAACGCTGCTGTAAACGGTTGGCAGATGTTCTGAAATGTTGCTCCCCTTGGTGCCTCTCACATGCATTGCCACCACCTAGTCGATACCATGGAGTACACTGCAGTTTAATTCCTGGATGCCCTTGACTTTAGTCATTTATTTTTGATTGACCCTCCATTGCCTAACTTTATACACTCCCATTGTAGGAGTGGTGGATGGGGGGTCCTTCTTCCTATGGCAACTGAAAATTGAAGCACGACTATATAAGCCAAATAGGGGACGGGAGAGTGACAAGCTGCTATGCTTCAAATGAGCTCTTGTCAGTCTTAAGAGTCCTCATTTTTTAACTAGGGTAAACAGAAATAGAATCACTCATTAGAAAGATGCACTGCTTGTGCAGCATAGCAGGCAATTTCTAAAATGAGCTAATGGCTGCAAGGCATTTTTATGATTGATGACCATCCTCTTTCACAGTCCCAAACAATAGTGGGACTTTTGCAACAACAACAATCAATATTTTATGTCTTATTGTGTGCAGAGCAAAACAACATTTGATACTTTATACAACAGATTTAAAAGAAATGTGTAACTGAAAGCAATGGCAAGAAAAATCTTAAACTCAAATTCCATCCACCTTTATGTATATTAAACGCCTTTTGGTAACAGCATGAAAAGGCCTTAAAGGGATCATCAGAGCAACAGTCTCGAGGTCTCCAATTTCACAGGAGAATTCAGAAGGGCAAAGCTGAGTTAAGTAGGGGTAAGGAGTGTCTGCTTTAAGAGAAGTGTGCTCACTCCCACCGCACACACATACAAGAAGGAAAAGCAGGAATTGACTCAACAGGGCTGACATGCCATTGCTCCTTCTTATTCTCATCAGTGACAGCCCAAGGAGGATTTATTTAGTGTCAACTCAAAAGACTTTGAAGGGATTCAATAATATTTCACTCGCTAGCATGGGACCTGTCATCAAGCTGACACACAGAGTGCAACAGTGAAACGCTGCCATTTAACACCAGGGGTCCCAATCCACCTCATAAATCCCTGCAAGAAAAGCAGGAGGGGTTCAAACTGACAGTGTTTCTGTGGGCGCCACACAAGTGTCATGGGCTCTTTGAAGAGCATCATGCACGACACGGCTATTGATCCCAGCTGCTGTTACAGAGCCCCTCGTGTGTCACTTCTAGAGGATAGACATTCCTTTATGTTCCTCCAGATGAAATTAGAGACACTAATCTTTGAGGAGCATTCATGTCTGTTTAATCACCTGGCAGAGCAGCACGCCGTGTCGAATCATCCTCTTCCTCGGGTTACGCCGTCACCACACTACAAGTGTTTTTTTTTTTTTTTAATCCATTCATTAAATGAATCTGAGAAAGACATAGAAGCGGTGCCAGCTATGAAAAAAGTACCTTCTTTAACTAGCATGGTGAATGTAATCTTTGTATAGTCTGGGGAGAAGAGAATCTCATATCAAATGATGACTTACAGTTTGTCCTTTTTATTTCCCAAAAGGGGAAAGTCATGAAAGAGAACAAAATTACCATATTGACATCTATAGTACCACTTTGTGAATAGTTCATCTGAAGGTGGATTTGATATTAACCACTGCAGTCCTTTATCTTAAAAACAAAAATCCCATAAGCAGGTATTAGCAAAATTAAAAAAATGGGCATCTAAATTAACTACAACACACTGTTCTGGGGGCTTTTTAATATCATTTTTAAAAGTCGTATGTGTCCGACCCATGTTATTCTCTACATAAAACTGTTATACCTTCCACTGGGACAAAACTATATAAGAAAGCCAAAGCTAAATCCCAGGGGTCAGTGTTTATTATTTGAATCAGTGATTGATGGTGGCAGATCATGTACCTCAGAAACAACTTAAGTTCCGTTACACTAAGATGACAACGATTATATTTCTATTTTTTTTGTGAATTACCTAAAAATGATTAAATGAGACTTCATAATAAGACCCCAAACAAAATATTGTGTTTTTTTTCTTCTTTTACAACATATACACTTGCACCACTGACAACATACACAACAGATGAGACCAAAGTTCAGGACCAAAACTCTACTCTTTTTCTGTAGGGTGTTTTACTGATCAGCAATTTAATTAAAAACTGACTGGGTCTACAACCTGAAGCTCTTCAAGCCCAGGTAAGCCCTTACGTCTACTAGAACCTCAAACTGGGAGTACTTCAGGAATATCAGAAGCACTTCTGGATCCAATGAATAAAGACAACTCACAATTCTCTACATCCAAGGCAGGGGTGCTTTCACCAATTATAATTCCCAGAAACATTTTAATTTAGGTACAACAAAAACACATCTATTACTCATTTACTTGATATAACATGATCTTAACAAAGGTTTCTTTTCATCTTCATTATGCTTATAAGGTGCCAGTTATTAATTTCTGTGCAGTGTGGCATTTGAGTTGCCAGTAAAATTACTTATGAATATAAAAGATTTGCAGGCCATATATTGAAGCATCTAAAGACATGCAGGTTAGGTGCATTGGCGATTCTAAATTATCCCTAGTGTTTGCCTGGTGTGTAGGGGTGTGTGTATGTGTGCCCTGTGGTGGGCTGGCGCCCTGCCCGGGTTTTGTTTCCTGCCTTGCGCCCTGTGTTGGCTGGGATTGGCTCCAGCAGACCCCCATGACCCTGTAGTTAGGATATAGCGGGTTGGATAATGGATGGATAGATGGATATATTGAAGCATGCAATATCAAGTATGTCTCACACCACCTCTGACTGTTACAAAGTGAAGTTATTTTAATAGACCACATTGCACAGATGACTGTCCAATTTACTGATACTTTGTAATTGCTATTAACACCAGAAGAAGCCTTTGTTAAGATTTTGTTACTTAAAAGTAAACGAGTAATAGATGTATCTTTGCAGTTCTTAAACTAAATTGTTAACCAATTCCCATATGCAGACCTTCAGGATTCCAAACTGGAGCAATTCCCAAAGTTTTTCTCCATTACTGTGGCTTCCTGATTTGGGAAAGGTATCACTAATCACCCCTAACAGACTGGAAGATCATCTGCTACGTCATTCACTGTACTGTATATAGAGAACAAATGTTGTATATATTGCAGTTAAGATCTTATTGATACAATCTATCCATCCACTTTATGAATCTGCCTTTTCAAAGATTTCGAGGAGATGGAGGCAGGTCTTCAGTGCAAGGCAGAAACCAACCTCAAATTGGATTCCACTTTCCTACAGATACAACTATATTTATTGATACCAATCCATTGTAACAGAAGTAGATGTAAGTATAAGGGGTGTGAGGGGAAACCAATGCATCAGGACAAAACCATACAGACTCAGGTAATGCAGGTAATGGGCAAACTGCACCCAGTCACTGGGCCAGGGTTTAAAGTGTTAATTGCTTAGAGGGGTGAGGAAGCAGTCCTAACCCCTGAACACATACCAATGTTGAAGAAGGCATAATCTATTTTTTCTATATTCACACTTTTTAACTTTACGTAAAGAACATGTGTATAGTGTTAAAATGAGTTTTGATGAATGAAATACTATAATTTCAATGCTTTTTCAATTTCTAATCATAAACACACAAGATTTAAGAAAATAAATGATAGTCAAAATCATCTGTCCATCTATCTTTTGATATTTTGATCTATCTAACTCCGGGTCATGGAGTTTTGCAACCTATCCTAGTCAAGGACACCAGGCAAAAGCACCAAGATCTTTTTAAACAGTGCACCCTCAACCACAAAACAAAAGGGGTTGTAAACAGGCTTTAGCAAGATGAGAACACACAACGTCTGAACAAAATCGCCATACATGTATCCATGTGACTGCTGCACAATAACTGTTGCAAAGCAACAGACACTGATAGGAGGAGTCTGGGGCAAATGATATACGGAAGGAATAGCTGTGGGTGGAGCCTCGATCCATTCCTGACACACATGATGAGGAGGTGGGGTGGCTCTTCCCTTCTTTCCTGTGCAACCAAACTACTATCCCAGTGTCACTGAATGCAAGGCAGGAGCCAATGTAAAGGCACTAGTGTATTGCCCTCTTCTATCTATCTATCTATCTATCTATCTATCTATCTATCTATCTATCT
>JANRMT010062854.1:71672386-71688851 GCA_026402145.1 Polypterus bichir lapradei | reverse complement strand
TCTATCTATCTATCTATCTATCTATCTATCTATCTATCTATCTATCTATCTATCTATCAAACCAAACATGCATGTTTTTAAGGCACATGAGGAAAACAAAAATACATGGAAGTAAACAAACAAAAAGTGAAGTGAAGAATTAAAAAACCTTCACACATGCAGAGACTAGGGTGGGATTTGCACCTTGCTTCTTGTAGAGCTGTGAGGTGTGTAATAGTAAGTGCCATACCAGCATTATGAGCCTAGCCAAACCCATCTAGATGACTATAAACTACTATTAACTACAAGTAGCCCAGTGAGTGACTGGTTGCTTTATACAGGGATATTCCCTGCCTTGTGCCCAGTGCTGTCAGGGTATATTCTGGCCAACCTGTGATCCTGAAGTATGTTTAAAAATGTTATGTGTTGTGTTATTATCAGACCTTCAAGGGGAGCACATAGGACAGCCATATCAGAGCTCCTAAGTCTTGGATTTTTATCTCACTCCAAGTACTGTCTGCATGTAGTCTCCATTTCTTCCCAGTGTCTGCTTAAATTTTCTTCAGTTACTTCATTTTGTTCTCACATCTTAAAGACATGAACAGTATGTTGACTGGCAATTCTAATTTGGCCATGTGTGTGCGTGTGTCTGTGCCCTGTGTAATGTCCAAATCTCAT
This sequence comes from Polypterus bichir lapradei, assembly GCA_026402145.1. Classification (NCBI taxonomy): domain Eukaryota; kingdom Metazoa; phylum Chordata; class Cladistia; order Polypteriformes; family Polypteridae; genus Polypterus; species Polypterus bichir. The sequence goes on along the minus strand of JANRMT010062854.1, from coordinate 71,688,194 downwards.
TCCTGCCTTGCACCTAATTCAGCTAATACACCTTATCAGTTCCGAAAATGAATAGATGAATCACACAATGACATTTTGTTGTTCTTTTCAGTGTTCATACTGGTGCTTTAGTAAGAATTACCCATTAGTTTTCAAACAATATAGGGACTTAGCAGTTTTAAACCTTTCCCAGCAGCATCAGGCATTAAGCAGGAATAAATGTGATATCCTCCAATAATAAATAAATAAGGAAAAAACACAAAGAGGTTGCTAATTACTGGCGTGTAATAAACTGCAATTAATTGGCCTTTAATTAGTTATGAAGCATGTAGAAAAAAGAGAGATAAGTTCTAGTATGAATAAAAAAATACATTTTGGAAAATGATTCATTTACATGTGAACACTGACATTTTTTTACTGCTGTGAAATTCAAACTAATTAATAACTAACTTTTAGTTAGCAAACCTCATATAAAACTTGTTGTTTGGGAAGTGAGTGGTATTCACAGGACCTCATAAGAAAGCCTCAGCTTACGTGTGTATATTTTTTGACTTATTTCCAGTTTTTATATATATAAAACAAGAAACTAGACATGATTTTGGACAGTCCCAGCCATGCCCTGTTATATTGATTATGTGCACCTTGCTGCACTTTCTAAAAGGTAACAACAACTGTCAGGCTCTGCTCCTGTGCTCTCTTTTCAAATATAAATCACACTCCGGTGAGATCTCACTGGGAGTTCAGTAGTTCTAGTTCTAGGCAGCACATTATAAGAAGTACAAGATATGGGAACTTTTGAAAGAGTTCTCAGAACTGCTGTGAGGCTAATTTCCATCTTAAAGGGTATGTGCAATAAATGAGACCTGAAGGAAGTACATCACTTCAGAACATTGAAAACTATAAGGAAATATGTGAAGAGGAGAGCATTTCAGGTTTGACTTGCAAGAGAGGCGACAGCATCAAAGGCAGTAGGGTGAAAGTAAGAAAAATCTGGATCAGGCCAGAGTAAGATGAGCATATCTTTAAATTTAAGTTTAACTCTAGTTACTTAGCCGAAAAACAGAAGAATTTTACTACTACAAAGCCAAAACTGCTCATCTGCTTTTCATGTTGTGGATTATAATACTCTGTGTTCTGTCCTCTATCCACTCGATGATTTATATTACAATTTTTATCAATTATCTTTATATTGCAACATTTTTTTTGTTTTTAGTCAAAGTCCATCCATCCATTATCCAACCCGCTATATCCTAACTACAGGGTTACAGGGGTCTGCTGGAGCCAATCCCAGCCAACACAGGGCGCAAGGCAGGAAACAAACCCCGGGCAGGGCGCCAGCCCAGCACAGTCTTAGTCATTATCATTTTCTGAACCTTTGTTTTTTGTTTTTTCTAATTTAGCAAACTACAGTGGGTCATTAGCTTTGGGAACATGGCTGGGGCCGATGTCTATTGGAGGGCGTAGTCATGTTGACCCCCAAAAAGACTAATGTCAGGACATTTTAGAGCAATGGATACACTGAAAACATTCACCTTACAGGAAGTGGCCAGGTCGACCATGTTGTCAAACTGATAAAACGATGATCAAAAATACAGAAGGAAAGAGTTATGCAACCATTAAAAGGAAAAAAAAGCTTTTTAACATTTAACATTTTAACAAACTGAAAAGCTATTAAACATCTGTCAAAACAGAAAAACTAATTTCCTACATCACCAGTAATTTAACATCTGCTTTGGTGATAGTAACCTGTTTGTTATTGCTTACAAAATGTTCTGGAGAAGGTAAGAAGGTAAAAAGCAGACAAAAAATAGCCAAATTTTAAACAGCAGTAGTTATAAAAACAGGCTCAAAGGAAACAAGAGCTAAAACAAAAACAAACTCAATAATCCAAATACAAAACAAAAGGTCAAAAATACCAGACACTAGAAAAAAAATAAACCCTTGTGAAGTAGGCCTGGGTGTCAGTGAGCCCAAACCCCCAAACACAAACACACAGTGAGTCCCGGGTTCAAATAAAGGTTGGTTATTCACCTTCCAACCAGTACCAAAAGCACAAAACGGGTTTTCTTTCTCCACAATTCAGATTACTACAATTTCTCTCACCACCGCACTGCCCTCCTTCAGTCAAATGTTGCCTCTCTACCTCCCAGCTCTGGCTCTGGCTCGTCTTCTTCTTCTTCCCTATGACGGCCCGATGTAAGTAGAAGGCTTTTTCGCAGGCTCCCTTGTGTCACAGCACTGCCTGTTGGGTTTGCATCCACGTTAATTTTAAAGGCTTCTGACCAAAACTGACCGCCAGGATCCTGCCGACTACGCCAGATGTGAACACTAGGTTGCCCCTTTAAACACAACAGACAAACACTCAGGACACCAGGCAAAAGCACCAAGAATAATTTTTTAATTATTTTCTTCTCTAAACAGTCTTCCCCAAGCACCACAGCCACAATAACACCGGCAAGTAAATCACAAAGCACAATAATAAGCAGTTCTTCTCTTTTTCTCCTCTTCCTCACCTCTATATATAGTGGATTATTTCTGTAGATACATTAATAATTCCACAAAATAACAATACAGCAATTACTTTAGGACTTGCAGGCCATTCCTAACAACTCCATTTATTTGCTTAATCTTGATGTTCCATTACTCATGTAAGCATGATAGCCTCTCTAAGTAAACATTTGGTCCCTTACCTTGCAAGAAGGAACCCTAGCAGCCAGAAGGTCTTGTATTTTATTACCAGTTCCACTTGTTCCCTTTCTCACTGAATTGCCTGCCTTAGCTTTTATGCCTTTAATGGGTCCATCTTTTCCTCATTGCCTCTGTTTCCCAAGCATTTTTCATACTACCATGTGACATCAAAGTGACACCATTCCCTCTGGTTTAATTATTTTTCAGCACCATAGGAATTTAGACATCGATGATATAGATTCAACCTCTTGCTTTGGCAGTTTTTCTTCTGCTCATTTTTTTAATCAGTTATTCATGTTTGTTTTAAATGAAAAAATTACTAATGTGAGGACTTTGTCCTGCACTTCTGGAGATTCAGAAAATGATGAAGCAGCCACACAGGAGTTCACCTAACTCCTCTTACTACAAACTGATTAGTTGCTTTGTTAGCATGCAGAAATTTGAAAAGCTGATATGGTTGAGATCATAGAGAATCAAACTGCGAAGCCCCTTGTCAAGAAGTTTGCCCTACAAAGGCCAAGATTTTGTTTCTCAATCTGGAGCTCAGCATCCTTTCAACTGACACTGCACCTGACCTTGAGACAACTGCAGAATGCTACGCCATCACCCTAATTAGAGCACACGACAGCGTCCCATTTTTTAAAACGCTGTTCATCGTTGCTGCTTTGAAATGTCATTTCACATTTCGCTTGATGCCCCACTGATGAATTAAAAAGTCCAAAGCAGAACGACAGTCTGAGCTGGGTCATATTTTAAGTCAGATTTAAGTCATCCCTTGTCCTCTGTAATTAAATTTCAGGTTTGGAGAGTCTTGAATTGAAATGAAATTTGACATACCCTCCCTCGACCCTGCCACCTCATGCAAGTTAACATGCTGAAATAACAGCACTATGGTCATGATTCCTAACTGTGATCTGCTGTAGTTCTCTCTGTGTGTAATGATACAACTAAGGAAATGATTGCTTTAAATATCATAAGGAAGAGCAGACTTATTAACTGAAATGAATCATGGGTGCCCAGTCATAATTTGAAAGAATACTAACTGTCCATGTTTATTTTATAAGGTGGATATTTATTTGTTAGCAGAACCAAAAGTTCTGTAACTTTTTTTGAGCCCCGCTTCACAACTAATTAACAAAGAACATTTGCCTTAGGCTGGGAATGACATCAACGAAACTGAAATATATAATAATTTTATTAAACATTGCTTACTAAGGCAGTTCTAAATTTCTAAAACATTTTCTGTTTGGGCACACACAGAGCAAGGGGTAGATTGAATTTTAAAATAAATTGGCTATTGCCTATAAAATAGTGGTGTAAGAACATGAGGCTAAGCTTTATGAACCCTGAATGGATACACACGTCTCACACTCTAGCAGTCCTTGAACTGAAGCAATCTGTTAATATTCAATAACATTTTGATTGCCTTTACTTATTTCTCATGGAAAAACTTTATTATAGACTGTTATAAGCCAGGCATTGCAGAGTACTTATTTGCTCCTGCCGCAGTTTTCTCCTACATGTTATAGTTGAACAACTTCTCCTCAGAAAGCAGTACTTATATTAAACCTTTTTATTGTGAAATAAAGCAGAAGCCAGACGATCCCCTGATAATACTATAGCATGCAGCAGAAAGAGGAAAACAATACAAGAGATGCCTCTGGGCACTTTTATTTTTCCTATTCTGCTGCCCCCCACACTGCTGCTGCTGTCAGGGCCACAGGAGACACTGTCAAAACAACAAAATGTGCTTACTACCTGCTTTACCCTTTGTCTCACTGTGCTTTCCTACGTTATGCTGGTTTGTTCAAGTCTATCACACTCCTTCAAAAACCCCCCACCCCATGTCACAAACCACATTTTTCTGTTTTTTGTTGTCAGTAGCTTTTGCTACAATGGGAAGGGTAATTTTGCCATAGAAATTCTGGTGAGGTTTAGTGTCTACAGACTGCAAGAATGGCTGTAGCCATCCTGAGAGACTGGCCATAAAGGAGTCATGCAAAGAGTGGATGTTTGTTTGTGTGTGTGACAGTTACAACGGGAAAGAGCAAGAGAATATCAAGCACTTAAACCACAGTATCTCTATATATATAAAAAATGACAAAACATCCAGGTCTGGGCATAATGTCGCCTGGCATTTGTGATGTCTGTGCAGAAGTGGATGTCGGGGGTTGTAGGAGGAAAACGGAAGTATTGGTTGGTTGGTGTAGATGTTAAATAAAGAAACGGATAGTTAAACATTACACGTGTCTGAATTGTTACTTCTGATACAACATTTTGGCGACGAGGATGGCAGAGTTTGGTTTACCTCCTCCAGCTTCTTTCTTGTCAGAACCTGGTGAACCGCTAGTTCTTTGGAGACGCTGGTATCGTTCGTTCGAGATGTACCTGTTGGCGGCCGGGTTGGATAACGTTCAGACAGCATGGAAAAGGGTGCTTCTATTACACTGTTTGGGAGCGGAAGGACAGCGCATTTTTTCTACCTTGCAACCGACTGACGAGTCTATTTTAGCCGCGTTGGCAGCACTGGATGGCCATTTTGGCCCAAGCCAAAGCGTTCCCCTGAGCCGTTTCCAGTTTTGTCAGCATGCTCAGCAGCCGGGTGAGTCAGTCACACAGTTTGTTTCAGCGTTGCGTGAGCTTGTGCAACACTGTAAGTTCGGGACACTACAAGACGAGTTAATAAGGGACCAACTGATTGAGAAAACGTCTTGTGAACAGCTGAGAGAGCTTTTATTATTGGAACTGGATACCTTAACATAAGTAAAGCCATAGAGATTGGAAAACAAGTCGAAGCAGCAATAGTGGCCGCACCTAAATTGTCAGGCACAGCAACAGCAGCACCTACTGACACATCATTGCCAATGCCAGTACAGGCTGTAAAGAATGTCCTGCAGGCTTGCCAACGGCATTGTGGAAACTGTGGCTCCATCAGACATTTTACCAAAGCACGAGACTGTCCTGCTCTCGGCCAGCGCTGTAGAAATTGTCAAAAAATGAACCATTTTGCTCGGTAGTGTCGCTCTGCTCCAAATTCACCCCCTTCTGAGACACCTTCATCTTCAGCAATAATTAACTTGGTGTCCAGACACAGGCAACCCAAGGTTTCTTTGTTGAATAAAGTGACATATGAGAGACATTTCTTTCATGTCTCACTCCGACACACCTCAGTGCCACTTGCAGGATATGGCAATTCAACCATACCAGTTCTGGGCACTATTTGTCTTGCAGTTCAGTATAAAGACCAAGGGCATTTTGATTTTACATTTTTTGTTACCACAATGGGTGCAAATCTAATGGGTTTGGATCTGCTCCTCAGCTTACAATTTCATTTGTGTGATTCAAGTGGCACTGACATTATGAAGGTGACATCACAATGGCAACAGGCCTTCCCAATGTTATTTACTAGGTTGGGCTGCATTACTGGGTTCATCCATCAACCCACAGTGGATAAAACAATTTCTTCAGTTATCCAACCGCTGCACAGAGTGCCATTATCATTAAGAGACCAAGTTTCGACAGAGCTCCGCCACCTCCTGGAAGATGACATCATTGAACCAGTGGATGCTTCCCCAAGGATTTCAGATTTAGTTGTGGCAAAGAAAAAATCAGGAGGTTTGCGTATTTGCATTGATCTGCGTTCTGTAAATAAAGCAATTATTCCCAATAAATACCCTTTGCCAACTGCTGAGGAGCTGACCACACATTTTCATGGGTCTACAGTGTTCAGTAAACTGGACATAAATCATGGCTATTTTAAGGGTTCCCCTTGATCCTATAAGCAGAAGTCTAACAGCTTTTGTGACACACCTTGGTGTCTTCTGTTATAAGAGGATGTCTTTTGACCTCAGCTCAGCACCTAGCTGTTTTGAGAAGGTCATGTCTCTCATGCTTGCAGGAATTCCAGGTGTAGTCATTTATTTGGATGACATCGTAGTGCATGGTACCACCCTGGGCCAACATGATGAACACTTTTCTCAGGTGCTCCACCAACTCTCACGTTACCATATCACTCTTAACTCAGAAAAGTGTATTTTTGGGGTGCAAGAAATTGAATTTGTGGGGTACAGGTTCTCAGGGCAAGGCATCATGCCTATAATGTCGCATATGGATGCCATCCACTCTCTTCCTGAACCTCAAACATCCTCACAACTGGCACCCTTTTTAGGAATGGCTACATATTATCTTCGCTTCCTCCCCCAGTTTACCTCAACAACAGCACCTCTACGCCATCTCCTTAAGAAGGATGTTCCCTGGCATTGGACAGCATACTGTCAGAAGGCAATGGAGACACTTAAGCAGCAGCTCACCAGTTCTCCTACTTTAGCTCACCTTTGTCTTACAGTTCCCACTATTGTGACATGTGATGCTTCTGTTGCAGCTTTGGGAGCAGTCCTTTCCCACGTACACAATGGCGTAGAATGGCCTGTCGCTTATGCTTCACGGGCACTGTCTCCCGCTGAACAGAAGTATTCTGTTGGAGAAAGAGAAGCTTTGGCCTGTATATGGGCTTGTGAACGCTGGTACCTTTACTTGTATGGCAGGTCTTTTACTCTCCGTACTGACCACCAGGCCCTTACAACACTATTACACACAAATGGATCTGGTCATAAGCCCCTCAGGTTGCTGCGTTGGGCAGACCGTTTGCACCAGTACAATTTTAAGCTTGAATTCACACCAGGTAGGCACAATGCAGTAGCAGACCTCTTATCCCGAGCAGTTGTGCCAAGTGCAGTACAGCAGATTTGTGACCTGGAGCCAGATCTGGTGTTTATGTTGCATGCTCCCCTCTCTTCTGTTATCTCTTTGGACCAGCTATGCCAAGTATCTAGGGAAGACCCTATTATTTCCAAACTTCGCTGTTTTATTAGGGATGGATGGCCCACCACAACAGAACAGGAACTGATTCCATACTATAGGGTTAAGGACGATTTATTCTGTTGGGAAGATGTCTGTATTGCCCAAGGCCATCGTACTCTCATACCAGCAGTGCTACAGGCACAAGTTTTGCGAATGGCACATGAGGGCCATTTGGGCATTGTTAAGCTGAAACAGCATTGTAGGGATATAGTGTGGTGGCCTAATATAGACCGTTATGTTGAGATACTGGTAAAGGACTGCACCGCCTGTCTCCTCAGTGGCAAATCCCCACCTAGTCCACCTGCTCCTCTTACTCCTGTACAATGGCCTCTTGCTCCTTGGAAGCACATTTAAGTCGACATCTGTGGTGAATTGCTTGGTGCTCCACACCACGTTCACTATCTCTTGATTGTGTATGATCTCCATTCCAAATAGCCAGAAGCCCTGCCTCTTGCAACTATGACTACCCAATCCATTATTAGGAGCCTGGATTACCTCTTCACTCGGTGGGGCTTGCCAGACATGATCGCTACTGATAATGGGCCTCAGTTCACTTCTGGTGAATTTCATAACTATTTGGAAGAGAAGGCCATTAAGCACATTAGAGCTGCTGTGTATCACCCAGAATCAAATGGCGGGGTTGAACGCCTCAACCGCACGATAAAAAATGGAACCCGGGCATACCTGACAGAAGGTTGGCACTTTGAGGCAGCTCTCCACCAGACCCTGTTAAATTTTCGAACAACAAAACATACCACAACAGGGGTATCACCTGCTTCCTTAATGTTAGGTAGAGAACTGACTATTCCTTTGGACCGTCTTCCTTTGGGTAAATCGTTACCTGTACCAACACTCCCACAGACACAGACCCATGTTACCTCTCAACAGCAGCGTATGCAGCAGCATTTCAGTCAGGTCAGGAAACCAAAACTGCCATTACTAACGGAACAAGACTGGGTGCATGTGTCGCTTCCTCACCGTATCAACAAGATGAGACCCTGTTGGTTAGAGCTATTGCAAATTACTTGGCAGCTTGGACCAGCTACTTTTCTTCTGCAAGATGGTCCTTGGCGTCACACAAATAGCCTGAGAAAAGTCACATCACCAAGTCAGCTTCATCATGGCCCGAAGATGCATAGTCTGATGGCATGGGAGCCCCAGACAGTGGCTGGAAATGGACTGGCTGCTCCTCAATCACTCCCACGGGTTTCCAATGAGGGTTCACGTTCATTCAGGCGCAGAAGACCTCCCACTTGGCTTAAGGACTATGTTACCAAGTAGGCCTTCATTTTAGAAAAGGGAGGGGAAATGTGATGTCTGTGCAGAAGCAGATGTAGGGGGTTGCAGGAGGAAAAAAGAAGTATTGGATGGTTGGTGTGGATGTTAAATAAAGAAAAGATAGTTAAACATTACACGTGTCTGAACTGCTACTTCTGATACAACAGCATTCACAAGAGGGATGCAATGTCCAATCAACAAAGGCAATAAGAAGCACAGGAGCTAGAATGTCTGATGAACAAAGGCAACAAGACATACAAAGAATGAGGGACATAAGGGCTATCATATCTGGTTAAAAGACATCCCAAAACAGGCAGACTTACCATGGTACAAATGTGCCCATTTTACTAAATCTGTACGTGCAGACCTCACAGCCCTGCTCCCTTGTCCCACTTCTATCCTTTGGCATTCAAGGGACAATTCACTGCAGTGATCAGCTACCTCTCCAAAGATCAGCAGGAGCAAACCAACCCCTAGAGTGCTCTTCCTTTCACCCTACACATTGCTTTGCCAATCACCTTGTTTCCTTTCCTCTGCACCACAATTCTGATATCTTTCTTTCTTTTCTCTTTTCCTTGACTCTTTCATTTTTGTCTTTGTTGATCACCCAATCTCTTGCTCTGAGGCCCCTTTTATCCTCAGCGAGTGCAAGTGTTCCAAACAATCCACGGAGCACATTCCATCATCATCACAGATTTCCTGTACACAGATCTACTGTACGCTCACGGAGTCTGTGCTACGTCACTGTTTTTATTTAAAATCCTGTACTGCCACATACCCCTAATGACTCATGACAGACTGATACCCTGTCCAGAGCTGGCTCTCACCTTAAGGCCGATGTGATAAGGATGTGCTCTGACCCCTGCTACCCTTAGCAAGTTTGAAATAGGTTTGATAATGGATGAATCAATGGTTCTTAACCACAGAGAACCAAAAGTAAATCTAAAACTGAAAATACTTCTTAATGAACCTTTCAAAAACATACACTTCAGGATTAGTTATTTTTAGCAGTTTCAATCATTTCTATTTTGGCAATACTGTCAGGAATCCCATTCATTTGTTGTTTTGCTTACAGTTTGTGTTCGACCATTGTACAGAGAAGAGATATCACGATTGTATGACAAGTTGCTGTAACTACAGTACTTAAGGATTACATTTAGAGTGGGAGAAATGCAAACAAGTTAAGAGGGATGATCTTTAAGAATTGTCAAAATAAGCAAAGGTTGGTGATGTTAGTCAGAAATACCGCAATATCCAATCCAAGAAAAAAATAAAAAGCAAATCTGAAAGTACTTTTTTGTGTCTGTAGTTTCATTTTTTGTGAGAATTACTCCTCTATTGAGTCAAATTTCAGCATGCCATAAACTTAAACCATCTAATTGAACAGCAATGACATCATTGCTATAGACAATATTCAGCGGTCCATAAAAAATAGCCCACAAAATGGTGGCGCCCATGGAAGAAATGACAACAAAATGGTACCATAAATCACAAAAATAATGTGAAACATTTTAAAAATTAAAATAATTTTTCTGAAGAAATAAAGCAAAATGGTTACCACAAGGTCTTAACGGTTATGTTGGTTGGCATTTTTCTACTATCATCACAGCTTTATGTTTATGAAATTTTGTCACATGTGAATGAAAAATTCTACTGAAAATATTTAAAAATAGTTTATGCTGTATTAGAACACAAGTCATCTTTAAGAATATTGCACAATCCTGAGTTTGATCTTTTTAGCAGATGCTAGTAAACGAAATATAGTTCACATACAAATTTTGAAGCACAATTGGTTTAGCAAGTTTTCTGTCTTTATTTAAATATCAGGAACCTGGTATTGTGATTAGTATTTGTAATAAATTGACTGGCCAGGCCAAGACTTTAGGTATCTTTATAACTGGTTTGACTACTGGTATGATTAGTAGCTAAATTATTATAAATTGAACTTGTTTCTATTTTTGCACATACTGTATGTTCAGCACCATTCTACTCAGCCAAAACCCAAATTCTATGCTAGTGGTATGGTTTTTGGTACCCAGCTCCTACCATAGCTTCTTACAGCATGTCCCAAATCTTGTACTTCTTTATAACAGACCAACTCAATGCTTTTCTTCATTTCAATCAATGTCCTTAATGAACCTCCTTCTGAGACCCTTTTATTAGCAAAAGAGAGAAATAACCTTAGCGGAGAGGAGGATGTGTCATATTCAGCAACATTTTGTACTTTTGAAAAATTCTGTTAATAAATTTTCTCTTGGTCAGGAAGATCTGCAGTGTGTAGGCTTGGCTTTCTGCTTCTTGTAGTTCTGATTATTAGTCTTAGGACTCACTTACAGCTCAGTCTGTAACACTGAGTTTCCAGTAAATTTAAATGCACACATTCACTCTTCCATAATACTTGAAGCTAAATGTGAACTGCTTATTGAGATGCTAATTTTGAATCTGCTATCAATAAAGCCCAGAGAAAGACCCAGGTAGGTTAGCCATAGAGAGGGCTCAGCTGTCTAACACATAAGAGATTTTCCATTTCATTACCTTCAACAGCAGCCAAAGTGTTTCTAGGGGACAATACTCCAAGACTGGTAGTATAGGAGCACCAGTGGAACTACATTTTATTCTTATGAAGGTAAGAAATGTTAGGGAAAGGACTATTGGATAATGAGGTTTTACGCCGCATAAAATACACAATGAAGTCACACATTTTACCATATAGAGTATCAAACTTGTATTGGGGTAAAAATTGTGCTTTTTACAGTTTGTTAAATAGGAATCATAACAAATAATTTGTGTGAGGGATATATAATTATTTGGACAAGATACAACTTGGTAAAGGTTTTAATGGAAACCTAACATTTTTTGATTCTATGTATTTAAACAGGAGTTTAACAGGCAAGTGACTTTTTGGACAGAAGAGCAGGTCAGCGAGTATATGACGATGATTCATAAGAATGAACATGCGTTTTTAAAGAAGAAAAAGATATTGGGATGTGTATAAATAAGCTGATGAATATTGTGATATATGCAAATGTAAAACATAAATACAAATATAGTGTTACAACTAGTAGATTGTACAAGCTTAAGCTGTGATAAACTAACCAGTGTGCGTACGCTTGTAAAAAGGCATGAAAAAAGTACTTTAAACCTTTTAGTCAACAAGACCCTTGGAAATTATCAGTTGTCCGATTTCAGCTGATGCAACACTTGCTAATTCTTGCATATTTAGCTATCAGAGAGAATTTAGAAGCACTTCTTCAACATCTAAATCAGGCTTGCCACCTTCAAAAGATATCCCAACATACATAAGCATTTAAATTGGCCTAAAAGAAAAGTGACAGTGTAATCCCTTGCACTTTAAATGAACACCTTAGGTGTATTAAGAAGGCTTAACTTGTCCACTAGTTAAAAGGGCATTAGGAAACAAAAGTGTCATTTGTGGACTCTTGCACAATAAAACACAGCTCAACAGTAATCAAGAGTGTCATCGTCCACCTTGGGCCAATGGCTATAAAATATGGAGAATGTTCAGCTGAAAATTATATTAATTTAAATTGGATTAACCCACCTATAAAGCAGGTATGGAGGACACATAGAGTAAATCATTATTATTAATATGTAGCCTGTCTAATTGGACTTTTCAGAGACTATGTGAAGAGAATCACTTTGCAGGAAGACCTGATAGGTCCAGGTCTTTCATTCCACAAGGCTCTCTGTTGTCACTTGGCCTTTTTCATAAAGTCATCTGACTGTAAATACCTGTGCTTATTTGAGGTGATCTCAATCATTCTGGGTGTTTGTCACCTTATCATAACATATCAAAAAATGTTTTAAATGTCTTCTTACATTGCAGCTTATCATAACTTAACATCCATCTGAAAAAATTATTATCCATAGCACACTGGGAGCTTGATGCTGGTAAATGAATATCAGTTTGATGGATCAGGTTTGCGGGTGGAATCTATTACCTCTTTAGTATCTGTGCAATTACTATTATTTGAGCAGCTTACGTATGAATGTTTGGAATATGTATTGGAATTTTTTTTTTTAAATTGCTGCAGTACATGTTATTAAATCACTGAGATAGTTTTGTCTGGCAAACGTCCAGCATATGCTCAGTAATGTCATCTATATATTCCAAATTCCTTAGATTTGAAACAGCCAACATGCATAAAATTACCAGAAACAAGCATAAAGTTTTTAAGTGAAAAATAAATATTGGCAAATTCTAAACCCATTAAAATGTTCAGTCTGAAAAAAAAAAATCAATACAATTTTTTGAAATTACTGCTTAATTTTATTTAAATGCCATCTAACATTTTAAAAGTGCATAGCAGCATATAAGACAATTAACAGGAAGAAAACTTTGATTAATTCAATTGAATGAAACAAGAAAAATCCAAGTAGAGAAATATTTCAATAATTAAGTCTTAATAAACCCAGAGAACACATTATAAAATGAGGATGCAGCAATAATAAAGTATAGTTCATATCTTGTTAAAGTTTATTTCATAGCTCTCAAGTCACTTCTTTATACAATAATTAGCATTAAAAAGATAAAAACACACTTTAATCTGGATACAATAAAAATCCCGAAAAAGTACTGTCATCTTCACTACTGGCATATATGCCATTCCAATCACGTAAAGTTTCCAGCCACACTTGATCCCCTGAGATTAGTTTCACCAGAATCAAATTTGACGCCTGGTCAATATCTTGACCATACAATGAATCCCTGGTTCGCAGCTTTCTTATACCACTGACCACAAGAGCCACTCTCAAGGGACGGTTTCTTACAGTCACATGGTAGGTAAAAAGGTACACCCCAGGAAGGCTGCAATTAAATTTACCATTGCTCACATCATAATGATTCTCCCCATTGTAGAAGATCTTATCAAACTTCACAGGGAAACCAGGTGGAGGGAAGGACTTGCTGGGAGAGAGGCCAACACTAAAACTAGAGCGTTTGATCACCACATTCTCCCCCCTGGCACCTTTAAAACCTCTAGGCCCTCGATCACCTTTCATTCCAGGAGGCCCCCTATCCCCCTTTGGTCCATTGTTCCCTCTAGCTCCTGGGGGACCTGGTAACCCAGCCATCCCTGGGTCTCCTTTATCACCTTTTGGCCCAGGGTCTCCAGCTTCTCCATCAAGCCCATTTGCACCATTGGCTCCATCCATCCCTGGATCCCCCTTGTCTCCTTTTTCACCTTTCATCCCATCATCACCTTGATCTCCACGATCCCCTTTGTCACCCGAAATGCCACACTCACCCTTCTCTCCATCCTCTCCTTTCTCTCCCTTTTCACCCTTTTCCCCAATAAGCCCCATTATGCCTGCCGGGCCCTCTTCACCCTTGTCTCCTTTTGTGCCATTTTCACATATTTCTCCTTTCTCTCCTTTTTCACCTTTGAACCCTGGAAAACCAATGTTTCCTTTGTCTCCTTTTGATCCCATCTCACCTGTGAAAATTCAAGAGCAGAAAAAAATGTTATCTAGGAAGTATTATTGAGTGCTCTATGAAAACTGAAGTGGTAATTAGGTATAATATTTAATTGTGCAAAGTATAGTTTTCTTTTATCAAAAGTTGCAGAAAATAAAAATTTCAGAGATTCTATAAATAAGTTCTTTAATTAATCTTTGTATAAATTGTCTATCTCTGCATTCATCCATCCAGTCGCCTTAACTGGTCTGCCTTTTTCTAAGCTGCCAAGCCAATGTTCATTTTTTGCATTTTTAATAAGCTTTTGTCAATATTAATTATATCATTATTTTCATTATTATTTAATTTTCTGGGCAATATCAAAGCTTAGGGTGAACTAGACTGTCGTGGGCTGGCACCCTGCCCGGGGTTTGTTTCCTGCCTTGCGCCCTGTGTTGGCTGGGATTGGCTCCAGCAGACCCCTGTGACCCTGTAGTTAGGATACAGCGGGTTGGATGATGGATGGATGGATGGATGGATGGGTGAACTAGACACTCTATGAATGATGTGTGTGGCTGCTGATGTTCTACATGTACATCAGCAAACTCTAGGCTTTTATAAAAACTGACTTTCATATTACCTCATCTACTATTGTGATGGCCATGATGCAATTAATTGCTCAGCAGATCACTAGGTTGATCTTGTTGGCTTACTTCACTTCAATTAAATTTATATTTTAAATTTAAATTAAAATTACTTTATCTTATTTTCCTATAGCACTCTTCTCAAGCTCTCAAGTCAAATGCAAATACACATTTTACAAATCACTAACTGCAATGAGTACACAGATATGCTTAAACAAACAGAAAAACATTAACATTAAAGATTAACAATAATGGAGCTCATCTGTCCATGAATTAATTGCTATGGTCAGTTAACAACAGAGAAGAGGAAAACAAAAACTTCACTAAGCAGCATGCCTGGAGAAAATAAACCTCTATGAGGTCCATGGTCAGTTATAACATTTCAGCCATTATTTTCTGATGCAGAAGTGCGCCCCACATGAGGAGGAGATCTCCAGCTTCTTATACATCATTTTATTCACACTCGAGACACTGAATTCTCAGCAGATCAACCCAGTTATTACAGAAAGTGTACTCTTTTGAGACCAATGTAGAGCAGTTTAAGTCTATGTAAACATAAAGTAGAACGTAAAACTTAGACTTCTAAGAGTGAACTCTGTAACAGTTTATTCTACACGGTTAATTATGTTATATACTGTGCAGCCAACCATTGCATACCTTTCAACATATTGCACATTCTGCATTTACTGTTGCTCTGTTGCTGCAGTATTAAACTGTGATGGTAATGAGGCTAAGAGAGTGGCCATGAACCAGTAAATTTTTGGTATCTACCTGTGGCTTCAGTACAAACCTGCGAAGCCAGTCAATATGTGTCTCCCTATCAATAAATGGCTGGTTGAGTTCTTGTAATAACTGATTATGAGCCACAAAGAGCTATATTGATTTTTTATTTGTACATCTATCTATCTATCTATCTATCTATCTATCTATCTATCTATCTATC
>JANRMT010062854.1:71655907-71672376 GCA_026402145.1 Polypterus bichir lapradei | reverse complement strand
CTATCTATCTATCTATCTATCTATCTATCTATCTATCTATCTATCTACTAGATATTATTATTCACAGCATCATAGAATATTATCAAGGTACTTGACATTTGGTAATGAAGTGGGTGTAACAGAGAATATAAATATTCAGCTGCATGGCAGACCCCCAAGATGTCATCCGGTACTATTTTGGAGGGTGACAACAAGATCTTTGGGTTGGATTCCTGACTTCTTACCTTCTAGTTAAAATAAAGAAAACCCAGGTTCAGCTGGTTATATGACTCACCAATGAACCCAAACAATTTTGATATATGCTTAAAACTAACCAACGGGAAGACGATGTAGCTCTGGTATGGGCCATTGAGTGGTTACAACATACATGTGAAGTTAATGACTGGCCAGATAAAAGGGATAATGCAATAAAACCTTAGAGAACTTTTGCCGAAAGAGGCACAAAAGCAAAAGCTTGCTGGTGAAGAGGTGGAAATTCCCAGAAGAAAATAAGTTCTTTGTGTGATGGATTATAATGATAGATGTTTTAAGGCACTAAAAACAGAAGCAAGTTAATAGTCTTTGGGATAGAATTGTTGACTAAATTACAAGTTTTTTATATAACTGTTGTAGTTAGTGTATATGTTAAGATGGCAAATGTAGGTAAAGTGTATATAGGTACTACCACCAGGGGGCAGCATTTCCCCCATGCCTAGTATGTGGCCCAGATAGATATCACACAGTGACGGCTTTTAGTCATAGTGGAAAAGATAACACAATACCCCTGTTCAATGTTTGGGGGCAGATGACTCTACATTGTGGAGTTCTTGACGATCCACCTTTCAAAAGTCTTGGATGGGGAAGTCACTGGAGACTCTTACAATTATTGACCCCTTCATCAGATACAGATGGGGTCTGTAGGGTTTATAAGTGGTCTAGAAGTGTAGTGACACTAGCATCTATTAGAACCATTATTTGGACCAACAAAGTGAACTCCACTGTCGTGGTCCAGATACAAATATGGAGCTACTCTGAATCTATTACTGGTTCTGTGCAGAATAGTGACCACCCTGATAGAAGCTACTTTAGTGCAGAGTTTTTATTGACACAAAAATTTGACTAATAGAATAAAATGTTGACAGAAATTGAAATCGATGGGAGGTCAGAAGGAGTGTTTGGTATGGTACAGTGGTATGAAAATAGAACTTCCAACCCGAACCCCAGTGATGGGCAAGGGTTCAAGACTAAATGATAGACCAAACAGGTTTTCAGGGTTTATTATTCATCCGTATTTAGTTTTGCACTTTGTTTTTGCCCCAAAATTCATAAAGTGTGTTTTAGGTTATAAACATCCTCTTTATATATTTTAGTGTTTTTGACTTTATTCTGGGTTGCTGGAATGCTATGAGAATGAACCCTAGTATTCACATTGTATTTTTTTTTTTTGCCTTCTTTCTTGTAATTTCTTTAGGATTATAACAGTAAAAGCCAAAAACAGAAAAGAAAAATCTGTAAAGTTAGTAATGCGGACATAGTAAAAAGAACTAGCTGCTGTCTGACTAACAATATACATTTGTCGCTGTCCATGCAAACCATATTCTGCAACCCACATAAGGCATACCACATCTAGTGCTTCTTGAGTTTAAAGTAAATACCTACTAAGTTGAGCTGGTTCTGTTTTAAAGTTTGCACGAAAAAAATAAATGTAAAGCTTTTCTTAAAACAATTTTTACAATTGCTGAGCGCTTTGAGTAGTGAGAAAAACGCTATATAAATGCAAAGAATTATGAATGTTCTTGTACCTTTCTCGCCATGTTTGCCTGGTAGGCCTGGAACCCCAATGATTCCATCATCTCCTTTATCACCTTTGTCACCTATTAATAAAAAAATACAACAATATGAGAAATGAATTGTGGCTTTATTGGACAGATAAAATGACTAGCTAGCTAGCCTATATCCCAAAAAAATAATATATATTTTTATTGTAAACTGTTTCAACCTTGGGATCCCTCATATCATTATAGGTACATCCAAAATGGGGTCATTAGGTAACCAGAAGATCATATTTAAGAAAGGAGGCAGGGACGGATCTTACATTTATTAATTCCCAAAGAGTACAGAAGCTAGAAACTTTTGGAGAAAGAGTGGTGAAGACAATAGCATTTTCCCAGTATGGAAAAACAGTTTGACTCTTAATCAGCTAAACAATTGTACAAATAAAATGTTGCCCTTCTGTGATGGACATGTTAGCTGGGAGGTGGGTTAAAATGCGGTCAGTCCTTTGTTGTAGTAAGCATCAAAGGTGGCTGTTGGTGATTTTGCTTGTTTACCACATAACAACTGCTTAAAATGACTCCTGGCACAACATCTAAAAACGCCTTTGATATGTTACCTCTCTCTAGCCACACTCTTTAATTATGCAGCACTCATCTACGGAAGGATGGACATATTTAAGTAAGGAAAACCTTTCTGTGAGGCTTTAACACAATGATCTTTTCTATCTTTAAACTCTGCTCTCTTTTGAATTTTTACAATTGGGTCCAGAGCTAGTGCTCAAATTCTGTTTTAGTGTAAACCTTATTTTGTTGTTGCCATGTGTACCTGATCTTCGACTACTTTGATGATACACTTCTCTTTGTGAAATGCAACCATTTTTTTTTAAACAGAAGCCTCAGTTTCTGCTGAGGCCTTCATCACTTAGTTGGAATTATACTTCACATGTATATTATGGTATCTCCATACTTTTGAGAGGTTCCACATGACACTGGGCAGAGATAGTCATGAGAACATCATAAGTACACCAAGTTCAGTCAAGGACTTTAATCTGTATGTGCAGGAAGAATAGTAACACATCTACTGAGTTAAATAGCATAACATGACACGTACAAGCCAATAATCTCCTACCATGCCCCTTGTCTTTCTTAATCTTCATCAAATCATCTTTGTGTATATTACAAATACCTGTCTTTGCGTCCGATTTATGAACTAAACAGCTGAATAAACAGTTCTGGATAATCGCATAACTATAAAAACCTTAACACCTTTTCTGGAATTAACACCAAACTGTATGATTTTCAGAATTGTATCACAATAGAGCATGTATTTTATCAGGTGTATTTATTAATTTATACAGTATTTTATACATTACACCATTTGCTTAAATCTCAAACAGTAGAAAGCATTCAGTGACCAATCTTGGAAAATTACCTTTCTTTACCAAAAAATATGTAATATATTTTACTCTGTGAAAGAGATTGTATGAGATTAAAAAAAAACAAAACAATGATTGTTATTTTAGTTACATATGGATTACATTGTGCACTAGATCCATTTAGAGATACTAATATGGAATATTAAAGTTGTCTTTGGATTGAGAGTCATGATAATATGCATGTTTGTAACATCCTCATATATTTAAAACTGATAAAGCCTTCTACACCTCGGTACATATTTTTTGCAATCCTTTCTCTGGCCCCAACACAGGGTCTACTAGTAGCTGCTCCTTAAAAGCAGGCAATTAGAGTAAGAGCTTTAGGAACTTGCGGTACTGTAACTATTAGTCACTTACTATCATGGAACACAAACCAAGCCCTTTTTAAGGTCTTCTAATACAGTACTAAGAGATTAATAGATGCACTGAGAGTAGCTTGTTGTGTTATCATTAATGCTTTCTCTTAATTCAATGAAATAAAGTGTTTGCTATGGTCTAAGTTAACAGATTAGCATATGCAGTTCCTATTCTAAACCGCTCATGGATCCATTCCAGTTATCCATATAAAATGTTCAAGTTCTGTTTATCCAATAGCAGCAGAGCATCTGATCTCTTGATTTCGTGGGTCTTACAGTCTAGTGGTCAAACAGTCTGGCACATTTCTTGAGTTTTAACTTTTGTATGAGGGTTATACTGGTTTATCATTTGTGTGAAAATGAAACACATACAGACGGCAAAAAAATGAAAATGAAAGAATAACTTTACAGTGTGTCCTTTTGGTTCAGCTAGTTTAGTGAGACACGAGCAATACAGCCATGTGCATCTGTATTGTCAGGCTTCATTAGTGGTCAGCTTGTGTTTAAGATTGTCTGTTTCATTACACTTCTCTGATTGCATACAGCAAATCTACACTTTTATTCAACTGCAGTTAAAACCCTTTGGAGGCATTTATTTTAAAACCGATTTCTTTATATTTCTGGAAGTGTTGTAAATAAATTATTCTCAACAGAAAGGCCACATACATATAAAATAAAAGGAAGATTTAAAACATTTTACATCTGAAATTAATCAAGATGACTCCCTATGTGGCACGAGTCAAGACAGTTTCCTTGCATGTAAATGGTAATTTGCTCATGAAATATACATTTATACAAATTAAGCAAAGGCAGGATAATCGCTCTGCTCAGTGGGCCACTAGTAGTCTTTGAACCAGCAGCTCCTTAGTCACTAGATCACATTGCCTGAAGGTAGCGATGGAGCCAAAGACTTTTTACATGAATAGTAATAGTATGTCTCTTTTTAAAAAGGAGACTTTGAAATAAGGCTTACATTTTATTATGTTGCATGCAATTACAGACCATTATGAAACAGCAGATATAATAAATGGGGTTAACCTTTGTCTCCTTGATGCCCCTTTAACCCAGTAATTCCTGCTGGTCCTGGCAAACCTCTTATTCCCGGCTCTCCCTTTTCTCCTCTGGCACCTGAAAATTAAGTAGAGATAATAATAAAATTACTTCAGATTATGTCATTATCTATCTGGAGGTAAAAGCTCATATTAAAGGGAGTGAATAGCATAATTCTCAGAAATACTGCAGAATATCATAAACAGGTAGCAGAAGCATTTTCTGAGCTCTGCATGCACTAATTCTTGGCTCATTTCAGATTTAATGGTAGCATGTTTCTTTCTACACACACAATACAAACACTCAAAATATATAGCAAACCATTGTTTGATTGTGCATGGAACATTTTCCTGACTGAATTGTCTTTTCTATAGTATACACTCTGAATTAATATAGAAATAAACAGCACGTTTTTAAAACATATATATTTTGAATTTTGACTTTAATATTATTTTTAATTGGGGTTATCTCCCAAAACATTAGTTAAGACATCAATTCCATATAGATCACAATAATCATGGCTATACACTAGGAAATGAATGATGCAAATCAAAAAATAACATGTTTATGTGTCTTGACACTTATTGAAAAGTTGTAAGACTTATTTTATTTCACTCCTTATTCATACCAAGCAGTTTAATTTGCACACTAATAGGTCTTGTTTCCATAATATTATTGTCAGTATTGTTTCTTAAGGCTTGTCTCAAGCTGGTTCATGAGATCACTTGTCAAAGTTTCAACATTATTCAATCTGCTAAAAGACACAGTTACAGTGCAATAAATCTCATTTTTCAGAGAGGGTGTTATAATGTTCTGTCACTTTGTCTGCCATGCTGCATTAAATCAAAAGCTACGTGAAATGATGGCTGACACTAAATGTAAAACCTCAAAATTACAATTTTGTAGAAAGAATCTGGCAGCAGTTTTTATTTCGCCAAGTGAAAAAAAGCAATTGGTCATCTACCTGGAAGTCCTCGGTCACCCTTCTGCCCTTTTGGACCTTGCTCTGGTGGACAGCATTCGCAGAAATTAAAGAAGCACTCATTATAGTCCAAAGTAAAGTTTTCATGCTCGCCGTTTGCAGATGGGGTGGTCATTGTCCTAAAAGCATGCAGGATTTCATTTGGAAAAGTGGTTCTGTCCGTTAGAACTGAGGAAGACGTTTCAATGCTATCAGTTGTTTCATCAGTAACTGTGCTCGAGAATGTGGTTGTGGTCTGATGGATCTCTTGAAAAGGCTTCTTAGTGAAAGGGTACTTTGGAAACTGGGTGGTCTTGGCAGATATATGAGCAATAATAATAACAGCAATAAAAAATATGCCTTGAAATGAAAAAATCCCCATTTTTGTACCTGAAAGAAAAGAAAACTCGTAACTGATAGTATATTATGCTATAAACTTAAATGCTGTACACATGCAGAATACACAAATTCATATAAGCACACAACTGTAAAATATTCACTTCACACTTTTGCAGCTTTTTAATTCAATGATGATTTTATTTCCACCTATAGTAAATGTAAAAAGTGAATGGTAGTGAATTGGTAATGAAAAGAAAATGATAACACAGTTATTATTTTTATTATGCATAAATAGTAAGAAAATGCACTTTCAGACTGTAACATGACATTCCATTTTAAATATCTTTGAAAAGAAATTATTGATGCTATTTACCACCTTTATTGCATTACAATTTTCAGGCACCAGTACTGTATAACAAAATCTCCATTTACTGTATTCTAAGCAAAGTCTCCTAAACTTAGCCAACTGTATTTTTCTTCTATTATAAATACTATTTTCAATATTTTTAAGTTTTATTGAGCATATGTCTTTGCTGATACCAATTTAATTAAGCCAACTAAATTAAAAAATTAAATACATAAAATACAGTAAAGCAATATTAAGCTGTTAAGTGTACTTCATAAAAATCGCCGAAATACCCAAGTGCTTTATATAATTAACATTAAAGTTAAAAAAAAAGTCTATGCAGACATTTTAGATAACAAACAGCAATCATTATGTACAATGTGTTTTCTGGAGCATAAAATATTTTATAGATGAATCTATGTTGAAATTAGTCTTAAAAAGAAGGCCTCTGGGCTACTCACCTTAAACTTTCATATCATAATGGAAATAAATCAGTCGATTAATTTACATTTCAGAGTCCTTATTTCATAATGTGCTCAAAACAATTGACAGAAGTTTTGCTAAAAACTAAGACATTTTAAAAGACATGTTTGAAAACCACATAGTTATTTAAAACCAGGATAATTATACATGGATTACATCATTCACTAGACCCATTTAGAGATACTAATATGGAATATTAAAGCTGTCTTTGGATTGAGAGTCATGATAATATGCATTTTGACATATATTTAAAACTGATAAAGCCTTCTACACCTCAGTACACCTTTCTTGCAATAATTCACTTTCTACAAACTGAGAAAGCTTTTACTAAGGCTCAGTTTGTCTTAAATTAGTGGTTTACTACTGATGTAAACTAAATGCAATCATTATAAATAATATATTTGATAAAAAGTGCATTTTGGTCTTGTTAGTGCCCTTGTCTTTTGTACACACTGCTACTTTACTATTCAATACAAATGTTAACTTAAAAAATAAAAAATGGCAAAATCTGAAATCACTTCTATGCAAATATTGAAATTCATATAAGTTTTTAATATTACAGGAGAAAACCTTTTTATTTCACAAGTTATACCACAAGTATTAGATAGATAGAACAAAAACTAAATACTGTTTTACCGTTTCACATTAAGAAATCCACTTTAATCATCAATGATTAAGTCTCAACATATATAATGATGTAATATTCTAAAATAACTAATGCCTGTCATAAATACTGCACTTTCTATCCATTTTCAATCATATAGAGGTAAGGAGTTAATACATTTGACACCTACCTTGTTAAAGATCTCCTGATCATTTATGTCATTACTTGAAGGCACTTTGAACAAAGTAACATCATCTTCATTGACACACATTTGTAACTGTATTGCTTTAATTCTTTATGAGTCGGCCAATAGGAAGGAAGCAAACATTTGGAGTTGGATGATTGGATGATTTTTCTAAATTTTCCTGCATGTACTGAAACTCAAGAAAATGCAAATGTTTGCGGACATGTAATTTTTTTAAATGGAATGTCCTTTTCTGTGGCTTTCTCTTGCTTTAACTTTGTGACATTAGATATCCCACTCTCACATGTTCATTTGCGAAACACTTGGCAGCAAGAAGTAGCAACCTGGACATGTGATACTTAATTAATTCTACCATGGTACAAATCAAAGTTAGCCCTCCCTACAATCCTTCAGAGTTAGCTGGGTGTATTGTTTAATTAAAATTCATGTGCTGTTGTTCAGTCTTATGCCTAAGTGGTATTTAAATGTACTGTACTGTATATTGTGCTTTGTACTCAGTATTAAACATATTTTTCTTAATTTATTAATCTTTAAATGTTGTGATTTAACACTGAAATAAAGTTTACTAGTTGAAAAATATATTTTAAATTCTTCACACAATATTAGAAATTGATTAACAAAAGGAAAAATGGATGAAGCAGGAAAAAACCTGTCTCATTTCATTAAAAATAAGTTGAAGGAAAAAAAATACCTTTTAGCAGAACAATGATCAATGATCCAAGGTAAAAGTGAATGTCCTTCAGTGGCCAAAGTGAGACCTGTTTGAGAATCAGTGACAAAAAAAAATTCCTTAGCATATATCATAACAACAGCATTTAAACAACTCAAAGCAAGCTTCCATTCTAAATAAACCTTGGCACTACAACTAGGAAATGATGTGGTAGCAGGCTTCCATTTTTTAAAGGTTCCTAAAAACACATGGAAACTTTTGTTTTCACTATGCTGTATATGTGAAAGTAATGTTGATGAGATTGACTTCAATGAAGTTGCAGCAATATGATGATCACTGATCCGGAATCAGTCCATGTCATTACTCAAAGCGATAACACTGAAATTAGCTTTTTCATGCAAGTCTTCAGTTTTTGTGGAAAATGGAATAATTGGTTGACTGATCAGCACACAAAGTAAAAGACTCCTATTCTAGTTGGGTTGATGACAGCATCCCATGCATCTTAAAAATTGTGGCTCATGAAAAGAACTCATCCAGCTAAACATCAAAGAATAATATCTAAATATTATACATAACAAGTATGCAGCTACCTGTTGTTTACATTAAATGCAACAGATGTACAAGTAATGCCTCCTGTAGGAATTTTGCTTATAATGGAAAAAACCTGGAAGTGGGCTGTGTCCTTTATCAACCATGATGTTGCTTTTAATGTGATCATCCATATCAAACTCTTTATTAAAATGGCAGACAAGGGTCTCAATAAGTGTCTGAAGGTTAGGATACTGGATTATATTTCACACAGGAAGTAGGTGGTGGAGCAGAAGAATATCACTTTTACTGTAAGCCTATCCCCCTGAGTATGGGTAAAAGGGACGCATCATATCGTTACATCTATGTTTAGTCTATACTACTTACTGCATTTTATATTGAGATGCAGTCAGAATTATTAAGTTGACTAATGACAGCACGTTTGTTGGGCTGATAAGTTGTGTTTTCTTGGGTAATGATTTGATGTCTTTATGTTGTACATTTATATTGTTCCTTAATTTATGTGAGTTTCACTAAATTAAATTAATTCTAATTGATGGGCTGCTGCCAATAAAGTAAAATATCAGTGACATTTTAAGAG
Organism: Polypterus bichir lapradei; assembly: GCA_026402145.1. NCBI lineage: Eukaryota > Metazoa > Chordata > Cladistia > Polypteriformes > Polypteridae > Polypterus > Polypterus bichir. The sequence goes on along the minus strand of JANRMT010062854.1, from coordinate 71,663,043 downwards.
AAATTAAAATAATCTGCCAAGAAAAATGAATGGCAACCATTCACAAACATCTAAAGGTGGAAGAGTATTTATCTAGACACACCTAAAGGAATATTGAACATTAAAGGTTCCTCCATCAGATATTTAACAGACAAATCAGAAAAATTTTATTTGCTGCATATTGCTTTTTTATTTAACTTTAAAATATTCACTGACATGTACAGGTTGTTTAAGCATACATATTTTGAACAAAAACATTAATAATTTTTAAATCATTAATATTTTCATATTTCAAGAGTATTTTTGTAGATATTTCTGTATAGCATATATATATTTTATAAAGGGACTCCCAGAGGTAAGGGCTCTACCATACTGAAGCAGAGCAGCAGACAGTCAAAAGGGAAAACCTCCACAAGTAAGAAACACTTCATGCCAGCACTCTTCATATCAGTGTGGAAAGGCAAGGGCAACTACTGTCTAGTGGACCCCATACTCAGAAATCGGGCACTGGAAAGAAAACCTCCAGCAGCACCAGAATAAGACAGCCAGTAATGCCATAGGAGGAAACAGAAAAGGTCCTATTAGAGAGGCAACACACCAAAAGTAGTCATCTACTAACAAAACTAAAACTATGATTTTTTTCCCCCTGGTGTACCAATTAAATGCAGAGGGCAAAGTCCCTGTAGATCAGACACATTACTTTCTTTTTTTATAGTTCTTTCATGAGGAGTGGCATCTTCACCTAAACACATCAGTAAACAGTTCTATCAAAGAATATGGATCTCCCAAGTGAATTTAAAGTAATGGCATCTGCGACAACTCACATTAGCATGTGGATGGCATATACAGTACATGGTTTCTGCAGCATGGCAGTGTATCATCTGCTCCATGGCATCTGAAATGCATCATCAACAGAAAACATCACAAGTACCAAAACAGAAACAAGACAAAGGAAAGACGCCAAGAAAGTGCTCAAAACAAAGCAAACTATGTCAAAAATGGCATAAACAGCAACACTATGATCTTGAAATACACCTGGTTATACTTATGGAAAGTTTCATACTGCATTCTTCAGTGAAATCACTGCTCAAGCTCTAATAATACTGTCAAAGTTTGTGAATGGTTTGGTTCATCAGGCCCAGGATGACATTATATCATTCAAAATTTGTGAATAATACTCTGTACCTGAGGATTCTTTGGGAGAGTATCACACCAACAAACCATGATCTTGGTGATGCCAAGGTGAAGCAAAAAGCACACATGCTAGTCCCTATCACAGTGGATAAAGAAAAAATAAATTCTGAGATCTGGGAAGACCTACACGTCAGACTTAAATCCCTCTGAGATACTGTAGGATTAGCTGAAATTAAAAGTTCATATTCAAAAGCATACAAATATCATTGATCTGAAGCAGCCCTGCAAGAAAGAGTATGTAGACTCAACTATAGCTATAGAAAATAAGTGGCTGCAGGTTTTGCTAGTGAAAGTGTCAGTTATTTTTGGGAACAGGCATTGAATGCGCACAGCATCCTATAATCTTCCTATAATAAGTTGTTAAAACAGGTGTTCATTTCTTTCTTCTTCTTCACTTGGATTTTTGCTATCTAATATCAAGTTTAGGTTAAAGATCAAATAATATTCTTGTAAAAATGTACAAAACGTTAGAGGCCAAATAGTTGTTCATAGCACTGTATGTACAATTTTTTTATTGTTATTTTGTTCTTCTCTGCTGCTGGATACCTTTGCCTTTTATATTTTCTTCTCTGTGAATTATGTGTTCATTTATCTGTTTTTATATTTTAAACTTTTTTTTATAGTTCAATGATAATGTTACCCTGAAATATGTCATTCTGCTTTTTCAAACAATTCACAACCATTACTTTATACAGCTACAACTACAACTACATAATACAACTGCCCATATAATTTTTTTTTTCAGTTGGAGCAAAGGCAGGTTAAGTAATTGGCTTGTAGTCACATAAAGGGTCCAAGGCAATTAAGCCTGTATCCTGGAAGTTAAAAAGGCAATTCCTTATCCATTATGTCACACTACTTGCCTTAATTAAAATCCATTTAATTTGTTGAATCCATGACTCATAACTGACTCTCTGTGAGGAATCTTGCTATCTCTCCTTCACATTTTGGTCTTTCAGATGAAGATTATTTTCCAGTTATCAATGAAACACCAGTATAAAACTGGGCACATTCACAATCCTTCATACCAGACCAATTTAAAGTCATTACTCTAAGGGGGAAAACCCATGACAACTGTCAGAATTTACCAACCACCATGCAGATAATTAATAGGTGGAGATTGCACCCTGTTCCAGAAGTGTTATTTGTCTACATGATTTTACATGTAGTGGCACACAGGGTAGCACTGCTGGCTCCAGAGTAACAGTTTTGATTCCAGCACCCGGGTGCTTGTCTGTGTGCAGCCTGCATATTTACTTCATCTGTGCCTGAGTTTTTCTCTTAACTATTGGCCTGGTAAGTATAAGTGTTCCATGTAACTCATTCGTCTTCTGGCTCGAGTTAGTTCCTACGTTGTACCCAATGCTATTGGCACCCGATAGCCATGAACTAAATTGAAATGCTTTAAAACTGGATGGGTGGATCTCTTTATATTATAATTTATACTAAACTTTAAGCAGTGCTACGTATTTTACTTTTTTCTTTCAAATATCTCAAAATAATTTCCAAGCCTCTTAGTCTCTTGTCTTGTAATCCAAGTAAAACATAGGATAATGAATCATGTTTTAAAAAGACACTTGCTAAAAAAACTCCATCTATTAAAATAAGCTGAACAAAAAACAAACCCCAAGCTTACTTCTTTTTTATCTGCACTCACTTGCCCATCCTGTGATGGGAAAGTAAAATCACTTTTTGGGACTTTTTGAACTTCAAGGTTTGCTATTATAAATCTATTTGATTTTGTTATTTGCACCCGTATTCTCCTCATTTTTTAAGAAAGGATGAATTAAGATAACAGGTGCATTTGATCAGGCTGTTGGATGTCTTCCAGTGCTGCATTCTCCGAGTGAGCTGAGAAATGAGATTAGCTGTATTATCTGAGACACTTTATCTCAGTGCCCTGTTGTCAGTCCTCTCCGAGTACCTAATATTGGTATTCTCCCTAAGGTAAACAGGTGAGCTGCCAGCACTAATATTACCTTTACAGATGTAAACAGACATTTCTAAAGCTACCAAGAGAAAGAAATCCATTTTTATTATTGTTATGGATTTCTCTAAACTAAGATACAATCTCAGTGTTTATTATTCTATTTATTAATTTTTCCTTCTACTTCAAACAGTGTTGAGATCCACATGAAGATATTTAAAAATCAAATCAATCCTCTAAACAGATCAAAGATTGTATTTTAACAACTGCTGAAAATTGGAGTGTGTCCTAGCTGTCTGAGTTCATTAATATGCATTCATCTAAATCTCAGAAAGCAGTTACATCTGATAAAAATGAAACAACAAAAATCTCATTGCATGCTTTGCAATGCTAAAGGCACTAAATGCTACTCCTCTAGAGCAAGAGCCATGTTATAAATGTCAAACAGTCAAATGTGGTCTGTAAGATCCTTAGACAATGCAGAAGGAAGAAGCCTTAACCGCAAAGAGCCCATTGTTATCTAAATTTGATACCCAGGGGCCGGTTTGTTATTTTAATTCAAATTAGGGACACGAGAAAAACAGAAATTGTATCCTTGTGGTTTATTTGATTAAAACTCAAATGCCATTTCCAAAGTTCACTCGAGAGAAAGATTTAATAAAGTAATTGTTTCTCGTGGCAAAGTGAGAATGCCAGGGCAACAAAACATGCATAGTTCTCTTTTTCTTTTTAAAGTCTGGTAGCCTGTCGTTCCCAGAGATTTTAAATTCTCACATTAGCCCCCTGTCTTCACATAGAAAGGGGCCTCCCTGGAGCGAGGGCTATCTCTCTTTTTAGGCCACTTTCTATGGAGGAAACATATAATGTAGCTCCTAGTAAACGTGATTCAACATAAACCTTCAGGAAAAACTTTCTGTGGCAAACTGAATCCTCAGGCACAGAACATGAGTGCCCTGAAATGCAATGGTCTCAGAAGCTTTTTAATAAAAAAGCTATTACTCATTAAAATCAACAGTAGGTGATCAAGTGAATAAGAACCTTGAACAAATTAGCTGTTCTAATATAATACATGAACTGTGTAATCTCCTTTCATTTACTTTATAAACTTTGATAGGTTGCAGTCATTGGAGTTATTTGAAATGGACATCATTCGCTACTCTGCATAGAGCATTTGTCAAAGGGATCGTGCAGGTGACCCCTCACGTTGACTCCAGGCATTGCTTCCACCTTACTTTCGGTAGTCTTCAAATGTAGGTCATCATCATTATTCTCTACGAAAATTACATGATTGTGTTCTATGGAAATTCTTTGAATAGCTCAAGCATATAATCTTCTATGTAAATTGCTTTCAAAAAGGTGGAGTATTTCTTAATGCATTCAAGCCTATTATGTATGAAAAAAAGCAAAATGATGCTATTTCAAGAAAGATCTAAGATCATCAGTTGCAGAAAGATGCTGTGAGAATATAGTAATAAGTCTGAGAAGTGTGTTTTGTTCAGTTTTGAACATTATTATGGTGTGCATACTCAAATGAGACTTTTTATTTCAAATGCACATCCTTCTTCTCTGAGTGAAAGCTGTCAAGCCTGGAACAGCCTTATATGCAGAATAATTATTGCTTTGTTCAAACACTTTAATATTAATCGGTACAACTGTGGTTAGTCCTGGAATGACTGGTCGGGAAGCAATTTTCAGAGATCGACTGCAGTTGTGTATCTAGGATGCAGAGAGTAAACAATGAAGCCTCAGTGATTGACCCTCTATCTGTGACTCTCCCTTTTGATGAACTGCTGTCCATCCTCTGTCATGATCTGCTTCACACCAGATGCTGCCAGATTTGGAGGACATTTGTCACTTTGTAATGGGAATAAGCAGATTTAGAACATGGATGCATTTTTTCATTTTTAAATCTGTGAGTGTGAACAGTAAACTAAACATTATTTTTTAATTTTTAAAAATTAAATATGTGGTCAAAATCACAGCCTGAGACAGATGGCATCATAATGTTGAATGAATACATTCTTTTATAATTTAGAACTCACTTTAAATACAATGTTAAGCAGATAGAAAATTAATGGTATCAATATTTACATATTTTTCTCTCTTTGAGGAGTAATCTATTATTTCGTTTGGTAAAATGAATGCAGAGACTGATGCAGTGCATACTCAATTCCAAAAAAATAATCTCTATTAAACACAGTGAAGGTAAATTGAAATTTAGGACCACTTATTTTTGTGATGCCTGCTGTACTCTTCAGTCAACATGGCATCTAATCACAATAGACAGAATTCCCTAATTTTGGCAATCATAAAGTCCACATTTATGCTTACACTGATCTTAAAACCAACCCACAGGTAAATGAGAAATAAGGAAAGAGCAACAGTACATAAGTTGTCTCATTAATGTGTTGGGCCACAAATCATCAAAACAGGTTCACTACACCGTGGCACAGATTTTGTATGTGTCCCTCCTAGATATAGGTGACAACATTATTTTATGAGAAGTCCCATCATCTGATGCTTTGATGATGGAGTGAATAATACTGTATCAGCTAATATTCCATCTAGGGACAAATAAAGTACTATCTATCTATCTATCTATCTATCTATCTATCTATCTATCTATCTAAACTAAAATACCCACACCATATCACAGCAACCATTCAGGTATGCTATGTATTTTTGGTGTATGCAACACATGTATTTGTCTGGGATATTTTTCTTATCTTAGTCAGCCACTGTTATTGCTATAAAAAGACACTTAATTTGTAATCACTTTTACTGATCGGGTTTGGTTGCTTAATAATGAAATGTAACCAGTTCTTAGACAATGTGATTGATGCTTTTGTACAAACAGTGCACAAAATCCAAATACAAGTAAGAAAATGTATGCATGGTATAACAATCATTTGCATTTGGAGACTTGGTTAACTGGTTAGAAAGTTGGAGCATCTTTACATTTTCTAATCACTTCATTAAAGAGTTTGTTATGACAATTTTATTACATATTTTTGCAACAGTAACTCATTTTGAAAAACAATCAATATTAGAATGTAACTGCATGAAATAGTAGCGTACATAAAACGTTTTTTAAAATATATTTTTACAATAATTTATTTTATTATAACCCAGAATCAATTTTTACAGACAACTTCAACTTTTAAAATATCATGTGGCTGAAGTTGCTTTTATTGACAGCAACTTTCGACTCAAGTAATGAAAAAAATAATTTCTTATTTTTAGTTATGGTTAGATGTGGAAGGATTGTGGCTAATTTTAGTTCAAATTTCTTAAATGTAATATTTTTCAAAGTACCCAATGGACGTTTAAAATTTTTGCTGAAGTCTTAGGCTAAAATTGTTGGCTGCATCCAAACATGACAGATCATTCTGGTACTTTGTCGGTTAATTACAGTGTCAGAAAATTATTGAATCATTATAATCTTCAGATAATGTAGCTGTGAAGTTGTTTTTGGTGTTAACAGATAAACAGAGTACACATTTAGTCACCATAGAATAAAGTGTCACTGAGTCATCTTTTCTACATAAGTTAAGTTGCTTTTTCTTTTTCACTTTTACGGAAATAACTATCATTACTTACCTGCTTCATTTTCAAGGAACATGAAAACTGAGCTGCTGTGACTGAGGTTCATGCAAAACAGTGAGCAGAATGGGGCGGAGGCAAAAACCAGACAGTTGGCATATAACAAGACCTCCCTCTGCATTTATATAGAAAAAGAAGTACTTACCTTGTATGCTATTGAATGAATAAACAGTATCATTAGTACTGTACTGACTAAAGGATACCATTATTAGCAAACTGAATAAATAAATACACAGGTATTACTATACCTTTGTTGTATCATAACACTTGGCCTTACAACCCCAATTCCATCTGACATTGCCCTACCCTGTGTCCCAGCTCCTGTAGGGAGGTGCTCTTTCTTCACCATATGCAACTGTCAGGGTTACACTGCTTAGACATTAGGATCAGCTGTAGATTGAGTAAAACAAGAAACAATATATATATACAGTAT
>JANRMT010062854.1:71644060-71655507 GCA_026402145.1 Polypterus bichir lapradei | reverse complement strand
TAAACAAATTCGTAGTTGAAGTTGCACAGAATGTTTCTGTGTTTTAAGACAGCAAAGTTTGCAAAGTTGATGCTTTTCATTGGGAGGAACTGAAACTTCAAAAAAATATATAGTGTGCTTTATGTGAGATGTATATTAAAAAAATGAACTATTCCATTCTTTAATGAATTACTCTGCCAGTTTTCAACAAAATCAGTCCACTGGGAGTTGAGTTAGGACAAAATGGCAGGGCTATCACAGTAGGTGCCTTTCACATTATATGTGAACTGACCAAACAACATTTAATAAAATAACTTGGTAATAACCTGACTAAGTCATTATCAGGTAATGTGCATAACTACCTAATTATGTAAAAATCAGGTAATTATACCCTTGTAATTTACAGTGGCTACAAAGTACAAGCAACTGAAATTTAAGAGAGATTTTTGTGCAAAATACAACAGGGTAATAGTAGGACTCTTGCAATTTAAGGCACTGTAAAAGTAACTAGATTCAATGAACTGATTATCACAAAAATCCAGCCTGTCAAGGAAATGTGCTTATTCTATAATTCCTTAAGTTTCGTTCAGATTTAAATACAAGGTTTCATTAGGATGATGTCTGTAAACATGTATAATGTTTGGTTTTACGATAGTGTTGATAAGTAAAAGTAAAATTAAATTGCCTTACCATTTCACCATCATTATAGTTTTTAAGACTTCCGCCTCTAAGGCTGAAAAACTTAGAAAGGCTCTAGGTGGAGTACAGTAGTGGTGTATAACAGGTTGCTCTCAAACACCTATTCCCTGCCCTGTCACTTCAAACTTCCACCCAGTATTTATTCTCCATCATTCCCTCATACAGATATCGAAAACCAGAATAGAGAACACTGAGGCCAGCATGAGCTTGACTGTGTTTATGTTTCTGTAATGGCAACTTGACCCCAACAGTCAGAGAACATTATCCTTCATTATTTTTAAAAATGGATCAAACCTGTTTTTTATTTGCTATCTGATGACTTTTGTCTGTGTGAAATGTCATTGTCAGTCCTGATCTTCCATGATCAATACTTAGATGCCCCACTAACATGCTTGCTTGCTCTCCTGTGATATTCAAAAGTCTAGTAAACTCACCCTGGGTTCATCACATTTTATAAAACAAACCTCGAAGCTGACAGGCATTTCTCTTCAGAATGCAGCCTAGCACGTCAGCATGTGCCCTTTCTAGCACGTTATGCTCATTTTAAAAAAATGGCTGCAAAGCAATGGGAATTGAAATGAGCTACTGCATTTCAAACTGAAACCATTCTGAAAATATTGGTAACAGAAATATAAGTGTGTTATCCAGTTGCCCAGAAAAATCAATGGCTCTGTGGGTATTGGCAGCCTTTCTATATCACACACCAATAAGGCGGTTCTGGTCTGCTTCACACCAGTTAATAATGATTTATTGAATGACTTGCAGCTGTGTTCTGATAGAACCCGTAACCCCTGGGTGTGCAGTAGGAGACTGTAAAAAGATTAGAGCACAGATTTACACAGTGAAACTCATGCCGTGCTTATTTAAACGAAGAGAAAGGGCTCCTAATCACAGCTCTAAGTCAAAACCTACGGTCTTGACATTGGAGCTGCATCTGGGGAATAACTGCAAGAATGAACTCATTGCAAGTGCAATATTGAACAATGATTTTGTGAGTTGAGTCTCTGAAAAGTTCAGCCTAATTCAGGGAAACACAAGATAAATAATGGAATAGCGAAAAAACTGACTAGAGGTTTTAAGCAACCTGTGTGCCTACAATTAATGGATGAGTGAACCTAGTGGACATCATTTGCACTACACCATTGTGCTTTTCACCGTATAACACACTTACAGCACTGGACAAACCGTGAAACACAAAATAAATAATCAGAACATAGTCAAACACATGCAAACCTATTTCTTTTTTCTGCCTAAACATGCACACTAACAGCACTTAAACCTGACCTTCCATTCAATAGTTTAGGACTCAAACAGCCTATGAAAATGGCCACATCCTCTCTAATATCGCTTTCTTCATTAATCTACAGTGGCCCTGATAAACTCTTGAGTATCCCTGATGAGATTTCCTCTCTTCAACACAGACGCAACAACAGCCAAATGTTACTCTAATCAAATACAATTATATATGGTGCTGGGAATTGTTAGGTTAGAAAAATGAATGCATGAATGAATGATTGAATGTAGTTATGCTTTTATGTGATCTGGGTTGCACAGTGGTTAGTGTCGCTCCATTACATCTTCTGAGTTCCTGATGTGACTGAAGTCTGGGCACTTCTTCTGTTCACCCTGTAGTATGTGGATGCGTGTGTAGGTGTGTGGGTGCTTGTTTTCCTCTGGGTTTTCAAGTAATTTTGGCACAGCCCAACAACCATGCAAGTTACCCTAACTATTTTATGCAACTCTAAATTGTCTCCAAGTGAGTGAGTTTGGGTGTAGGGGTTGGATGTGTCCTATAATAAGCTGGTGCCCCCTCCATTTTTGGTTTCTAATTTGTGTGCAATTCTTTCCAGATAGACACTGGAGCTCGGAAGTGGATAACCAGAAAATGGATAAATGGATTAAAGCAATATTCAAAGTCCTCAGATACATTTTATGATGATCAATGCTACACTTCTTGCTTGCATTATTCATAAATACCTGATTTATTTATTCGAATTTACAATAACGGCCTTGTCAAGAGTCAAACAATTCCATATAGTAACATGCAGTCTAAGTTGATCAAAAATTCATTTATCCGTTTTCTGATCCTGTTTAATCCAATTTTAGGAGCACAGATAACTGATAGCATTTAGCACAAGTTATTAGACTGGAGCTAAACCAATACAAGGTATCAGTCCATTGAGAGCATATACAAACTATAATACATAATAATTAACATACAGAACATAAAAACATCTTAGCAATCACATTGATGTTGTAGTCCTAAATATTTATGTCAATTATAGATATCAAATCTAGATTTTTTTAAACATTTTTAAAGGGCTTTAATGGAATGATGAGTAGCACTGTGGTGTTCATATGTGACAGTCCTTGAACTCCTGTTATTCCTCACTGAGTTCCCTTCTGTATTGAGTTGATAAGATTTTCTTTCCAAGACTCTATTTTCCATTTACAGTTTACACATAGAATGACTAGGGACTCCAAATTCTCATATTGTATAGTGAACCGCCTCCACTTACCAGACAGGATTCTGGGACAGGTTCTCTCTCCCCCAAAAACACAATGCATGCTTAATAAATGCATAGATGAGTGATGCTCTTTTGAACTCTGTATTTCTATTATAAAGCTTCACTATACATTACTGTACTTAAAAACATTCTTTTTAGATCATCTCATGTCAAACACCAAAAAACAATATAGTTGGACATGAAAGATGTTATTGATAAAGGAACACCTACCCATAGCAACAAAGTAGTCCTCAGGTTAGCAATTCAAAATATTCGGTGAAATGAAAGCTGTGTCTTTTAAATAGGTTTAGCTCAGACTACTGATGCTTAACAATAAGTGATATGTGAGCAAAATTAACATTATTAATGATACTGTCCTACAACAACCAACCTTCAACAAGGATTTATGGCTTTATGTTGATAGAACCTTCCCACTTTTGAGGCATTGTGCAGAAGTAATTAAAATCCAAAAAAGAAATGTTATGTTTAAGTGCAAAAATGTAGCTAGGTAGCTAGGCCAAATCTGACAGCTTGATGGCATAGAGAAGAACTATTTTTCCACATTTGGTGGGCTGTATTGACCATGTAACTTTCTGAACAGTCTCTGATATATCATGTGCAGTTGCTTATGGGTATAATGGCCATACATGAATACCCAGTAAAGAGAGTAGAAATAATCTTAGGAAAAAATGAAAAATGTTTAGAGCATTTCTGAAATTGTATGTGGCAAATGCCAAAAAAACTAAATAACGTAGCAAGGAATAAATTTAAAGAACTATAATGCAGAACTTGGAAGTGAGAACATCGGCAGACAGCAATGGATATTTTTTTCAAGACGGTGAATTATTCATGGACCCTGAAGTCAATTGGTGGAAGGATGTCCATCCTGTCATTTTTCTGTCTCTGATTTTGTTGTGTCTGTCAACAACAAGAAATAGAGTTCAGCAACAACACCTTCAAATGGCTAAGCGAATTAATCACTGGGACATAATAACAGTCCTTTATTTTTAAAGACTGGTGGAAATGAATACAATTGATGATACAATGGTGAAATAATAGTAAGAATAGATGGACCACTGGAGAGTCCTGGAAGGATGAAGCCCAGGTAGGTACATAAGGTTAAACACAACAAATGTTTGTGATGTTGAGAGACATGGAATCCGAAGACAGCCAGTGACTTAGAACCATAGTGTTCTAGCAATGACTGTGAACTCACCTTCACAATTTTAGAGCTGCTTCAACTGTACAAAACAGTAGAGGAGGCAGTAAGGGTTAGTGAGTGAAGAAATGTTAATGGTTGAATTTACCACAAACCCTATGTCTCTCCATATTCTGCTGAAGAAGGAAGTGCACACACCATCAAGCATTTACAGCTCAGGTGTTGTGGGTGGGCAATCGGATGGTCACAGAATAAGAGGAGAGTTGGCAAGGTCCAAGTGGCACACCTTTGCAAAGAGAGTTGGCTTTTGGATCAGTCCTAGCTCAAATACAAAGAACTGAATATATGGTGTACAACATTCAAGGACTTAGTGTGGGAGACAGTCTAGAATGATCATCTCAGTGTCAGCTTTAGCGAGAGTAGCGCCTTCTTTGGCTAAGTTGTTTCCAAGGTGCAAAGGAAGTCTCACTGGTGTTCACAGACTACCAAAAATATTATTCTGCAATGGTCTGTCAGGACAAAACATTGAATAACTGAAAGGAAGCTAAAATGATTTAGAGGAGGTATATTGTATAGTCAGAAGTGTATGTTAGGGTCAAGAAAGAGATTTGACCTGGGGGTAAAATCTCACAGTGCAAATTCCCTTTTTACCATGCCCCAGTGTAACCCTAAACACTTCCCCACAACCCCTCCACACACCACTATAACTCATACATTTTAACAGATACACTTCCTCATTCATTCCTGGGCACTCTCACCAAAGCATCCATTCATTTTCATCACTCAACTTTTATCAGTTCAACCTGTCAAAATTTGTATCTATGTTCTGCATTAGTTCTGGTTTAATTTTCAGTGTTTAGAGAAGATTCAGTCATGTATATTAATATTTTTTCTCGTGAACATCCACAGTAGTTGCAACGATAATGTAACGTTTACGGGTTAGCTACCAACATTCAAAATTCCTGTTGCGGGCTTCTTATCAAAATGAGTTTACTAATAAAAATGTCTTAAGAGGAAAATGAATAGTAAATTGATATTTCAATGGCGAATGGACCACAAAGTATGTCTTTATAATGCCATTATTCCAAAATGCTCAGCCAAAATATTTGGAATGAAACAACCATTATCATAAAAAGACACAACTATCCTTAGAAGTATGGTATTTTCAATGAATCATATTCAGTCAGTCAGTCAGTCAGTCATTGTCCAACCTGCTATATCCTAACACAGGGTCAAGGGGGTCTGCTGAAGCCAATCCCAGCCAATACAGGGCGCAAGGCAGGAACAAACCCCGGGCAGGGTGCCAGCCCACTGCAGGGCACACACACACATGCACACACACACACACATACCAATCACACACTGGGGACAATTTAGGATCACCAATGCACCTAACCTGCATGCCTTTGGACTGTGGGAGGAAGCCCACGTAGACACGGGGAGAACATGTGAATCATATTCACTACCAGGAAAATCAAGGCCTTGAAAACAAGCTACGATCACAGCTGGAAAATACTGACCAAGTCAACAACTTAACAAAATGAGCAACAAGTACTTCCCTTCAAACTTCATGAATGGCAACCAAAATGAAAACTTCACTGATGCAGAGATATTAAAAGAGTGCATTACAGGCATTTTATTGGCACTTGCTAATGATAATGATAAATGAATAATGTTACTGAATCTGTGAAACAGGTACTGTACCTCTTTCAGCTGCACTTGCTGCACAACATTTTCATGACTGGGCAGAGAATATTGAATGATAGATTGTGTCAGTCAGGCTGATCATATATCCTAGGCATTTATGAAACAACAGACAACAAAGACATGGCACAGCTGTGCATTTGTATCCCATATTTTCCTGAAGCAGAATCCATAAATGAACAAAAGGCACATGCAGGAGGTTGAGAGGGTTTGAGGAGTGAGTATGCCTGAGTACCTTCTCCCTTTGTTCTAAGTGCCACTTTTGAGACATTTATGCCAATTTCTTTTGAATAGGAGCCCACCTAGTCAACCTATTTCTAGGCACTGACTTTATAACTGAAACAGCACAGAGAATCTTAGAGTGATTATTTAATGATCTCATTTTGCCACGTAAGGCACAGACCCTGAAACCAAACCATCCACTGTGTGCCTTGCTAAACATAAATTCAGCACCCCGAACTTCACAGTCATTCCATGTACCTGATTTTATAGATGACTGACATTTATAGATTATATACGATTTAAAAAAAAATGAAAAAAAATGTGTTGCATAATGGGTTAGAGCCAGGGAAAACTTACATGTCTGCAGGCCTCTAATTGATGGTCCTGGTTGTATGTTTCTATGTCAGTCTGGAAGCCAGTCAGTGTGACACTTTCATGATGTCTTACAAACACGTTTGGTGGCACCACCCATAACAAATTAGAGCCTGTTGTCTATCCATCCATCCATTATCCAACCCGCTATATCCTAACTACAGGGTCACGGGGGTCTGCTGGAGCCAATCCCAGCCAACACAGGGCGCAAGGCAGGAAACAAACCCTGGGCAGGATGCCAGCCCACCGAAGGGCACAGCCTGTTGTATTTATTGCAATACTGTTCATCAATTTACTCACAGCTTAATCTGTTTTTATGGACATGGGGTTGAGCACACTTTCATCGCTCTAGTGTGGGCATGAAAAGAACCAATCTGAGATGGAACACTGGAAAGTCTAACATGCATCACACTCATATGTATGCTCACATTTAATTTATATCGAGCCACTTTAGAGATGTCAGTCAAACAAACATTTGGATTGTTGATCTAAAAACTCAAAGAGAGGATGTAGAAATTGCAAGCACACAAGGTGTAACTGAAGTGTGAGGGAGCAGCATACCAGCATCATTGTGTCACTCATCACAATAATGTATTGTAGATGATCAAAGTATAACTTTACATGTGGTAAAGTATGAGTTAATAAAGTTAAAGGAAAAATACTAAGTGAAAGCTACAGAAAAAAAAATATTTACAAGAGACAAAAATAAGGTTTTAAATAAAAAATCTAAAACATGACTCCGACGTATCAAATATCAAGAAAATGGCCTGCAATGCTGAGTGTATTGCCCTGATAGTTGGGAACAAAATAACATAACATTTGCAAACACACAATCCAATTCAAGATTCTGGGAGAATTAAACAAAAATCCCTCACAAGGCCTCCTTAAACACTTCTGAGTAAAGGAGGAGAAAAAAAAACATGTAGACTTATGGAGAATGCATGAACATCACATGGGCAGTACCTTAGTGCAGAACTCAAATATGCTGGATTCAAGAAGCAACAGCAATAACAATTGCCATGCTGTATAAACTAATAAAATACAATATTAGTTAATTTAGCAGCACAATCTAATTTAAGTAGCATTTTAAAAAAATGTTTTTGCTCTGGGCACTATACTTCCTTTGGTGGAGAAAGCAAGAACTCATGCAATACAAACCAGATATACCTCTTTCACCCCTACACACAGCACTGGTAATAGAAAGAGACATTTTGATCAAGTGTGGTCTCTCTCTTAAGGCTACGTCATATGAAATGACTTTCCTAGTGACTTTCAGTTTTAGTCTTTTTTTTTACATAATCTTAGTGAGTCAGAAGTAGTCAGCGGCACACTCCTGTGAAGATGATTGCGTACTGGGACATGCCCCATGACTCAAAAAAATATAACAGGATTAACTTTGTCTTTAATCATAGGGACAGGTTAAATGAGCATTTGAGCTGAGAACCAATGAATGCTCATATGGAAATACAATTCATATAATACAGAGATGAGGAATAGGGAACAATGTTTTGGACCTCACAAACAGAAGAGAAGCTCATTTATTTAATGTTTCATTTTTGTATGTACCACTATAGAACAGAAAAAGAACAAAAAGGCCTAAGATCACGGCTGAACTCAGAATATCTGTTAACTCCCTCATACAGCACCAACTCCATCATCAGCATATTATTGGCTGTCACATAAAGGTTTGTGCATGATGGTTTTGGAAGTTCAGCCCTCAGTCACTAAATTTGACATGCCCAGGTATTTTTTTAGTAATTTAAACTGACATGGTCCAGCAATGCAATCAGCAACTGTAGTTGACAAATCTGACATACCCCACAACTAGAAGTCATGTAATGTGACATCAGGTTTAGTCTCTAGTAGCCCATCAAGTGGGTAGAAAAATACTCATATGTCTCCAGTTGAGTGTTGTACAGTCGCTGTTTGTTCTGGTGAATGAGAGATTTGCCTAAGTACACAGTAATACTGCAGACAAGAAAATGTTGATTACTTTTGAGGTGTATGTACCAAACACATGTTTTAAATATTTGGCTTTTCAGAGGCACAGGATTTGGTGTTTGAGAGGGCGCCGTCTCCTGAAACTGGACGCTTGGATAAAGAGAGGCGCTGTCAACTGATTACCACTCACACTCAGAGTGTGGACTGAACAGCAAGACCCAAATGGCTAGTGAGGGCAAACTGGAAATGACTGGCAAATATCTCAGTTCTGAATATATTCAACTTTTACATGCAGATGAGCTTTGGATCTGGAAAAATTAAAATGTACTCCACAGTATTCTTTGAAGGGTGCTAGAAAAGGGCCCCTGCTGCAACACTGCATTTTCAAAGTAAGAGCTGTATTCGCATAATAAGTATTACATCAAGCCTGCTCATTGTGCCAAACATGAGTCTTGTCTCCTTTTCTGTTCATGATCATAATGGACAGGTTAATAAGGAGCAACAGAGGTTTAGGATTATCAGGTTTGGGAAACTAAGGATTTACATCCCAGTTATTTGAAGATGATGTTGTCTTCTTGGCCTCATTAAACTCTGGTCTCTAGGATGCAGTGCAGCAATTTCCAGCTTAGTGTTATATGGTTGGGATGTGAATTAGCATTTCCAAGTCAGATGTCATGGTTCGCTCTCAAAAATGAGTGTTTTTTTCTCCTTAGGTAAAGAAGTACCATGGGGTCTTGATTATGAGGGTGGGTAGAGAGCAGAGCAAATCATAGTAACAGTTTTGTGGATGTCATAGCAGATTGTGGTGATGAAGCAGAAGTTAAGTCCTCAGTTGCAGCTTTTGATTTCCCAGTCAGTCTAATTTCCTATCTTCAAGTACTGTCACAGGTTTGGGAAGTGTCTGATAGAATAAGAGTGTGAGCACAAGCATTCAAAATGAAGTTCCTGCACAGTGTTACTGGGCATACTCTCAGGGATAAGGTGATGAACTTGGTAATCACGGAGGATCTTGGATTAGCATGACTGATTCTTCTGATTGAGAGGAGTCAGTTGAAAAAAATGAGCATGTGTTTAGGTTACCCTATTAGGGCAGAATCAGGTATAGTTTACTGGACGAAAAGCCGTGGGGATATGGGGGAGGTATCATACTCTGTGAGAATACTCCAGAATGAACATGAAATATGCAGAGGGTAGTATGGCCTAATCAGTCCAGCATGGTGTGGTACCATTGCAACCTTCACCAGGAAATGCATAGAGAAAATGAAATTAATAATAGCATGTAACTTAATTTGTTATTTCTTGAAACCATGCCCAATATCTCACTACAGATCATTATACTCAGTTATATAGATTGCATTTTCACTTAATTTGTATTTTGAATGAATTAAGGCCTCCACCAACAACATATTTAAATATTATTCAAATACAGCAGTTTTCTCAGTAAAGCAGTAATTGCATACAAGGAGCAAAAAGACTCAAAACAAAGCAGAATCTCAAAGAGATTTAAGCTACAGGAAAATTAATAGCATTAATATCTACCGCTAGCAATACAAAAAAATGTATTTTTTCTATTAACAAACCTTTATAGATGTTAAAATGAAATATATTTCTGACCTTGGCATGTAACAGTTGGTTAGGTTAGTTGTGAAAAAAAAACTGAACAGTAATAATATTTCTAAAGTATACATCTTGCTAAAATAATTACTCCAGCTCAAAATAAAATACAAGGCAGTGCTTTCTGGGTTATGAAATCCCTGTACATTTCTGCCAATAAACATTTAATATTAAGAGAAGTTTACTAACTTTTGTCATTAATACATTAAGTCCTTCATTACAGAACCCACTCAGCCCACTTCAGGAACATGTGAGTCTCAGAACATTACCACCACCGCAGCATCAAGGTGCCTCTGGCTGAACATAGACTTACTTCCTTGCAGTATGTCCAAGGGCGTATCTCAGATAGGACCTGATTATAGGATAGCAAACACTAATAAGGACCACATTTACTGTGCATTGTCAG
Source organism: Polypterus bichir lapradei (assembly GCA_026402145.1). Lineage (NCBI taxonomy): Eukaryota > Metazoa > Chordata > Cladistia > Polypteriformes > Polypteridae > Polypterus > Polypterus bichir. The sequence continues at coordinate 71,644,904 of JANRMT010062854.1, read as the reverse complement.
AACCTTATGTTTCTCAGCTCTACTCTATTAACCCCAATGGAAAACTCATAAATTATTAACTTTGAGTTTCCATGACTTTTTCATTTCTTGCATGCTGCTCTTACCATTATGGAATCAAAAAGCAACAATGTGGAAAATGTTATATTAAAACCTATAAGTACTTCTAAGATTAAAATACATATATAAAAATAATGAGAAATAAGTACAGCAGGGCACTTTGAAGCATGTAAACTGAGACAGAAACAAAAGCTGACGGTCTAAAAATAGTAATTCACAGAAAATTCTAGAATGAATAGTCTACGCTGAAACACAATCCATTTGTTTAACTGCTTAAGTGTGAAAACAATGTAAATTGTGTTAATGGAGTATATATGTTATTTATCTTTTGTGCAGGTACTGACAGGTTATTAGTACTGGAATCCCTTCTGCTCTAAATGAAAATGCATACCATAAATAATAACAACTTACACTTTGGATCTGCTCATAGTTTTAAGGTGAACCATTTCTGAATCTATAATGTAAATTATTAAAAACTACATTTTTTAATCTAGTTTAATCTAGGTTGAAACACAGTAAACATAGTATTCATGTATATATGGTACTATATGTCAGATATTGAAGCATACACATTATAAAATATACAACCAACCAATCCTTATGCTATAAAGCAATTCTTTGCTGCCAGTTCAATAACAAATAGTTCAATGTTAATGTTTCACACAGTCTGAGGACTGGCAGGTTAAGCGACATCTTTATAGTCTCATAGGGAATTATAAAGATTCAACCAGAAACCCATTTATCTATCTATCTATCTATCTATCTATCTATCTATCTATCTATCTAT
>JANRMT010062854.1:71592699-71639716 GCA_026402145.1 Polypterus bichir lapradei | reverse complement strand
TCTATCTATCTATCTATCTATCTATCTATCTATCTATCTATCTATCTGTCTATCTAATTGTCTGTATGTCTGCCTTCAGTTTATTAAGTTGTCTTTATAATGAGTCATTCATAGGGTCATTACTGTCAAGTGTACAAAGTACAGTGTCTGTCTGTCTATTATGTAGTATCTTGTAGATGTTTAATATAGTTAATTTCTCATCTATCTATCTATCTATCTATCTATCTATCTATCTATCTATCTATCTATCTATCTATCTATCTATTATATAGTGCCTTTTATACACTTTATATCCATCTGTTTATTGACATTTCTTTTCAGACTTAATTCTGAGCAACACAATCTCTGCTAATGCTCATTTTTTCTTTAATTCCAGTCTTAAATTAAAATCCTTATTTTAATATTTATTTTAATAGATTTTGTTATGACACTTTCTTATAAAAAAAGTCTTGCTACCTTTTTAATTGTTTTCTATTGTCAAGGTACAATAATCCTTTTTTAACATGGCATTCTCTCTGAGCCCTTTTGACTTTCCTTTTGGGTCCTGGTTTGACTGTGGGTGCATGATAGCATGGATTGCGTTGATCAGGTGTCTAATCCAATGTTGGTTTTTACATTGCTCTGTTGCTGTCGGGTCTGTATTCCTTTTGCTAAATTACAAAACAATGGTTTCAGAAAATGAATGGATGAATATTGTAATGCCAACTGTATCAAGTAAGATCTGACCATTGGGTTAACAGGAGATTCATAAGACTAATCATGATGCTATATCTCTGAGAGAATATACTGTAAGGAGGCACATTCCTTTGTTAAGTTATTATTTAAAGTATTTTCAAAATATAAAACTTATTTGTGATTTCATCTACTAAATAAAAGTTAGTATCATTCGCTACATGTTCAAAGAGCGAAGGATGTAAAAGCCCATTATTGACCTTGAAAAGGTACATTAGACATTTTAAAAGGTAGAAATAAATTACACCAGCTATTCTTAAAAGGATGGGCACTTCTAAATTTGGAGCCACTCAGTGCTAAAGCCTAACCACATAAGCCCCAGTCAATGCTGAGAGAGCACAGAGCCAGTTAGAGCAGCCAGTCATCTGTCAAGTGCACCGTGGAAGGAAACTCATGAGCACCACAAGAAGAACTCACAAGTACATAAAGAGTGCAGATTAGCAGTAAATCAGACTAAAGTCCCAGGTCCTGAGGGGGAGGTGACAGCCATACCAGTTGCACTGAAGTTATTGATAGGCGATGTCTCCTCAATAACTGTAAATAAAAAGATGCCAATGTTGCCATGTGCACTTCCAGTGAAGACATAATTATCAATAGGAGTGAAGGTTATCATAACTGGCATTAGTGTTAAACCTCAAAGTGACTAAAATGGCTGGGTTATTTAAAGTTGATGACCATCCAAAACTGTAGACTGTATCTCCAAGCTACAAAAATTGGGTCAATCAGCTTTAATTTGTGTTGAGAGTTGCAGTGACATTTTAATTCATTAAAGCAGATTTTCAGCTGGCTAATAAAAATATTTGCACAGGAAATAACATCAGATCCAGCTTCTTTCATATTACAAACCTACATAATACATCATTTCAATAGCTGTATTATTAGAAGTTACGTACAAAAAACAGAAGTTTTGAAATCTCACAAGCCTGCTTTTACCCAGTAATGAACTGAGCTGTATAACAGGTCTTAATCTTACATAAATTCACCTTCTGATTGTAAACTCCTTTCAATCCTAGTAGGACAGGCAGAATTAGAAATAATAACAGGCTCAATCATCTAGAGCAGGAGCCCACTACCGGGCCGTGGCCGTCTGAGAGCCGGGCCACAAGAGAACGGCCGGCAACAGAGACTCGCTCAGTGAAGGGCTACAGCAAAAAGGCTGCCCCCTTCACTGAGGACACTTTTCTGAACGCTAGGCGGGCGGGGCTTTGCAGCGGCGCAGAGAGAGGAGAGAGACCGAGGTGAGAGAGTATTACAACGAAGTATTTTTATGTTTCTGACAGTTTCCCCATATGACATGAGTCTATAGAAATCTCGTTACTACAAAGTACATTCAGCAGATACTTTCATTACAACGAAGTGACCTTGAAATGTTTGAATGAATCATCCACAGAGCAGTTAGTTCTGTGGTCGCAACTCAGTTGTGCACATTTGCACAACAATCCCCAAACAGAAACATTGTAAATTTGTTTTTCTTTCTTGAAACTTTCCTCGTACTGTTTTTTTTTTTTTTTTGCTGTTTTTGTTTTCTATGGTTTTCACTGATGCCTTTTGCTTATTGCTCGCCAACATTTGAAAAACATCCATTAGAATTTAACTCTTTGTCACCCTCCTATAGAAACAGCAGACATGAAAAAACAATAACAGTGTTAATGTGTGTGATGTGCAATCTGTTGGAATGACAAATGCAATGCATATGTCTTTGTTATATGCAAAAAAGAAGAAAAATCTCGGGTTGCCAACATATGCGAACTGCTGCATTTAATGACGCAGAAAAAGCCATTTTTATGTGGTTCTGTGATGCTTGTTCAAGAAACATTCCTATTAATGCGGCACTCTTTCAAGAAAATTTGAGGTTTTTAAACTCTCTTTGGACCTCTGTCAATGGGACAACACGCTGTGAGCCTGCTGTTGCCTTGCCCCGGTAACGGACAAACAATATTACACAGACACGGTAAATGTGCTTCGGGACGCACTTCAGCGTGTCGTTCCCATTGGGTGGGGGATCCCAAAAGAGTTCAGAAACCTCACAATATGAAGAAGAAGAAAAGGATGATTTGACTTCTGATTGATAACTGTGTTGTCCACAACATGCATCCGCATTTAGGTAATGTTCGCGTTGAATTCCTCCCAACCAATTGCACGGCATTGCTTCAGCCATTGGATTTGGGTATCATTCGCACCCTGAAAGTGTATCATTGCAAGGAAATTCTGAGAAAAATTCTCGTCAGCATATCGTGTAGACAGGAGAAGATTAAAATAACGCGAAAGAAGCTATTGAAGCTGCTTCCATTTCCAACATACTATCTTTGTGAGGCAGCGTTTTCTGCAGTGACAAGAACCAAAACGAGATTACGGAGTAGACTGAACATAAGCAACACACTTTGTGTGTCACTGTCTTCCATCTTCTCCAGATGGGATCGTCTGGTTGCAGGAAAACAAGTTCAGGGCTCTCACTGATTCTGCATTATGATTAAGCTGTATAATTTCAATTACTAAATTATAACTTAATAATAATAGAAATGTAATGTAAATTGTGTATAAAACTACCCTACGAACCCGCCCATAATCACCCCACAAACCCTAACCCAGCAACCCCAACCGGTCCCTGAAAAAATTTGCTTCTAGTACAGCGGTCCTTGGTGTCAAAAAGGTAGGGGACCACTGATCTAGAGATTACAAGTGAAATGTCCGATTTTATCACCAGTGTCATTCTGTACACCATGTAAACAACAGGAGATAGAAACCATCGCCTCGGGGTTATTAACACAAAAGAGTGTGAGTTTAAATTACACATCAAACAAGTTATTATGAAATACAGATTATAATCTTTGTTTGATTAGCTGATGAATTGTTTCGTTTTTCATAAATGGTTGGTTGTTTGATTTATGATAAACATACTGAATTGTTAATATAGACTTAGTGATTGATATTTTGAATTGTTCTTTCATTGAGCATTCATTCTACTGATGACTAAGTTATTTGATTGGAGATTGGTCAATATGCCGATTGATTAATTGCAAAATTTGTGGTTTGATGGATCAATTGATTGGTTGTTTGGTTGGTTGTAAGACAGTAGGTTAATAAATGATTGATTGATTGAATAATTAGTAATAGACTTAGTGATCAGTTGTATGGTTTGTTTTATAATTGGCTTGATTAATTGATTTGCCTTATTGGATTAGTCAGTTTATTTTTTCATTACTCTGCTGACTTGTTCATTGACTGAGTGTCCAACTGGTTGATTGACATAATGGTTTGATTGGTTAATAGTTAATTCAGTTTTTGATTGATTGATGGTAGATTAAAAAATTATTAATAAATAAATACATCATAATAATACTAATCTTGTGAATTCTGCATTGATTGAGCAGCCAGTTGTTTTTATTTTTTTTAATAATTTGCTTGATTAATTCATTCATTCATCTGACCCTTGATTGATCTAATGATTTTTTCAATAATCGAGAGACCAGCTCATTGATAGATTGAATGATTTGACTGGTGGTTTTGTCAATCTCATAATTGATTCACTGAGTAAGTGAGTGACAATGTTGTCTTGTTTTTGATTGACTGATCAATCAGGTGGTTAATTGAGTGAGTGAGTTTAGGAAATTATTTTCAACAATGAGTTGCAGCTGGAGCATTTAACCAAGAGTGACACTGAGAAAATGCTTTTAACTCTTTCTTCTTTTTGCCTGTTGCCTCAGCTCGCATCTGTATAAGTCCCTTAAATTCTAGCATATATTTGATTCATTTAGATGCGCTGTGTAGCAAAAGCCAGCTTACTCTCTTGTATGGTAAATTTAAATACTAAGTTTAGAAATGTCTTATAATTGCTGATATAATTGTGATTTAAATAAAGAACAGCAAGCTGTGACCCACATAATCCAGAAACACAGAGCATTGACAGAATGTGACATGCACCAAATTTCAGAGATTATGTCTAGCATTTTTTAAATCAATAATAATTAACAACTTCAATTTGTGAAACTTTTTAAATTTACAAGTTATGCTGGAGCACTCTAAGGCATAGCAGCCCATTCTTTTCAGTTGCTCTTACTAAAGGAACTGAAATTCAGGATTTGCAGTGTTGACGGCCCAATATAATGGCAGATATTGTTTACCTGATGCCTACATGCATCAAGAAGCAGGTTAAAAGTAAATGTAAATGAATTTAATATGCAGTGTCTCAGTGAAATTCTAGAGCATATACTGTAATTCACATTTCAGTGTTTTAATCTCATATGCTGCTGACCAACACCACTCTTCTGTTTAACCTCAAGCGATGAATTTTGCAGCAAATGTTTTGAAGCGTGCTTTTACTACATGTTTGGCTAGAGGCTTCAGAAAGAGTTCCATAAAAGAATGAAAGACTTAAACAATAAAGTGTGTCAGCTCAATTGATGTTTTTTTTGCTTTTATTCTTACAATTCTGCTCTGAACGTGTTTCAAGAGCCCAGTAGAGTCTGGAAAACCATTCTATCAAAATATGATTCTATAATTTAAAGTAATTAAGAACATTAGATTTTTATAATAAGAAAAGTCCATTTAACCCAGTATAACATTTTCTTCTGTGTCATCTAAGGTAATTTTTAATTATTATGCAATTCTTCAAAATTTATTTGTATGTATCTACTTTCATTGTGAAAAAGAATCAACCATGTTAAGGAGTTCCATTCCTCATTGAGTAAGTGACCGGAAGAAAACCAACTTGAACCTTGAAGAGAATTTCTGTGCCAAAGGTATGCCAGCTGGGAATCAAATCTGGCACCAGCACCATGTACCTGCAAAAGTTAGGACAATTTAAAGTTACAGTAGACTTGCTAAAATCACCCTCCACATCCACCCCAGCCCTGTGAAGGGAGATAGAGGTTGGGAGCATGCACTGATAGCATGTTGCTGCACCTACCACATGACAAACTGCCTGAATTGGGACCCGGGTGACACCTCAAGAGAGATACATTAAAAAAAAAAAGAAAAAATAACTGAGGTGTCATTACAGTCTAGAGAGAGGGAGAGTAGTAGTAATACCAACAGGGCATAAACCAAAAAAGATAAAATTATTTTTAACTTTCCTACTTCAGCTACAAACTACCTTATTGTCATTTTTCTTTTTCCTCTTCAAACCAACTAAAAAGGTTAATTACTGGCATCTACTGAACTGGAGTGGGAAGAGGTGTCAGAAAAGTGAACCAATTATCTACCACCTATATATTGTCACATACATGCAATTGGGAGACAGCTGAAGGGCCTAAATGATAGTAATTCCATGCCAGACCAGGGATGGCAGGGTGCGCTGACGGTCTTTCTCAGTCTCTTGCAAACCATTCACGGGAAATCCCGCAGGTTTCCAGCGCCACTGATGATGTCACTTCCGGTCCTGGCACCAATGACAGTGCCACTTTTGGTCCTGGAACCAATGACGGTGCCACTTCCGGTCCTGATGATGCCACTTTCAGTCCCGACAACGCCACTTCTGGTCCCGGCCCCCGATGATTTAATTTCCTTTACTGGCCTTTAAATCCACCAGCTTACCTCTATACTATCAGTGCTATTTTGGAGTCAAACCTGTGAACATTTTACTTCAATTTTGCAGCCTGGAAACAATATATGGGTGGAGGCCCCAAATCTTCATGATGTCTGTGCCTCATCTTTGTGACAATATTAAATAAAAAACCCTATTTATACAGCTATATAATTAAATTATATCCCAACCTTTCTAATTTAAATTGCATTATGAAACCCAATGTTTCAGGTATTTAAATATTTTTTATGATTAATTTGGGATCTTTGACCATGCCCCACCAAACTATCCAACGTAACATATCTATTTCTTATAATCTACCTTTTACCCCTTTATATGCCTTACGTCCCAATAATATATGGAAACTGTCTCTGGAGGTTGACACTGCTTACATTTTCCTGAAACATGTTTGCCTATTTTAAATAATGTTGCACATCAGCCAGTCTAAACATAGTTGTTATAACTTGCTCCCTTCTGGATCCCTCCTCCCTTTCAAAGTCCTTTAACCATTATCTGGATCCCGGATAAATGTCTGCCATTTACTTGTGCATTCCATAACACCTACCACATAAAACTAACATGATCTTTAGTAAATATCTTTACCTCCTTCTTTCTTAAAGGAATATGTATATGAATATTACTGAACTTTACAGATTGTTTAGGGCAGCCTGTCAACTTCTTCATTTTCATCCACTCCTACAAAAAATAAACATACACTTCCAAATTCTGCTGGCGTAATAATGTCTAACTTTAAACAGAATATCTTGACAGCTTTTGGATAAAGACTACATAGGACTTAAGGCTGTATAATACAGAAAATAAATCAGAACAGAGAAAAACATAGTTAGGCTGGGTATCTTCTATCCACTATAATACCATAAGAGTAATATACTGATAATGTATCTGATAAACTCTTATTGACACCTGAAATACTGTAACATTCACTCACATCCAGCTGAGCAGAATATTGAAACCTATGCTGATGCTAGGACTGAATGACTGTCACTGTTTCCACTTTCTGGCCCTTTTGGTCATACCAGCACCTACATTGGCATAAATTCAGGTTGGGTTCAGCCCAAGAAAATAATTGAATTATTGTATTAAAACTTTCAATGGCAGTGAAGCCTTGTGTTGTCTCATGTTAGCATCATTTGGAACTTCTATTGGGCAACTACTTGATAAGTGCGGAAAGCCTAATGAAATGAAGAGCAATATTTAGTGTCTAGTCTAGTCATTGCTCCAATGCTTTCCCTTGGAGACCAACATTAAAATTTACTATTAATAAGGTTTTTAGCATCATTACATTCTTATTTAAGTTTTTTTTGCAAATTATTGCTTGAGAGTTCTAATTCTGAGTTTCACTGCTCCTCCTTCTTCTGCTTTTCTCCACTTTGGTAGTTCTTTTCATAATTTTGCTGAAGTTCTAATTTAGCCTGTCTTTCCTAATGATTAGTTTTTCATTTCTTTGTTTATTGTATTTATATTTGTCCTGCAATTCTACTTATTAAATTACAATGTTTGCATTTACTTTTTGTTATTACGAACTTGTTCTTTGTTCTTTTTCATTTGTTTATTTCCTAACTTTATTGCCAGTTTAGGAGATTTAATTGATCATTTTTTATTTATTTATAGTTAAGCTCTTTACTAATTAAGATACAGCTGAGGTATCAGTTTTTGGGTTTGGCCTTAATTAGTCAAACCCTGTTGAGTATTTCACAACCGTATTTGAGTGACAATGATTCATTAATCTGTGATGCAAAGAGTTTGTTAAGTACAAATGAAATTAAATGAAGGAGGTTTAGGGAATTAAAGCAATAAAAGGTCAACTTGACTAAAACAGTTCCCAAGGAGAAACACCTACACTGTAGAGATGTGAGAGAGGTAACAGACAGATACAGAAGGAAAAAAGTCTGGGTGAAAAGGGTTATCAGTTTCAAGTAAACAGTCATAGACAATGGACCAAAATAGGCAAAGAAGATGGGGGAGAGAAATAAAATATGCAAAATAAGTATTGGGGGCATCTAGAAAGAAGATATAACAAAAATGGGTCAGGGGCCAGACCATATCTTATTTGTTTATATATTTAAATTGAGTATGTTGTGGATCAGTTTTTTGGAAGAAATTAAAGTATGTTTAAAAATAGCATTCTAGGATAATGTGGGCTTCTGAAAGGACACACATCCAAATTGAAAGTCATGGTAAATGCATACAGTTAATTTTACACTAGGCAACATACAGAGTAGGGACAAGCTTTAAATAAGGAGCAGGGATCAAAAAAGAGAGAGAATAGGAGGGAGGAGGAGAAGACAGTAGTCTTCAAGGCTGGCAATTGCTGAACACAGACAAACAAATAGAAGGTAGGAACAGAAAGTCTAAACTGCAGGAAATGGAATATTTACAGCCCTACACCATCAAAACATCTTCTTTTTGCCTATGACTGATGGGTCCAGGAAAGAAAGGAGATGAAACATCTACCTCATTGTCAAATATTGAAGCTTATAAGTGCCACCCCAGAAAGGGGCCCAAGTATCTTTCAAATCAGTGCCATGTCCGAAGAGTATTATATGGGCCAACATTAACAAAAGGAAGGATAGAGAGAGAGAGGCAGAGAGACTAATGTAGTGAATTGATATCAAGAATTGTGACTGAACGTCCAGTAAGTAGAAAGCAGAATGTATTGTTGACATAGATGTTTTAAGAGAAGACCAACTGATTAAACAGCCATACAAAGCTTCATTGTTTAAGGATATAAAGTTTATCTAAAGAAGCATAAAGTTGGATGTCTTCAGCACACATTGACGTTTTTAGGGGACATTGTGTATAATGGTGGTGGAAGAGAGAGATGTTGTCTGCAGCATAGCTTGAACAAATAAAATTGGTCTGATTGGATTGAATAAATTTATGAATGATTGATTCTAGGTGACAAGCAAGTAGCTTCAGTGGCAGGTTACCATCATTGTTCATCAAATAAATTTTCTTATCTTATTTTAGAAGGAGTATGATTATGACTAAATTAATTAAGGAAGTCTTTTTTTGTGACAGAGAAATAGCAAAACCTTTTATTGGATGAAAGAGGTAGACAACTGAGTTCAAAGAAACAAGAATAAGTTGTGGTGTGAGGCGATCTGGTACTACACATCTACCCTTGCCCATAGAGTCCGAAGCCTCATTAAACTCAGTAACTGATGGAGAAAATCTAACAATAAGGATTCCTTGTAAGTGAGTTTGGTCTTCTAGAAAACAATTAAACTGGGAGAGGAAAGAATTTCTGTATAATTTTCATTAGAATTAAAAAAAGGTTTGTTAACCTCACTAGGTTCATAAGTAAGGAGTCCTAAATTTGTTTCGTTGGGAAAAAATGCAAATAATTAGTTTCATTTTGTTCTAAACACATAATGTTATGCTTGCAATGACCCTTAATATCTACCTTTGTGAGCATTAAATTATTTAATAAAGGTATTTAACTACAATCGAATTTTAGCAACTAATAACTTATGCCACACAGTGAGGTGCACCATCTAAAGAGGGGAGGTCTGATTAAAGTTCACAAATTTTTTGCCATTTGGAATAAGCCAAACTGTTGCTGTACCAGTGAAATCATATATTGTGCCTTTAACAGCCATGCAGGCAAACACAATATTACCTATGGAGCCAGAATTAATAGAAATTACTTCATCTAAGTTTGATGATAGTTTCCCGCAAAATATGATATTATATAGAAGAGAGAAATGGAACTTACAGTAAGCAACACAGGGTAGGAGTAACTGGAAATTAAATTGAGAAAGCATGGCTTTGTGGACAGAAAGTGAAAGAAGAAAAGTGCTTGAAGAAAGACGCAAGAAATTTGGGAAATATAGCTAAGCCTAAACATTTTGGAATGATTGTAGATAAGGGGAAGAATAACAATTACTCAGATTTAAAACAGAAAATAATTTGTATTGTAAGGAAATGGGATGGAGAGTTTACCTAATGGTGGATTCATGTATAAGTTTGCAACAATGGCAAGAAGGAATGCAAAATTGGTTGGCGAGATTAGGGAAGAATGAAGATTGGTGTAGGGTCAGAGGACACAATACAATCTTATTGTAGCAGGTAGGAAATCTCTTAGATCTTTAGAGCCTGAGCTAAGAGTTTTTGAAGTGCAAAATTGTCACACTAGAATGGTCATGCCACATTTAGGCAAGATCACAGATAAAAAGAATACTATAAAGTTATTGCTTATTTTTGAATAGGGCACATCCTCAGCTAGCAACATGGACTTCTGTAGGAATGCAGTGTCTATTTTCTTCTGTCTGTGGCAATCAAGGACACTCAAGGCATTAATATTCATACTGAGATCCGAAATGTTTCAGGAGGCAACCGTTAAACTTGCCTAAAGGGTAATAGGAAACTGAAGTATACACAACCATGTATACCATTCTCAACTGTCTTCTGACCATATTATTATAAAGCATAAAGCATAGAGGTATCATAGGATATGTCTAGAACGTAACAAACTAGAAACAGTACAACACGATAAGTACACAGAGCAACACAATAGCCTAGGATAGACACATCACAAAGGGTGCATTACAGCTACATTTTACCTGTTGCTTGGAGGTCAAACTGTCAGTGTGGCAGCACGGTGTAGCACGCTAAGGAAGCAAAAAGCAAAATGCCGCAAACTATTCAAGATATGGTGGTTGTACAAGAACAACACTGATAAATTAAATAGAAACAATCCCGCCCAACTACATACAACTACCAGGAACTCCAGATGGAAATAACAGGGGAATTGTGAACATAATTGCCAATAACCTCAGGAGGTTGCTTCAGGTCTTCATAAGTAATGCTGCCAAAGGCATGAGTTAACCTAAAGCATCCATCCATTATCCAACCCGCTGAATCCAAACAGGGTCACGGGGGTCTGCTGGAGCCAATCCCAGCCAACACAGGGCACAAGGCAGGAACCAATCCTGGGCAGGGTGCCAACCCACCACAGGACACACACAAACACACCAAGCACACACTACAGCCAATTTAGAATTGCCAATCCACCTAACCTGCATGTCTTTGGACTGTGGGAGGAAACTGGAGTGCCCGGAGGAAACCCACGCAGACACGGGGAGAACATGCAAACTCCACGCAGGGAGGACCCAGGAAGCGAACCCAGGTCTCCTAACTGCGAGGCAGCAGCGCTACCACTGCGCCACCGTGCCGCCCAACCTAAAGCATTCTATGTATAAATAGCTGCAACTTTGCTTCTTAAGCTTTATTTACTACAGGACTCATTGCATTTCTGTCTTGAGTCATTGCTGGATTTTAGCCAGGAAACTGATGAATCTGCTTTCCCTCAAAGAGCAGACTTTGTGGAACTCCTGGAGAACTGTCCGGTGATCAGCACAGAGGAGAAACCTCATTATCTGGGCCTTGGATACACTATTTGTGTTAGGAATATACATTTTATGGCATCTTTTAAACAAAGAAAATATATCACACAGGCTACAAAATATATCTGGCTACAGTGTTTTCAAGGGTGTTGAGACCTTTTTTTTTAGAAAACAGAGCTCAGTGAATTCTCTCATAATGATTAGCTGGTCAGACAAAAATGTCTTTGTATTTTTTAGGCTCCATTTTATTTAGGAACGCAATACTACTGCAGTTGTTCTTCTAAATTTTAAAATCAAATAAATGAAAGACTGTGCAAAACAAATAATAATTAAAAACAGTAGAAGAATTATAAAAAGGTTTTTAACTTTTGAAATTGGCTAATTCATAGCACAAACAGTTACCTCATTGAAAAAGCAATGCCTTTCTATATATGATTTCATGCTGTTATATTCAAATCTCTTCACTAGGTTTTCTTGCTTGCACTTGTTGCCTTTTACTGGGGGCGAGGCTTTGGATAAGCTCAGTTGGGCTTGACAAGTCCAATTGCACAGAATAATTTCTGCACCTGCTTATTTTATTAAACATTGCTATCACTGGCGAGAGAATCCTGATAGCCATTGGGTGAATCATTTTGAAAACTGAAGTAACCAAATTAGTTTTACATTTTACATCCTCTACCTCATTAATGTAAGTAATACACAGTTTGCCTGTTTACATGTAACCTAGACACTTGTGTAAAAATCTTTGACACTCTACCACAAAACAAACATTACAATTAATAACAATTCAGATTTAAAAAGCAAAAGCCTAACATATCTCCCAAGCACAACACACTAAATAAATGGGAATCCTCATCATCTTCTGAAGCATTGCTGGCACTGACAGTTGTCAGAAAGGCAGGTAAGAAAGCATTTGCCTATAACCAGGATGATAATAATAATAATAATAATAATAATAATAATAATAATAATAATAAATGTTATTTATATAGTGCCACATGATGAGCATGCAAACCATTTAACTAAAACTGATAAAAATCCGAACACTTGCAATATAAAGAATAATGCACATTTTTATTTTTGCATTGGTTTGATACAATACAAGATGTACAGTTTTTTGTAAAATGGGCAGAGATTTCCCTGAAATACACACTGGTCAGTAAATCAGGGTTGTGAACATGAGCAATGAGACTGGTATAATAAGTATGATAAGGTCATCTCAACCCTTCACCAACGAGTCCCATCACCTCTGCTTCAATTTAATAGTGAGCCTGAATATTTTCCTATCCTTAGCTGTTATTGGCTGTGTATTACAGAAAACAACACAAGCTTAAAAGAGTCTTCTAAAGATGGTTTTACCGTGGTTATGCAATGCAGTAGGTTGTAACACAAGGGTGTGTTGTATTTAGTATTTTAAAATTTTCAATGAGTCAGTTTTGAGAATATTGCCAATGCACTTTGAATTTTTTTTTCACGTAGATATTTCTTTTTGGGCGGCACAGTGGCTCAGTGGGTAGCACTGCTGCCTCGCAGTTAGGAGACCCGGGTTTGCTTCCCGGGTCCTCCCTGCGTGGAGTTTGCATGTTGTCCCAGTGTCTGCATGGGTTTCCTCCCACACTGCAAAGACATGCAGGTTAGGTGCATTGGCGATCCTAAATTGTCCCTAGTGTGTGCTTGGTGTGTGTGTGTGTGCGCACCCTGCCCGGGGTTTGTTTCCTGCCTTGCGCCCTGGGATTGGCTCCAGCAGACCCCTGTGACCCAGGAGTTAGGATAATGCGGGTTGGATGATGGATGGATCGATATTTCTTTTTCACATTAGAAAAGAACTAATTGATTTCTTGAATTAATTGAGGTGAAATTAGTTATTTTCTTTTTTGGCAGGAATCACAAAAAAGTAAGATCACTTGAGCAGTACCCACTCACCAAAAGGGACCAAAACTAAATTTGAATATGTGAATTGTCAATGGTGCTTGAGGCCCTAAATCCTAATTCAATCCTCTAGTTCCATGTAGCTACTGTTGCTCTTTTGCAAATGTAGTCCCAGACCTCACATTTTTCAAGTAACAAGAACCTAAAGTCCCACATCCTTCTCTACTGATGTTCATCTATTCCTCTGTCTCCTGTGACTCTAGTCCCAGTTTTGCCTCAGCATCAGTACTTTAAAAAAGTTAGACTTCACTTGTTTATTTAGACACTTAGATAAATAATAGTTATTACAAGATAATGGATTAATCAACAAGCACACTCAAGTGAACCATAGCACAACTAAATTTAAAATATCAATAAGATGATTTGTAGTGTGCAAAATAGAAAGTAAAAAGGTAAAATGTATACCACAACTCTACAACTTCTGACATTTATCAGAGGCTACTGATGTTTCTCACACATTTATTGCTAATATTTGTGTTATTGATTTTGTTGTTGTTTTTTAATGGTTTGATTTTTTATTTTATTTTTAATACTTTTTACTGCGGGCTGCTGGTGAAGTTACTTGACTTTATATATTATATAATGCTGAATGTAGACTCCATATATTACCTGTTATCACTTGTCATGTAATGTGATTAAAGGAGTGTCACACATGGGTGCCTGAGGATCACTTTCATGGCTCAGCTAAGGTATGTGATACTACTGTAGGATGAGAAGGAACGCTGTCACTAACTGTTTCGCCTCTTCCCTCTACAGCTCCAAAAAGACACCCAAATGGCTCTGCCACTTCCTTTTGGAGCCTTATAAGAACAGACATCCCAGAAGGAGGCATAACATTTGGAACCATGCCTGCTACTGGATGGAGCACCCAATGTGGCCTGCTCAGGAACAGCGGTCCTTAAAGCAGCCTCCTGAAGTTGCTGAGGGCCTGTTTGTTTTGTTTATTGTTGTGCCATCATCCACTTGTTTGTTTTTTTTTTTGCCATATAATTAAACAGGGTAGCCTGTTTGGCTCCCCAACTATTCCTCTGGATTTATCTAACTTACTTTGGTAATTACAAGAGGCTGTCATCAGTAAAGAGATCCAATAAACTCACAATCTGGGAGCAACCTACCAACTGGGATAAACCCAGAAAATTCCCATGGCATTCCAGCTACTGTAAAAACTTTGCATAGCTCCAAAAAGGTAGACAGGACTCTTTTCTGCTCTCCACAGGAGCAGCTCTGCTGCAGCCTCCCACAGGAAGGCTGCTTGTGCTATGAAGGGGATGGGGGAACGCCTTTTGGAGCCTCACCCCCAGAAGAGTCAAAACTACCACATAGCCAATGGGCTCAGTCCTGTTGGGGGTCAGAACTGGTGTGATGCTGAGGTGTCGCCCATTGTACGGCAGCACTTGGCTTATAATTTAAGGCAACCCACTCTGGTAGGCGCATTGAATGTCTTATCTCTCCGGCATGAGGACCATCTTCCTCTGCTGTCAGAGGAGCTTTGTAAACTCCGCATTTCAGTGACGAGACTCACTGAAGCACACAGACCGGGGACTGGCCAGATCTCACCTTTTATTAGTCTGGTCTCTTTCAAGACTGTATAACTCAGACAGGAGCTGTTGACGGTGGATTGGCTCCTCCTGATGGTGTTTAATGTCACACTTTTCAAAGAGCGTATTATGAGACTCAGATTAAGGCACTCTCTGGGTGCCTTGTCTGTTGTCTCAGTGTATGCTCCAACCATGGTAGGTGATGTCTCGATGAGGGAGACATTTTATTCGCAACTTCGTTCCATGGTTGATGGGTGCCCATAAGGTGACACTCCTCTGGTCGTAGGTGAATTCAGTGTGACCACTGACAGAACTTCAAGGTCTACAGAAGTACCCAGTTTGTGAATTCTGACTACAGACTTGTTGTTGCTACTCTGAAGATCCAGTTTAGGTCCAGTAGGTTACTTGGAGAATGAGGCTGGACTTGGCCAGCCCCCAAGATCAGGCTGCTTGTAATGGGTTTGCACATAGTTTGTGTGAGGAACTTGTAGACTTTCTTGTAGAATTCTAATTTGATGTGGGAGACCTTCCGTGACAACACCCAGAATGTTGCTGAGAGTTGTGTTGGTGTTGCCAGTGTTCCAAGAAGTAGGTGTTTCATCTCGCAGGGCACCCGGAAATTAACAAGAGGAGTCGCAATGCGCAGCTTGATGGTAACTTCAGTCTGTTCTGGGAACTGAGAAGGATAGCTACAAGGGGTCTGAGGGCAGATAAGGAGCCATTTGTTAAAGGAATCCATGAGCAAGTGACATGCCATCTATGGTCTAGAGACCCACGTCCTGCTTATAGAGGAATCAAAGCATTACGCACATCTGAATCTGTTCCTCTGAGATTCACAGTCAGGTTGGATGATAGAATGTTCCTTCCAAGATGATGCTGCAGTTGTGACCCACTGGGCTGGCTACTTTGAGCAGCTGTTTAAAGCTGATCCTCCTGGCATTTCAGGCAATATTTGTTTCCATTTGGGAGACAGGTGTCATCCATAATGACTGGAAAATGGGACTTGTCATCCCTATCTGGAAAGGAAAGGGTGATCTCTTGGATTGCAGCAACTACAGGGGGATAACACTGCTCTTAGTGCCAGGTAAGGTCCTCACTAGGGTCATCCTGAATAGGATCCATGTTCACTTGCTCATCTATCTGCAAACGGAGCAGTCTGCTTTTATGCTTAAGAAGTCTAACATTGACTGCATCCTGCCACCCAGGGTCCTCATCGAGTGTGCAAATGTAAATATCGGCAGGGTTTCTTTGCAGCCTTTGTCGATTTTCATAGAGCATTCAACTCGGATGATCAAGTTGTCCTGTGGTACATCCTGAGACTTTGCTGGATCCCCCTAAAGTTGCTGAATGTCATGGCCAACCTATACGCTGGTACTGTGAGTGCTGTGCATAGTGGAGGTAGAACCTCTGCTTTTTTCAGTAGATTCTGGGGTTTGTCAGGGGTGTGTTCTTGCTCCTACTCTGTTCGATGCTTCCATGGACCGGGTTTTGGGCAAGCTCGTAGAATTCAGCAGATGTGGGGTATCTGTTGGTGAAGAAAGGTTCACTGACGATGTTGTTATCTTTGCTGAGTCAATGGAGGTTGTGATCTGGGTTCTCGAGAGACTGAGCAAAGAGTCTGAGTGCTTGTGAGTGTCCTGGATAAAAACCAAGATCCAGGCTTTAAGGATCTTTTGGGCACAGCCATCAGCAGTGTGTCTGTCTGCAGAGAGAATGTCAATTGTGTCAAGAGGTTTATTTACCTAATCACTGAAATTCATGTCTCTGGTGACTCTTCCTATGAAGTCAGTAGACAGTTTGGGAGAGCATGGGGGGCCATGAGGTCACTAGATTTGGGTGTGTGGCGTTCCCGATATCTTTGCAAAAGGATGAAGGTCCAAGTCTTTAGAGTCCTGGAGCCTAATACATAACGCCGTGCAAAGAATTCACACTATAACATGGTGTATGGACAAAAGCAGAAATGTACGTATGCACAAAAAAATCCAGATGCATAAATCTGTGCGAATGCCAACTTCCACGTTCTTCCGCTACATAAATCCCGGTCAGCATGAAAAGTAACGCACGTGCACGTGCCTGCTGTCCTGCCCCGTCTCCTCCCAGAATTACGCCTCTTTGAATATGCAAATCAATATAAATAGCCCTCAAGCTCAGTGTTCTGTGAAAAGGCAATGGCAAAAGCACGGGGGGAAATAGAAGGATTTCTGCGAATACTAAGTGGAGGCAAGGAAAAACGTACTATTTGTTGGTTTAAACAGTAGTATAAACAACAAAAGGAAGTTGACCGAGTGACATAGAGTGTCGGAAAAGCTCGAAAGCTCAAGTTCACAAAGTCACACAGTACCCGAAATAAAAAAGAAGTTGTCAGATATCAAAGCCGCCATGAAAAGGTGAGTCATAGCCCACCGTCTGAGTGTCATATGAAAGCTTATTAGGGTACAGAGAAAAAAAATAAGCACACAGTGTGGAAAAAAGCACGAAATGTCAACTTTAATCTCTAAATTTCCACTTTAATCACGTAGTTTATTTTGTCATTAAAGTAGAACATCATAAACTTCATCTTAAAATTGTTTAATTTACTAGTTTTTCAAATCCCATCGTAACTAAAGTAGCGTGTTAAATGCTTTGTTTTGTATTTGATCTTCTATGTGCTCTATGTGTGTGAATCACTACACGCTTCTTAAACGGGCTTTCTCATCCTCCAACAGCACACAGAATCCATTACATTCGTGATATTACAGCTCTCTGAATAATTAAAATACTGAGATGTATACTTAATATAATTTTCATGATGATAGGAGTTAAAGCATGTTATTAAACATGGGAACACGGTGGCGCAGTGATTGTTCATGCCTCACGCAAGATGCTTGCTGTGCTGTACGTGACCTTCGATGAAATAATTTATTGCGGCAGTACTGTCTCTTTCAAACATACCAACCTCCAATTCATGTCCTTCCTTTTCTTTCTCCAAGTAACCAAGTGCCACACAATCAGCTCTGTAATAGAACTTTAGCAATCTGTAAGCTTAGAACGCTGATTCTTCAAAACTTTTAAGGAACATTGAAATATCTTCGTAGTACATGTTTAATTATTCTATCCATCTATCCTTCCTGTGTTGCGCCAGCCCCAGCAAGAATACAGCGCGAGGCAGGAACAATCCATGAACGGAGCGCCAGCTCCTTGCTAGCGCTGCAGCACCGTGTTCTCACATGTTTAATTATTAACAATATACTGTAGATCAAGAGTTCCCAAAGTGGTCGATATGGACCCCCTGGGGTCGATTTGAACTTTCTAGGGGTCGATAGTTTAAATAAAAAAATTTGGGGGTCGACAACAGCAAAAATAGACCCCCTTACTGCTGCTATTTGTTTGTTACTTCAAAATATCTATGATTCCAATAGGTACCTAATTAAGAAGTAAAATAATTCAAAAAAACACTTTTGTGATAAAAACACATTACATACCAAACTTGCGAATGAAAAGGTAAAATGTGTCATTAAAAGAGTCACACGTAAGAATGCATGAAAATACATGTAGCACAAACATGTCTGTGCATTGTCGTATCGAACGTATCAAAGCAATTGCGGACATTGAAAATCTGTTGCATGTTACTAGGGGGTCGACGGTTTTAAAAGTTTTTGGTAAAGGGGTCTGCGGCTGAAAAAAGTTTGGGAACTCTTGCTGTAGATTATTTAAATGAAGTTAAAGTTTTATCTGTATAATATAATAAATATATTTTGCTGCATTTCATTTTAAAAATGATATTGTCATCATATATAACGTGCTTTAAAAAGTGGCTCAGGTTGTGCAATATTATAACTGTATCGCAAGTTTCCAGTGAGGTAATTGTACTTATAAGCACAAAGCGTTCTACAAGGAGCAGTTGATGGACCGATTGAGTGAATTTATAGTTCTTGGGATGAAACTGTTTCTGAACCGTGAGGAAGCATTTGACATATGAGAGCAGTTCAATAGACAGCATGGCTGAGGCAGTGTGTGCTTGATGCTGTATACTGATAACTCTCTTGCCAATCAGCTGCTGTAGAGCTGTGATTCCTCACTCAGATACAGTGATATAAATACTCTGAGTGGTGAAGTGAGAGTTATATGGAAAAAGATGATCCACTGTGGCAACCCCTAACTGGAGCAGCTAAAAGAAGAAGAAGAAAAAGGTGCAGTGAGAGTAACAACACTAAAGCAGCTATGGTATTTAGAATAGTTTGACCATTCTGTGGACCATTACATTGTTACATGTTAATTACAATCAGATGCATTAAACTAATAAACAGTATGTGGTTGATTTCAGTGTATTTATAAAGCCGCGTCAGGGATGTGGATCTAAAAAAGAAAGAGAACTTGCATACGCCAGGGTTGGAGCTACCGTGAAAATGTGCATGGCTTTACGCCAAGTTTAGGTTTTATACATCGCAATTTGAACATGGAAACATTTGTATGCAACATTTTTGTGTGTACACACCGTTTATACATGACGCCCCTGGTGTTTTTCTGTTTTGCTATATGGCTGCGAGACAGGGATGCTATCCACTGACCTAAGATGAAGACTGGACTCCTTCAGTTCTGTGTCTTTTTTGGAGAATCCCAAATGAAGCGCATTACCTACATTGTGAGGGAACATTAGTTACGGCACTACAGCCATGTTCTGTGATTTCCCAAGGGTGATCTGCCTTGCAGGATCCTCATTACTGAAGAGCCAAGCAGCTGGACCAGTCCAAGGGGATGCCCATGTAACACCTATTTGCAGCAGATGGGCAGCTATTTCCAGAGGGTGGGACTGGACTGCATGTCTCCCTGGGGGTTTGCCAACTGGGATCCTAGGTGTTTCATCATGTGGTGGGTGCAGCAACATGCTGTACCAGTGCTTGCTCCCCAACCTGACCTGACCTGACCTAACCTGACCTGACAGTATTCATTTCTTACAATAACTGCTTATATGATATTGGCCTCCTTAATATGTTCAACTGTTGCTGTTGCTTTTTCTAGTAGTAAATTCTAGTTAATAGGGGTGTTTAAAGTAAACAGATGCTTCCTGTTTTCTTTTGAGCTATGTAAACCTATCCAAGTATTCACTATTAGTTTACATAATAATTGACAAGTTATGATGCACCACAACATGCATCTAACGTGCACATTCATACATTTTTGTATATGGTACATACAACTTTTCCTGCTTCTGTGCACATTTTCCATTAGAAGCAAGTTAAGAAATTCACTCCAGTCGCTCCCTGACCAAAGTTTACAAAGGACATACACAATGACCCACTTCCCGGAAATAAAGTATTAAAATTTGGGATGTCTGGAAAGCCAATCCTTTGAAAAAATGAGGTTAAAGCAATCTAGTTAATTATACACTTAGAAGTAAGGTTGTCAAAACATTTTAATATATTTGTTTTGAAGCACTTCCATCTTTCATTTTTTTCTGACCTTTAATTATATTTTTCTTAATTTTTAATACTGATTTTGGGCTTTGAACCATGCAAAATTCAAATTTAGAAACAGATTTAGAATTTAAAGTTTATTTAACATGTGAATAACACAAACAAAAATTAAAATTTTGGGCATCCTTGGGCAAACCCCATGTAATTGAAACAAAACAATAAATATGATTTTAACGCATGATTTGAGGAACATCTTAACAGACTTGAGTCTACAACTAGACTGAAGGCAATATAGTGATTAAATGATGAACAAGGCAAAAGAGGTGGGCTCATGAGACCAGAAGCCAGAAGTGATGTCATTCATCTTTCCATCATGGGTCATCAGGTCCGCAGGAGAAAGGAGAGGAGAAGCTGTATTCAACAGTGGCAACCTTCACCTCGGGGTGGAATTACCATTAAAAATTTGGTGCCCAAGCACACATGTGTGAGACATTGTTAAAAAAATTTTGAAACATTTCCAGCATCATTTTTATTTTTCATTGCTGCCACCATTTTGGGAGCTGTTGATACTACATTGCTGAGTAAATTAACTGGAAATACACAGCAAGTCATTTCAATGCTGCAACAGCTTACAAGATCAGTGCTGCCACTTCCTAACATTCCCAGATTGTAGATAAATCCTTGAAATGCAGTTAGAAAATTATACTAATACAAATATATAAATTTTCCCAGCAAAAGAATTACATCACTTCTACTGAGGCTACATATATAGAACCATACATAAATTTCATACTAAAATATTGCTTATGCTCATAAGGCAAAAATGACATATGCATAAAAATAATACATACATATGCCGCATGCCAAGCCTGTTTTCTTTATAAATCTCAGGTCAATATAAAACTATGCGCTTGTGCACACACCTTTAGTTACTTCCCAACACTGTCTGTCAGTAACTGTATTTGGCTTAAAAACACCTTTTTTATTCATAATCTAATCATCACATAAATTTGGTCATGTTCCTGGTTGACATCTTACTACAAACCACAGGAGAATACAGAAAACAAAACTTCATTGAATGTGAAATTCAGGTATTACTTAATAAAATGGAGAACTTTCATTCTCTTTGATTGTCTCTCTGCAGGATTCACAAATAAAGGAAACAAAAAACAAGTGAAAGCAAGTGATAGCAGCTGAGTAGAGACAGCAGAATCCAAACTACTGGCAGTGGCTTGGGACCCACACGACGTGTATTGACTGATGAGGTGCTGGAGACGCAAAAGGAAACACAGTGTGAAGTAATGCAGGCTGTTTGTGCAGCACTGTGAGTTAGTAAGAAAATTCTTTTAAAAAATAAAATTATTTTGCCAAATAAATGTGAATGTTGCAAACATACTAGTGTCTTTACTGTTGATGTACAGCAAACAAAATATCTTTGAATTGCCATTGCATTGATATCCTGAGGAACAGGATCTGCATCATCCACACAATCATCTTGTCCTATCTCAGTCTGCAAAGGCAGTCTATGTTTCTGTTGTATTATTGTGCAGGAGTGTACAGGTCATCACAATATGGCAAACCATTGTGAAACTGTACAGCAATGTGCTGCCCTCGTGAGTTCAGACACCTTCATCTACCTTTTCATGAACCAATGGTCTGTTCTATCACTGGCAGTGTGCAGAAGTGCCTCTCATCTATTCTCTTGTGGGTTAAAGAGTGGTCAGAGGAGTCAGGTTATGAGGGTCTAACCGATATCACCTGAGTGAAAGATTACCCAGGTTGTACTTTGTGTTGTGCAACATAACTAGTAATGGCAGTTTTAGCTCTTTTGAAGTATATGACTAATATCAGGTTAAGCAAGAAAGGAGTTTTCAGGGCTTGTGGTGACTTTTTTGACTCATGGTAATGGCTGACTTATAAGCCAATTTAGACTTTTTTTAGAGAATTTTTAGAGAATTGAAGTCTACATTACCATCAGGCAGAAGACACACAATCTGTGTTTGGTTTTAGGTTTTAACAACAATGGGGCATTTGGCACTGAACATTTTTTTTTTGTTTACCAGTCAGGTATCTCGCAGTCATCTCTGACCCATGTCAGGCCGTCTGTTTGGGATTGTATAATTAAGATGCTACCCATATACATCCAATTTCCTTACAGTAAGGATGATCAAGCTGAGATCAAAATGCGATTTGTAGTGATTGTTGATTTTAATAATGTAATTGATGCAATTGACTGAACACAATTTGTGGTAAGGCACCACCACAGAATGAATTTGCTTTTATAAACTGAAAGCACTTACATTCAATTAATATACTGTACAAGTAATATGTGATGCTCAAATGTGTCTGACTAACATTGTTGTGAAGTGGCCTGGCTAAATCCTCAATTCCATTATTTTATCAAATAGTAGTGGAGGAAGCAGATTTCAGGGTCAGGCCGTTTGTGATGGTTGGCTTCTTATTAACAACGACATTGCCAGGTACTGTATGTGGCATAACACACAGCACACCATTTATATAGATAAAATGGATAGGCTACACACAATAGGAATTAACATTAAGCATATGCATTAGGTGTTATTACCAAAATTGAAGACGGCTATATTGAGGGAACATGTCAGTTAATTGTGATATAATTAGTTCAAGAACATTGGAATGTGACTGATGTGTAATTTAAATGCATAGTGAAACTAAATTTTCTGTTGATTTCGTTGTCCTGCCACATAGAGTCACTAAAATGCTAACACCAAAAAAGAATCTTACATAGGACTTATGGATGGTCTAACCCCAACAGGGTGCCAGAGAACCCCAATCCACAGACCCGGCAAATTACCACACGTTAATAGAATAAAATAAATATTTATTCCACAAAGCACCTGGTTTGTTTTTTGTTTTTTTTTTTTTTTTTTTTTTACAGATCTCCTTCCAGCAATGTGCCACAGTTATACAATAAATGAACAATAAACTGATAATTCTTCCTCCGTCTCCAATTCCATTGAGTATTGCCCACTGCCTCCTGACTCTGACTCAAATATGTAAGGCAGTGGGCTCCATTTTATACCGAACCTGAGAATGCTTGTGATGCCATGCTGTGTATTCTGGGGAGCACTTTTGGGCTTAATGAAAGTAGGGAGGTCCTCCCCTGACAGTGCCCTCTCTCAATCCCCAGGGAACCCGACAGGCCACACTTCTAAACTCCATATCCCAAGTACCCCTGTGGATGTCCTGACTTGGTTCCCATATGACGACCACTGCCACCTGGCATATGGGGGATGGAACCACTACCGACTCTCGGCTTCTGCTGCTCCCTCCATTAATTTACACTGGCCGGGTACAAAGTTATTTACCAGTTCTCCTAGTCAATCAGTCTGTATCGTCATATTGGCATCCCATCCCATCCAGGTAATGGCTTCTTCCCTGTCTTATGCGGGATGCCCTTTATCCTCCTACAATGGTCAAAATTTCTGAAAACTTTAAGCCAATTTTCACATGAAGCTCATGCTTTATAAATCCTGACTTTCGTGTAAGACATGGCTTATGCACATTTCCAAGTGTAACCCCTGTTGTTTCTCAACTCTCCTGCTAGCACTTTTCACCCTAACAGAACAATCTACTCTATATATATAAAATCCTAAGCCTAAAAGTGCAGCGATTTTGTGCAAAGATTTTATGTGGTGTTTTTATGTCACGCTTTAAGTCGGGCTTATTTTAAAACCTACATATATACAGGTATGTTTGGTATCATTCTTTTCAGAATTTAATGTGATGTTGTTAGATTTTCGGATACTTATTCCATTTTTAAATTATAAAGTAAAATATCAAGAAAGTCGTGGTTTTTGTCAGTTAAAATGAATGGATCGTTTATTTAGTCTCTTATAAATACTCATCGAGCATAGTGGACCTCAGTTTAACAGGAAGACTCCAATCTCTAAGAGAGTAAATATTTTATTCTCATTTCATGATTTTTACTCCGTTAAATAATAATTAATTTTTCTTTTACATATTTATAGAATTTTGTGATTTTCACTCCAATAAATAATAATTTTTCTTTTGTACATTTACAGATTTTACTATTATTCTGGCCGCAACTGAGGGTTGGGCGCCGAAGGCAACAGGGGGACTTGCCCTGCTAGTATTTAAATAAAAGTTAAATATTCTGGGTGCTACATATATGTACTATATGTGCTTTGTACATTTTTTATTAATGTCATTAATATTTTTCATTTTTTTACTCATGGTGTATCTGCAAAGCATGATGTGCATGCGACTTGGATACAGTTGAATTAAAAAAAGGCAGCCGCAGCCTTCAGATGAATGTGACTCTTGAAAGCACAGCCCCTTACAGAAATGGCAAAGTAATGTGATCAAAGAGAAAGCGGAATAGAGTACATTTTAGCATGCCTTTTTGTAATGTGCCCAGATAAAACTACTGATGATTACTCAAAGCACTCTTAACAGAGTCATTAAGACATTCATGTTCTTATTTATAGCAATTAAAATAATGCAACAAAAGAACGAGGGATTTGATGGACAGGAGTCAACTTGATACTGCATTTTGTAATACAGGTTGGTAGTTGAGTGCTATGAGGAGAAAGAAACAGCTAATAAATAGCATAACATATGGAGGATAAAATAAACTTTTTTCTGTTTTCTTCCTTTAAAGTTACAACAAAATGTAATAAATAATATTTTTTTATCATTATGCCTTAATGTTTTAGGTATTGTGTATCAAGTTAGCAGCCACAAAACGCAAAATGCGTTCTGAACTTTATGTTGGTTGAGTCAGGGTTAACTAAAATGAACATTGTTAACAGTCATTTTAAAGTTGTTATAATAACAAAAGAAAAATCAGAAGCATAGATGGAATGTTCCATTGTCTTTAATAATTAAAAAACAGCTGCTTTTGCTTGCTGTGACAGTTAAAACACAAAGCATCAATTGGCCAGAGATCTCAAGTTTATAAAGGAGGAGCCCGTCCATTTTGCTATTATACTCTGGTACTGCTGGTAAGCTTTAACACTTTTTTTTTTAATCCCTGCTCTCTGTCACTAGTGTTTGTCAAAGTGGCTAAATGATCTTTGTTGTTGGAACAGACTATTCTTTCCTTTTATTATAATTTTATTGTATTGTTTTTCTTGAGAGCAAACTTGATTGTGTCTAGATTCGATTTTCTGCTTTGCGCCTGATGCTATCATGTTAGACTTTGCTGGATTCAGCACATATGATTATGAGTGAATGGATGGATGGAAAACATCTGGTAGTCATTTTTGTAAAGTCCAGAATGTGATGAGGCAGGAACCTCTGCGTTTAGACTGTGACGTCAAAATAGAGTTGTGAAATGTAGCATTTATAAATCATATTATTTATATTTTCAGGAGTCTAGTTGTATGAAATGCACAATTTAGAAATTGTATATGGCCAAGCTACCCATGCATTTTTTTTATCTTCCAGTCAAGAACAACATACATCATATCTGTCCATTTTTATGAGTGAATTAATGAATTAGTTAATTGTATGTATTTGAATAGTTTAAATAAATATGCCACTTAATAAATACAAATTCAGGTGAATTCTGCATTGCATAAAAGTGTATATGTACAGTACATTTGAATTGGTAGTTCTATTGAATAATACTAAGCAATGCCATCAGGAAAAATGCAACTGAAAATTTTTGCTCATGCCAGCCTGGTTCTTAGAGGGAACATAAGCACAATAAGTAATTAAATATTCTGGTGTCAGCACCTTTGCAGTTTCTTTCCTTCATGGGCAGACACTCTTTAGTGTGCTCCAGCATTAATTGTTAGAAAGGAGTTCTTCTTTTCTTAAAGTCAGTTCCAAAGTCTGTCATAACCTATAGTTAAGTGTTACTGTGGTGCTTAGATAGGAACTAAATTTTTCCAAACACAAATTTCCTGCAATCCTTCTCTTTCGGACCCCTGCCAGTTATCTCTGGTGTACCATATGCACAATTCTTAATGGAAGCGATCACCTCTCACATGAAATAAAGCCTTTTGCTACACGTGTGAGTCAATCCCCTCCATTACATCATCCTATCATCTTCCCTCACAAACACTCCTAGGCAAGGGTCTGCCACTCCTGGAAACAAATAACAAAGAGTGCTGTAAAGATTTATTGTTGGAAAATAGAGGATAGTGTGGCTAGTAAATAATACAAATTATACCAAGAGCAACAAAGTGGCAAAGTGTAATTTAAACTGTGACTAATTAGTGGAAAAGACAGAAACCTGCCAGAGCCATTGTTAAGCAAGGTATCAGCTACCATAGCAGCTCAATTTAATGAGCCTGGAGTTTACAGGGGTTAAAAAAGGAGACTGGAACAAGCAACTGCATTCCTACCACTTTATTGTTCACCTTTTGGACAGCCACTTAGTACCTTTGTGCCAAATCCTTTACAACGTACAGCATGTAGAGCTGAAAATCCTGTTGGGAGTGACCAAGTAGCAACTATGCAATTACTCTCTACTGTTCAGAAATGGGATTAACATTACAATCCCTGAAGCCTACCAAAAAAGTTGTAATCCTAGGCCACCTTAAATTCCTTCACACCTCTCCATCAGCGTCATTTGTTTTTTTTCTATGATAGTAATAATAAGATCAGCTCACTACTCAAAACAGTAAATCTAGGAAGGGCCCAGAATCAAACCCACAACCTCTTGGTTATGAGTCTGCAGTTCTACTGCTGCACCTAAGTGGTCAATTCAGCATTGTACCCTAACCCAATTTGATTTTCTTCAGTTATATTCTTGAATAAAAGTGCACTTGTTTTGTTAAACTTGTACATTTTGTGACAGTGTTTATTTGCTGTTTAGATGTCAGTCTCCACACATTATACATTTAATGTCTAAATTTTGTCATTAGTACTATATCATGAAAAAAGTTTCTGTTTTAACACTAGATTTTCTGAAGTCTACGAAAAAACTCATAATCCACCTTAAATCCCTTTGCACCTCACCATCAACGTCTTTTGTTTTATAAATGAGTCGATCAGCACAAGCAGCCTGCTATCCCATCCCCTACTTTGACGGAGTTCAACTCGGGCAAAAAGTTCTCCTAGATCAAGCCAAGGCCCCTTATTTGCATGTGAGATGTGGAGTTGTATAGGGTAAATAATACAGTATATCGTTATTTGGAATACATACATTTAATGTGTGTTCCATGTCTACAACAATTTGGGTAAATGTAGGATGACAAGAAATGTGAGGTAAGAAATGTTGAACACATAACTAAAACAGAAACTTTTTTCATGATATAGTAATAAAAACAGCAGTGCACTACGGCAACTGGAGGACCTAGGAATCAAACCCACAACCTCTTGATCATGAGTCAGCCCTTCTTACCACTGTACTACTTAGGTGGTCATGTTAGCAGTGTACCCTAAGCCAACTTCTTTTTCTTCGGTTATATTCTTGAATAAAAGCGCACTTGTTTTGTTATACATTTTGTGAAAGTGTTTATTTGATATTTGGACTTCAGTCTTCACGCATTATACACTTCATGTCTACATTTTGTCAATTATTACTAAAACATGAAAAATGTTTCTATTTTAGCTATGTGTTCAACAATTCCTGTGTTGCATTTCCTGTCATCCTACATTTACAAAGATCTTTGTAGACACGGAACACAAATGAAATGTATGTATTCCAAATGATGATATATTATTTACCCTTTACAATTCCAGGCACCTCTCATGCAGATAAACACACTTGAGCTCTCAGAATCTTCTTTGCAACTTGAGCTGCAGTGGTGGGGGGGATGGGATAGCAGGCAGCTTGCGCTGGTCGACACATTTGCAATACAAAAGATGCTAATGGAGAGGTGTGAAAGAATTTAAGGTGGACCGGGATTCCAAGTTTTTTTGTAGGCTTCAAGGAGTCTAGTGTTAAAGGCATACCTCCGAAGCTGCATCAGTGACAATGAGAAAATGTTATTTAGGCTTCCCAAACATCATACGTAAACTCATGTGGGAATAATGCCACTGCCAAGCTTACCAGAGTCTGACTATATAAAAACCAAATCATTACACAGAATCAGTACACGGATGAGTCTTTTCAATTGATACTGACATGTATGGCCAGTTGAATCATGTAATGAAATCAGTCATTGTCATGAGAGCAAATCCCTTCAGCAGAAGTGACACTGGAGAAATATTCTGGTTTGTTCTTTGTTTTTGGTTGGTAAGGGTGCAGTATATCTTTACCAATAAATGTATAGTGTAGTAATTCTGAAGTGTGTTCTTGCATATCATTTTCACTCATAAAACATAGCAGCTGTGTTTGAAAAAAGTAATTTTAGACTTAGACTGGACAATGCAAAGGAACTGTTGCCACTGTCTCTGAAATATTTTGTTTCTACTTTAAGACATTTACATTAAGTTCTAAACATTGACAAGTTGTACTGTAGTACAACATGGAGCCCATCAAATTCACACTTAAAGAAAATTTGGTATTTAAGAAAATTTTGACTGTCATGGATGGGAATAGAACTTACACTTCCTGGTTGATAGACGTGTATGCTAGCCACTACACTTGCCACAACTGGCCTGGATTTCTGTCTCAACTGATACAACACATCTGACTGTGTTATTTGAACAAAGAACAGGAGATTGAGATGGCAGTCAATTGCTTAAGTTTACCTCATATTTGTGCTGAGTTCTTACATCAGCTTCAGTTGTTTGGGGGCATTTGGAGGCAATTCTGTGATTGACAAAGAATGGAAAGATGTGAACCATCCAAAACAAAAACCAGCATCATGACATGGTGTAGTGGGTAACATACTTGCCTTTAAAGTAGCGGTAATGGGTTGAAATCCCGGCCATAATGTAAAGACTGGTTTCTGTTTAGGAAGCTTTTGTAAATGTCTATATTATCTATGAGTAAAACTGGGAAATGAGTATATCAGGAAATGGCTATTGTTATGTGTGAAGCAGGTAAGATGTTTCATAATATCATTGTACTCTTTTGGGCACTAGGTAACTACATAATATTTTTTTTTACATTGATTTTAACTAACATGGCTATGATACTGGACTATTATCAAACTAAAAACTGCAAACTGTGAAATGGAGTGTGTGCTTTGCTGTGTGGTGTGCTTCTGTACAAATGACATTAACACTAGAATCTTTGAACCCTGAAAAAATATTCGTAATGCCAGGCCACCATAATTTTACTTACACCTCCTCATCACTGCTTTAATTACACACTGATAGTGCCTTTGTTTTGCAAATGTGTCCGTCGGCCCAAGGCAAGCAGCCTGCTATCCCATTCCCCACGAGTCAGCTGAAGTCTATTTATCAGGGAGTGAGGTGTCTGGAATTGTATGTTCAATGTCTACAATGATCTGTGTAAATGTAGGACAGGTAATGGTAAAAGGTAATGTTTTTTCATATGTTATAATGACAAAATGTTGATGTGAGGTGTGTAATTTGTGAAATACCAAACAAACACTTTCACAAAAGGTATAGGGAAAAAAGGTGTGCTCTTTCTTTTTCTTTGGTTTTATTCTTGAATAATTGTTCAATTTACATGTCGCTGTCAATAAGTTAAAATTGAAACCCAAATATCAATCAACATGAAATAAAGAAGTTTGCATGCATTTGTCTGTTTGTGTCTTTCACAATGGAAATGGGGCAGACTCACAAACCTCTGCTTCACTGGTGGATAAGAACTGTTGCCTTGTAATCAAGATGTTGCAGGTTCAATCCCATATCCTTACTGCATTTAGCACTTTGAGTGGTGGGCTTCTTTTATTGTCACTATTTTATAATTAAAACATTTGATTTGTATCTTTTCATTTTAAAGCTGTTTAAGTCAGTTTTTTTATTGCAATTACTTAATACATTTTTCTTAATTTTTCACTTAAGCTGGCACTTAAGTGTTCAATCTGCCTTAAGAATGATTTAAGATATGAAGAGGTAGAGAAGTGACAGCGAAGGTGGTAGGAATGAGAACGGCACCCGTACGCATGCGCCGCACAGCCATTCTGTTGCACGCTGCCGAGAGTTGATTCTACAATAAAATAACATAAAAATAAAAAGAGTAATAGAAATCATCACGCCAAAAGCGGACAGTAGAGTTCACATAGTATATGTGTACCAAATTTCAGGTCAATAGGTCAAATGGTTTATGAGCTACAGGTGATTTAAAATCCTGGATAGACAAACGGACCGCCACAGTAGCGTATTATATAAGAAGATAGTAACAATTAAAGCAGCCTACCACTCAAAGCAGGGAAGACAGACAATGTCTCAATTACGAAGCAGCAGTACTTACCCCTGCACCAGTGAAGCAGATATTTGTGAGACTGACACATTTCTACTGTGAAAGATGCAAACAAACACATGCAAGCAAACGTCTTTACTTTGTATCAATTGATATTTGAGCTTCAGTTTTCATACATTAACAGCAACATTATTAGAAATGGTATCCTACATTTATAAAGACCATTGTAGGCACGGAACACACATGAAATGTATGCATTTCAAATAACAATATCTTATTTTCCTGTACTATTCCAGACACCTCACTCCTAGATAAACAGACTGTGAGAATTTTGTGCCTGACTTCAGCTGCCTTAGTGGGGAATGGGATAGCCTGCAGCCGATTGACACATTTGCAAAACGAAGGTGCTATTGGTGCGCAATTAACAAAGTGATGATGATGTGTGAGTAAAATTAAAGTGGGCCAGCATTACAAATAATTTTGCAGGCTTCAGGGATTCTAGTGTTGAATGTATTAAATTGAGAAATAGTGAGAAAGCATGTGGGGTTGCCACACCAGGACAGGTAGTGCAGAGAGAAGTCAAAGTGAATTTTCAGTGATTAATGTAATCTCATCCCACAGGTTCAAGTCCAAGAGGACTCCACTCTTGAGGTATGGAGGAGCAGTGGAGGGTAAGTAGAGACAAGAGACCCACCACACAGTTATTTTTGACAATATTAGTTTCCATGGGGCAGCAGACATTCAGGTTTTGTTCTCTGTTTAACACCTTGCACCATACTGATTTTGAAAACCCTGTAGGATCTTCTGGTTCAGATGGTGAAACAATTGTTACTGTCTCTGAAATATTTTCTTTTAATTGATGACAATTAAACTGAGCTGTAAACTGTCCCAAGCTGTACTATAATTCAACACACTTAAAGTCACAGATAGTCTATCTGCTCATATTGCACTCAACTTTGCTTTTTGAACTATGAGAGATGTTATTGATGATTGGTGCTGGAGGCTGCTCACCATGAACATCATGAATGTGCACATAAATGTGAATGATTGCAGTTTATCTTGAGTGAGTGAGAAGCACATTACATTTCTGGAAGTGATCAAGCCATGACTGTAAAATGAGGCTTATTCAATTGAGACTTATGCAGCTAAGTGGGTATCATGGAAAATCTCACACAAATTGGCATGGTGTAGTGAAAGGTGTAGTTAAGGAATTTTTTTATTAAAAAAAGAAATTTTTGACTTTCATGGATGGGAATTGAGCTAATAGTACCTGTTTAATAAACATGTATGTTATCTAATACACCATCATAACTGGCCTAGGATTCTGTCTCCGTTGATATAGTACATCAGACTGTGGTATTTGAACAAAGAACAGGAGATTGGTGTGGCAGCTAATTGTTTAACTTTACCTCAAAATTTTATTGAGTTCTTATGTCACTTTCAGTCTGTTTGGGGCAGATGGAGGCCATTCATTGATTAACAAAAATAGAAAGGTGCAAACTATTCCAACAAAACAGCACCAAGACATGGTGTAGTGGTTAGCATGACTGCCCTTAAAGTGATGGAACTGGGTTCAATTCCCAGCTGTATGAAAACTTGCTCTGTTTATAAGATATTTGTTATTGTCAATATTAGCAGTGGATGTTGCCATATTTTATCAGGAGTTGCCTATTGTTATTTATGCAGCAGGGATGGGGTGTCAGCATGCAAATATCAGTGTAATCTTTTGGGCACTAGGTAACCAAAGAGTAAATTTTAAATATGTGGATTTTAAATAGACTGTTTGTGATCCTGGTCTATTATCAAACTGTGAAATATAAACTGTGAATGTGTGCTTTGATTTATAGTGTGATTTTGTATAAATTAAATTAAATATATATAATGGAGAAATACTGAAATATTATGTGGGGTTGTCACACCAGGACAGGTGGTGTAGAATGAAGATGTAGATGAATCTCAATGATTCATGCAATCTCATCCCACAGGTTCAAGTCCAGGAGGAGTCAGTTCCTTAGTGTGGATGGGCAGAGGAGGGTAAGTAGAGACAAGAGAAACACACATCAGTTGTGTTTAACAATATAAGATTTTTGGAGAGGGGCAGACATTCAAGTTTTATTGCACAACACATTGCAGTTTTCAATCTTTAAGTAGAAATTTCATGATGAACTCTCATATCACTTTTTCTTAATACTATGTTAGATAACACCTACATTTGGAAATCAGCAACACAGCATAGAGCTCCACAGAGCAAACACTGCAGAGCTTTTCTACACAGTGCCATTGAATGTGATAATGATATGATATTTACAATATGAAGCAATGGACTGAATAAAAAAAAACAAATACATTAAGGTGGCAACAGACCTCCAGGCCCACAATATACATGGCCAAATATGTACAATAATGTGACCACAAAGATACCACTGCTGCACTATACGTAGCAGATAGTACCTTCAGAGGGTGTACAGTATATACACTTGTGCCAATGCAATATTTTTCAAAGCTACATTTAAAATGTAAACCTCTGGCAGTTTACTGCTTCCCTTTTCATCATTTCAGCTGATTAAAGGTGAAGAAAAAGTGAAAAAACTGAGGTGCTCTAAAACGTTTGAGTGGTAGTGTATATATATGCATATGCATATTTTGTCCTAAAATTGGGTTTGGCCGGTAATATATTAGTCTAAATTAGTTTGTCCTCAAATTGGGGTTGGTCTGTAACATATATATAGGGTAAAGCCACACAATGGAGGAATCTGACATGCCTGTCAGGCAGGGTTCAACCAATTAGTTTCCACATTGTTATTCAGCTTGAACAGTTAGCTGAATACAAAGGCAAGTGATGAAGCTTCTGTGCCTACCTGCTACCCAATGGAGCACCATGGAGGCAACTAAGGGAGTAGAGGAGAAACCAGAAACACAGAGCAAGAGGAAGGTCTCGTTGATGGAGACAAAGGGTCTCAAATGAGATGCAGATAACATTAGTGGGCCGTGTCATCAACCATGGCTTGAACATGAGAGAAGTAGGTCAACATGTGTGGGCCAATGTATCACATTTTAAAGTGGCTAGCATAATGTAATAATTTGGAAATGACAATGGGTACAGTAACTGTGGCCTCTGTAGTGCGAAACTTATGGCAACTGTAGATTTAGATATGCCATATTTCACAAAAATACACAATGATGAGTAAATATGTGTTTTTTCAGAACTACAAAATGACTTTAAAACAGGGGGAGGCAGCCTCTCTGTAATCCTAAGAAACAGACCGCAGAGTTAAACGTGGATACCAACAATTTCATTGTACACTGAAAAAGCAAAATGGATTGCATTGTTTTGCATTTTCCTATCAGTGTGTAGTTGATGTATAGAATTATCAATTCATGTGATGTTTTGATGTAGAGTTTTGATATAAAAATACAATTTTTAGAAGAGTTAACATGGTTTTGAATGAAGTGTGTGCTTTACATGAGATGTCTGACGTGTTTTGGGCTGTGTTAGTGTTTATGGGTATTGTGTATACAGTTTTGATAAAATGAGCTGTAGTTTCAGAAATCATGTGTAAGAAGTCAGAAAGAACTGGGATTTTGAAATCAGTTCAGTGGTGAGATACCCCCTTTGTGCAGTGTTCATATTTTCCCTGTGTGGGTTTTCTCTAGGTGGTCTGGTTTCATCTCACAGTGCATAGATGAGCATGTTACTTGAATTGTAGATGCTAAATCGTCCCTTGATGTGTGTGTGGCTTGTGTCCTTTCAAGGGATTGTTTCCTGTGCCCAAGACTTGCTGGGATAGAGAGTCCAGCTTCTCTGCAATCCTATTCTGGATAAGCAGGGTTAAGGATTGATTTCAGGAAAGAGTTGTAAATTAATGACTTACCTAAAGAGTAAATTCATGAGGTATGGATGGTTGTCAGAGCATGGGGTCATTCAACTGGAGACAGACCTATAGTTGTAGAAGTGACCAGAGAGCAGAGTGCATGAGAGGAAAAGCCAGAAAGGAGCAACATGTTGGGAAATTGTTTTCTCTTATGAATTTGGAGGAAAATCTTACTTTATTACAATCTTAATAATAAAAATGAAAAGCTACTGTGTTTGTCAAAAATTCATATAGCATGAAAGAGCTGAACCCTGACCCTCCAATTCACAACTATACTCCCTTTCCCCTATACCATTTTAACTGGTTTGTTTGTGATCCTGGAGTTGTGAAAGTAATCATTGAAGAAGTCAAAATCATGCAGAGAAGGATGGAATAAGGTTTTGAGAATACTATTTCTAATGTTTTCCAAGTTGTACTGTAATACAACATGGGTTCCACCAGCTTGACACTTAAAGTCACAGGTGTTTAATCTGAACATATTGCACTTTCCTCTGCTTTTTGAAGTTTGAGAGATGTTAGTGATGAATTTGTTCTTGTGTCTTCTCAATGTGAATATCAGGAGTGTACACATACTGTAAATGTGGTTTGGTGAAGCCTTTAATGAGGTAATGAAGAACACATTTTGTGTGTGGAATTGACTAAGCCTTGAATGTAAAACAAAGCATAATCAAATAAGACACAGAACCCTGTTTTTAAAATTTTGTTTTATTTAAGGAAAGAAAAAGTTGTTGGTCATCTGTGGGAATTAAACTCGGAGGTGCTGGTTCATAGACGTGTATCCTATCTACTATTAAGTCAAGTCAAGTTGGGGAGCATGCACTGGTACAGTGCGTTGCCACACCCACTACATGACGAAACAACTCAGGATCCCAGTTGGCAGCCCCCCAGCCCTCTGCCAGACACGCGGTCCAGTCCCACCCTCCAGAAATGACCCTCTATTTGCCGCAGCCAGGTGCTATGTGTGCGACCCCTTGGCCTGGTCCAGCCACTCGAGTCCCCAACGAGGATCTTACAAACTGGATCACCCTCGGGGAAACGCGCCATATGGTCGTAGTGCCGTAACTGACGCTCCCTCACAATGCAGGCAATGTGCCTCATTCGGGATTCCATGAGCAACCACTCATTCAACACAAAGTCAAACCAACGGTACCCAAGGATTTTCCAGAGAGACACAGTACCAAAGGAGTCCAGTGCTCGTCTCAGGTCACTTGATTGCGTCCATGTCTCACAACCATATAGCAAGACAGGAAGCATCAGGACTCTAAGGACTTGGACCTTTGTCCTTTTGCATAGATATCAGGAGCACCACATACCCCTTTCCAGTGACCTCAAGACTCCCCATGGTCTCCCAATCCATCTATTGACTTCATAGGAAGAGTCACTAGAGACATGAATGTCACTGCCAAGGTAAGTAAACCTCTCGACAAGGTCAACACACTCTCCGCAAACAGACACACTTCTGATGGCTGTGCCCAAGAGGTCATTAAAGGCCTGGATCTTGGTTTTTATCCAGGACACTCTCAAGCCCAGACACTCAGACTCCTCACGCAGGCTCTTGAGCACCCCGATCAGGGCCTCCATTGACTCTGCACAGATCACAGAATCATCAGCAAAGTCAAGATCCATGAATCTTTCTTCACCAACAGATGCCCCACAGATGCTGGACCCCACAACCTTGCCCAACACCCAGTCCATACAAGCATTGAACAGAGTAGGAGCAAGAACACACCCCTGACGAACCCCAGAATCAACTGGGAAAAACACAGAGGTTCTGCCTCCACTCTGCACAGCACTCACAGTAAAAGTGTACAGGCCGGCCATGATACCCAGCAATCTCAAGGGGATCCCGCGAACCATCAGGATGTTCCACATGGCAGCTCAATCAACACTGTAAGGCTGCAAAGAAACTCTGCCAATATTCGCATTTGCGCTCCATGAGAACCCTCAGTGCCAGGATGCAGTCGATGGTAGACTTCTTAGCCGTAAAACCAGACTGTTCCGGTCACTGGTAGGTGATCCTATGGTAGGATGACCCTAGCAAGGACCTTACCCCGCACAAAGAGCAGTGTTATCCCCCTGTAGTTGCTACAATCCAGGTGATCACCCTTCCCTTTTCAGATAGGGACAAGTCCCATTTTCCAGTTCAGTTGAGATGATGCCAGTCTCCCAAATGGAAGCAAAGATTGCTTGCAATGCCAGGAGAACAGCCTAGAAGTTACCCCCAGATACCACAGCCTGCAGCCTTTCCTCCCCTCAGCTGGTTCACCACCTGTGCAATCTCAGTGAGACTGGGTGGTTCGCAGTTAATTGGAGGATCAGCCTCAAGAACTGTGGACCCAGAGATATCCAACGTCCCAGCTAGAGGATCAGCTTTGAACAACTGTTTAAAGTAGCCAGCCCAGCGGGTCACAACTGCAGTGTCATCCGTAAGGACTGTTCCATCAGCCACCCTGACTGCGACTCTCTGAGGAACAGATTCAGATGTGCATAATTCTTTGATTCCTCTGTAAGCAGGTAATGTAATAGTAATGCTGCTATTAAAACTGGTCAGCACCTCTTTCTCAGGTGATACTGTACATTATACTGTATAATTCGAACAAAGAGCATTAGACCGAAATGGAAAATAATAATGTAATGTTACCTGATATATATATATATATATATATAATAAGTTGAAAAACCCACATTTCATTATTTTTTGGGAGCAGGTGGTGGGCACCAAGTGATTGTGAAGAAATAGTAAAGTTTCATCTGTGCAAAAAAGTCACCACCAATTTGTGGCATAGTGATTAGCATATTTGCTCTTAAATAAAATGTTATGTGGTCAAATCCTGCCCATGAAGGATTTTTTTAATGCAAAATGTGTCATTGTTTGTTTTGAATGGGGTCATACTTTCTCAGGCATTACTTGGGAAAGCAGGTACAAGGTGGCAGTATGAAAAAAAATTTGCACTCATGCTCTTTGGAATTATTCATGTCGCTTCTCATTGTCAATATCGTGAGTGTACGCATCAATGTGGAATAATCAAGTTCTTACTGGTGGAATGAGAAACACTTTGTGTTTGTGGATCTGAATGAGCCTTGAGTGGAAAAGGAGGCTGAATTATAGGAGGTGTATGCAGGTAAGTGTGCGGCATGGAAAAGCTGACAAGCAGTGGCAAGCAATAATGACAGGTATATGCAAATAATTGTTGATCATTAATGGAAAAAGTATAGGTCATATGTAGGAATTTAACTCTAACACATTGGTTGAGAGGCATGCATGCTAACCACTACACCACCAGTAAGACTGCTCTACAGTTCTTTATCACTTGATACTGTATATCACACTGTATTATATGAACAAAGAGCAAGAGATAGAGATGAAATGAAATTATGAAACTGTGCCTCATATGTGGTTTGAGTTCCAAAACTCACTTTTACCCTTTTTTGGAGGCAGGTGGGGAACAGTGTATGACTTATAATAATTAGAAAGGTATGAAATGCTTCCAAAAAAATTCTGGTGTAGTGGTTAGCATATCTACCCTGAAAAGAAAAGTTGTGGACTCAAATCTGGGCTATGATGTATTCATTTTTATTATTATGAAATATATCTCCTTCTCTGTATTAAATGTGCATAATTATGTTTTCTCAGGTATTGTCCATTATTATTTGGGGAGCAGGTACAAGGTGTTAGCATGAAAAAATTTCAATATACTGGTGACAAAGTAAATATAGAGTAAAGATTTGAAATATAGATTTAGTTATGATTCTGTGCGTTAAAAATTGGAAATTTTGAAAATGGTATGTGTCCATTGTTCTATGGTGTGTTTCTGTGAAAATAACATGGAACAGTAGCTGGGGGACAAATACCGAAAATTCATTTGGAGTTTCAATACCAAGACAGATGGTGTTGAGGTAAGTGCTAGTTGAGTGTCACTAATTCATGTGATGTCACCTTACAGGTTCCAATCCTGGTAAGAGTGAAGCCCATGTGATTAAATGGGTGATTACACAGTTGAGGTACTACCACTTGGGTCGTGAATTCACTGTTGTTACCCTCTTGCACCCTACAGTGGATGGCCCTACACAAGGAGTTGAATCCGCGAGTCACCTGGTGGTTCCTTGACTTTCAACCTTATAAGTTTTCATTTATTCATCATAAGGGTTTGCTTCATGCCAATGGCAATGCCCTTTCTCGTTTTCACGACCTCTCTGTCAGAACCACCTGACCCAACAGGTCTGGGCTGGGGTTGGGGGGCACATGCGATTTAGAGACAGCGAAAGGGCCTGAATAAGAATAGTACCACACCAGACCAGGGGGTGGCGAGCTGCACTGACTTTCTCTCTCAATCCTCTGCAGACCATCCACGGGAAATCCCGCCAGGTCCCGGCACCTTTGAGGACACCACTGTTGATCCTGATGTTGTTACTTTCGGTTCTGGCGCTATTGATGATGTCACTTCCAGTCCCAATGACGTCACTTCCTGTCCTGGCCTTTAAAGCCGTCATATTTGCACTCGTAAATCAGTTCTGTTTTGGACTCCAACCAGTAAATAACTCAAAAAAATAACCATTTGCAGCCAAGGCATAACATGCAGGTGGCTGCCCCAAACCTTTTTTGATGTCTGTAGACTGTTATTGTGACAGTGGTAAGAGTGGTAAGAGTATCTTATTTCCTGAAGTATGCCAAAAAGTGTTGTAAAAGGATAGTGATGGCTTTTGTGTAAACTCTATATGCTGTTGAAGCAGTCTTGTGTGTTTTCCTATTAACCACAACCTCTCTGCTTTCACCCTATAGCTTTATGTTAATGGCTCCAGTAATTGCCAATGCCACATTGGCCTGTCGGTAAAAGCAAATGCGGTTCTCCCTCTTTAGTATTTTTGTTACTTGCCCTACATCCATGGACATGATTTTACCACTTTGGTGTGATGTCTGTCTATGTGTTTTTGTCTATGTTTCAAGATTTGTGTCTGTTTAGTTGTTTAAACCTCTTTAAAAATGTGATTCTTATATTTACTTTTACTTTGAGTATGCATTTTGAACACATATTGTTGATTTACTCAAAAGCAGTCATTGTCTGGAGTTGTTTGACTGGTTCACTCCTCTCACCTGCAGATTCCATCTACTCCACCCAGATGTCGTCTGCCTTATTGTTGTTTAATCATTCCTTAGAAAAAACAGAATCAGAAGAGTGTTGCTTCATTTAACTTTACATTTTCTTCTTCCACTTTATTTTTCTATAACAGGTCATACAGGAATTTCAAGAATCTGCCTGTAGCTTTCTAAGTTACAAGCAAGCTGCAAAGAGGGAGACTTGGATTGAACAGTTTGATAAAATGAGCTGGTGAACTGAAGATACAGTCATATGAAAAAGTTTGAGAACCCCTCTTAATTCTTTGGATTTTTGTTTATCATTGGCTGAGCTTTCAAAGTAGCAACTTCTTTTTAATATATGATATGCATTATGGAAACAGTAGTATTTCAGCAGTGACATTAAGTTTATTGGATTAACAGAAAATATGCAATATGCATCATAACAAAATTAGACAGGTGCATAAATTTGGGCACCTAAACAGAGATATTACATCAATACTTAGTTGAGCCTCCTTTTGCAAATATAACAGCCTCTAGACGCCTCCTATAGCCTTTGATGAGTGTCTGGAATCTCTCCAGTTCAGTTAAATTTGATGGCTGCTGAGCATGGACAGCCTGCTTCAAATCATCCCATAGATTTTCGATGATAAGTCAGGGGACTGTGATGGCCATTCCAGAACATTGTATTTCCCCATCTGAATGAATGCCTTTGTAGATTTCAAACTGTGTTTTGGGTCATTGTCTTGTTGGAATATCCAACCCCTACGTAACATCAACTTTGTGACTGATGCTTGAACATTATTCTGAAGAATCTGTTGACATTGGGTTGAATTAATCTGACCCTCGACTTTAGCAAGGGCCACAGTCCTTGAACTAGCCAGACAGCCCCACAGCATGATGGAACCTCCACCAAATTTGACAGTAGGTAGTAGGTGTTTTTCTTGGAATGAGGTGTTCTTCTTCCGCCATGCAAAGCGCTTTTTGTTATGACCAAATAACTCGATTTTTGTTTCATCAGTCCAAAGCACTTTGCTCCAAAATGAATCTGGCTTGTCTATATGACCATTTGCATACAACAAGTAACTCTGTTTGCGGTCTGAGTGCAGAAAGGACTTCTTTCTCATCACCCTGCCATACAGATGTTTTTTGTGCAAATTGCGCTGAATTATAGAACAATGTACAGATACACCATCTGCAACAAGATGTTCTTGCACGTCTTTGGAGGTTATCTGTGGGATGTCTGTAACCATTCTCACAATCCTGCACATATGCCGCTCCTGCATTTTTCTTGGCCTGCCAGACCTGGGAACTGTGCCTGTGGCCTTCCATTTCCTGATTACATTCCTTACAGTTGAAACTGACAGTTTAAACCTCTGAGATAGCTTTTTGTAGCCTTCCCCTAAACCATGATACTGAACAATCTTTGTTTTCAGATCTTTTCAGAGTTGCTTTGAGGATCCCATGCTCTCACACTTCAGAGGAGAGTTAAAGGGAAGCACAACTTACAATTGACCACCTTAAATACCTTTTCTCATGATTGGACGCACCTGTCTATGAAGTTCAAGGCTTAACAAGCTAATCCAACCAATTTGGTGTTGCAAGTAATCAGTATTGAGCAGTTACATGCATTGAAATCAGCAAAATTACAAGGGAACCCAACTTTTTGCACAGCCAGTTGTTCACATTTGATTTAATTTCATACAACTAAATACTGCTTTACTAAAAATCTTTGTTCAGAAAACACCCCAGTACTCTAATGTTCCTAGGAAATGAAAGACATACCACAGTTATCTTTTTTGTTGAAAGTAGAGTAAATTATTATGCAGGTTGAGAGGGGTTCCCAAACTTTTTCATATGACTGTATAAGGAAATCAATGAAGGCATTTCATGGTGACACTTATCTCTTATAGAAGGCTCACAGATCTTGACAGTTTGTGTGAGTGAATCACAGGGAAGGCAATGTCCAGGTGAAGGGGGCAGACCAAGTACTTTATTACTGCTTGAAGCTGCTGGGACTTTAGGACACAGATGCCATACTACAAATGAGCGACCCCCCCTATTCCAGGACATGTAGCCTGTGAGCCTGGTACAAAGAGAATGAGTATTCAAGTGACATAACTCACACTGCTCCATACATACACACATTTACTGAAACTAATGGAGTCTTGTTTTAGCTCAGTTGGGAAGCTCACTTTTCACTTCCCCATGGGAACAGCAAAATAACCACTGCGTCACAAGTTTCATCTCAGAGTGTAGAGTGTGCTTGTAGCAGGGAAGTCTTCCTTATACAATATGTGAGCCCAACAAATTCAGGAAGAACTGGTGTAAAATAATGCCACCCAAGGCAGGACACATTTTTTCTCCCCCTTGTATATCCTTACTAGGTATGAGTCAATACACTTAATCCACTTACATATTGTGAAAGATGGTTCATAATAAAAAACCTCCCACAAAACAGTACATACTTAGAACAATGGGCCTTTTCTCTCATCTTCCACACTTCTCTATGCAGTTTCAAAAGTCTGTTCTGCCAGCCAAAAGGCTCCTGCCCTTTCCAACTAAACAGACACTTTACAAGCTTAAGAGACACAGAGAATAAATTGTATCTGAGAGTGATACCTTAATGATATTCCAGAAATTAACAAAATTTTACAAAATGACGATCAATATATAAAGAATATGATATGTGATATATCAAGATAATGAATGCCAATATCAGTTACTGACATGTAGCTTCAAAATGTGCATGTGTTGTTTTAATGCTTGGATACTTGCAATGTGATGAAGTGACTTAAACTTTTAAAATGAAAACAATTCTTGCAATTTTTAAAGGCAGCATATAAATTAGGCACTTAATATGAGTGTAACTCTTCCATTTCATCCTTTACTTCCATGTTCTATATTAATATTTCATAATGGTAAATAAAGGGCTCTGGTATGAAAGTGCCTCCCTGACTAAAGTACCCTCAGAGGCGATCGCCTCATTGTCTCACCCAATGCATTATCCTGGTGCCAGCTCATTGCCATAGTGGGCAAGGTTAAATGGTGGAGAGGGTAACACGACTTAATGAATTCTTCTTCAATTTGTCTGAGCATAAAGGTGGTATTACCCGCTGATATGTATAATAGAATTCTCTTTTATTTTAATTTTTAGGAGGCTTGTAATTCACTATTCTGAAGGACCACATCCAAGACATGTGGTGACTTGGCAAAAAGGAAGTGCCCACTCTGTATGAATTTACAGTATGAAATATGTAAGTCTACAGAAGATGCCCAGGTTAATGGAATCTTCTCATCTGATTAGGTTCATCCTTGGTTTAGAAAGGTGGACCTTAGGAGGTATGTGGCCATTGCACTGCAGAAGAATATTCTGGAATATCCTCCTCCTTTCCTTTAGTATTGCTTCTAGACAAGGGATAATTAAAATGTAGAGCAAAACATGTCATTTTATGTGAACAGTACACTAGTTTGTATATTTATATATAATGAAAGTAGTAGTAATAGGAGTCATAGCAGATGTCTCTTCACCCTGCAATAATGCCAAAGAAGCCATACAACTCATGTTTTTATAAGTGAAAGGAGGGATAATGAAAGAGGGAACATAAAGCAAAAGAAGAAACACATACATACACTATAAACAAATGCAAAAAAACTGTTGGCTCACTACCCCTAACTATCAAGACATGATAGAGTGCCATGGCTCTCCCACTTTGTCTCATTTGGAGTACTGCTTAATACTCTGCCTTTGGGGAGCACCCTTTGGAGCCCACGTCAAGGTTAAATCAGGGCTGAGCCCAGGAATCACCTCCAGTTATGCCCTTATGAGCTACAGCCTATAAAAGATGCCAGATCTCCTCAGCTATGTGCTGCCTTAAACAGGCATCAGGGTCCCTCTTGTTCCAGCTTGAGATGGTCTGTTGCTGCCTGCCGTGCTGGGTAGTTTCATGGTCTTTCTGCCATCCCCACATGGCCTCAGTCTTCTAGTAATTCAAGTACTATTGGCAAATACTGTTGACCTCTTCTGATGCCTTTGACCACCTTGAAAGATTTTTTTGATCTTCCTCTCTGGATGCCTTGTTCTCTGTCTCTGACTTACATTTTTGTGAGGTGCTCCCAGAAGATACCACAGCATGGTACAGTTTGTAGAACAAAGGCTTACTGTCTTTTATCATCCTTTTTCTACCCACAATGACAAAA
This sequence comes from Polypterus bichir lapradei, assembly GCA_026402145.1. Lineage (NCBI taxonomy): Eukaryota > Metazoa > Chordata > Cladistia > Polypteriformes > Polypteridae > Polypterus > Polypterus bichir. Next base: position 71,595,851 of record JANRMT010062854.1, on the reverse strand, counting down.
TGAGACATTCTGCAAATTTCAAGATGGATTGCTCTCTTTCTGTCCAGGTCTTGACTGGCTCACTTCCTATTGCATGCCATCCTGGTGGCATTTCTACTAAAGTCAATCCCATGCCAACTGTTCAGCTCTCACCTTGCAGTTACTTGAAACAATAAGTGCAATTCTATATTTTACATATTAAGACATAACTAACACCTCACCAGCTTGTACAATTGCACAAGTCTAACCTCATGTAACTAACAACATATAAAAGATTTAATTTATCGTTATTTATTCAAAACAAAAAAAAGCCACTGGGCAGAAACCACGTATGAAAAAGTAAATACACCATACGAGTCATGTAGCTTGTAAAACCACATTTAGCAACATTAACTTATCTGCATATCAGTATCATACATACAGAAGGAATTTTGACCAACCCCTTCTCTCAACAATGCCTTCATTCTTTTGTTTCTGTGGAACATAAGAAGAAAACATTGGTTGGGTTATCAAGAAGTATGTATGTATAGGGTAGTGCACTATTTATGCGATACTGGGACATCACCAAAATGGCAAGGAGATGCCCCAAAAGGGAAGTATTGCCATCCTGCTTTCATCATAGACACATTACAGCCCTTGCTCCCATATATGAATACATTTTGTCACCCTTTGACAGTTTTAATAAGATTCATCCAGCAGCTTGTTCAGTGTGACCAACAAAAACTTCCTCTTAAATGGGAGCTGACTGTGGGGAGTCTAATTTAGCTGTCTAATAGGATGGCAAAGATTTAAAAAAAAAAAAAAAGCAGGAATCAAAACTGTAGGAGAGCTGTAATTTTAGGCAACCTATAGAACAGCATTCCTTTCTGACAAGAATCTTTCCTTTATTATTTTGTTAATGTTGAGGTCATCTGTGAACACAAGCATAAGGTGGAATGGTGCAAAAAGAGCAAGAGAAACACAGAGACAGTGAGAGCATGGAGAAAGCAGGCATTGCTAGTTACGGTCATCCATCAGTTGTGTTGGTAAGGCCAAAGGAGTTAATACTTTCTCCCTCATCATTAACTATTGTGAAATAAGGACTTTCTTTTACTTATAACTAAGATATGGTGAGTCAAGTTTTGTCAATATATACCGTATATTGTAACGCATGCGTGTCAGAGGACATCTTCACATACTCCATCAAGGTATGTAATAACCCGCCAGGACGAGAGGGGGCACCAATGCTAACACTGTCATCCTCTTCTTTCCCTAGAGTGCTGAGAATCTGCCCAGTAAGGGCAACTGGCACTGCTCCTGGGCCTCATGGAAGTAGACGTCATTAATGGGCATGAGCTACTGGCTGGACAGAGCTCCACTACCTCCCTGACCTTAGCTAATCTCCCCAAAACTACTCTTCTTCAATTGCAACCCTCATAACGGGTTACACCTTGCCTGATGAAGGGGCCTTAGCTGCCTCAAAAGCTTGCATTTGTAATCTATTTAGTTAGCCAATAAAAAGTGTCATTTCACCCTACTTTCTCCTGTATCATAATGGGAAGAAATACACACCGAAGAGCATTATCTTTTGAATTTTTTTTTTTTTGGGACAGAATGGATAGTCTAGTTGGTGCCGGTAATTTTCTTTTCACATGGAGCTGTCATTTCTGCACCTGGCCACTATATATACAGGGTGGTCCAGATCTAATTATACCATTTTCATTACGCTATAACTTATTAAGTTTATTACATAGAGAATTCACAACTGAATGGAGGACAAGTGGGACATTGCATGGAAAATCAGTGAATTAATTCAATGTAAGTCCATTTTCGTTTATTACAAGATATTTCAAACAATTCTTTTGTCTTGCATTGTTTTCCTCCATTGCATTAGAAGTTGCATAATTAGGTCCGGACCACTACATATATATATATATATTTTTTTTTTTTTTTCTTCTTCTTCTTTTGGCTGCTCCCATTAGGGGTTGCCACAGCAGATCATCTTCTTCCATATCTTTCTGTCCTCTGCATCTTGTTCTGTTATATTCTGCCTCTCTTCTCTGCACATGTCCAAACCAATGCAATCTCGCCTCTCTGACTCGTCCAACTTGAGCTGACCCTCTAATGTCCACATTTCTAATCCTATCCATCCTTATCACACCCAATGCAAATCTTAGCATCTTTAACTCTGCTACCTCCAGCTCTGTCTCCTGCTTTCTGGTCAGTGCCACTGTCTCCAACCCATATATCATAGCTGGTCACACTACCGTCCTGAAGACCTTCCTTTCACTCTTGCTGATATCCAACTGTCACAAATCACTCCTGACACTCTTCTTCACCCATTCCACCCTGCCTGCACTCTCTTTTTCACCTCTCTTCCACAATCCCCATTACTCTGTACTGTTGATCCCAAGTACTTAAACTCATCTACCTTCACCAACTCTACTCCTTGCATCCTCACCATTCCACTGACCTCCCTCTCATTTACACACATGTATTCTGTCTTGTTCCTACTGACCTTCATTCCTCTCCTCTCTAGAGCATATCTCCAGGGTTTCCTCAACCTGCTCCCTACTATCGCTACAGATCACAATGTCATCAGCAAACATCATAGTCCACGGGGACTCCTGTCTAATCTTGTCTGTCAACCTGTCTATCACCATTGCAAATAAGAAAGGGCTTAGAGCCGATCCCTGATGTAATCCCACCTCCACCTTGAATGCATCCGTCACTCCTACCGCAGACCTCACCACAGTCACACTTCCCTCGTACATATCCTGTACAACTCTTACATACTTCTCTGCCACTCCCGACTTCCTCATACAATACCACAACTCCTCTCGAGGCACCCTGTCATATGCTTTCTTCAGATCCACAAAGACGCAATGCAACTTCTTCTGGGCTTCTCTATACTTCTCCATCAACACCCTCAGAGCAAACATCTCATCTGTGGTGCTCTTTCTTGGCATGAAACCATAATGCTGCTCACTAATCATTACCTTACTTCTTAATCTAGCTTCCACTACTCTTTCCCATAACATGCTGGGGCTCATCAATTTTGTCCCCCTGTAGTTACTACAGTCCAGCACATTCCCCTTATTCTTAAATATCGGTACCAGTATACTTCTTCTCCACTCCTCAGGCATCCTCTCACTTTCCAAGATTCCATTAAACAATCTGGTTAAAAACCCCAC
>JANRMT010062854.1:71554493-71587699 GCA_026402145.1 Polypterus bichir lapradei | reverse complement strand
AAACACATAAAGTCAGTCATTGCATAGCCCACTTATTCCTGAAGTATATCCCAGCTAGCACAGGGTGCAAGACAGGACCAATTCCCTGGACAGAGCACCAGTCCATTGCAGGGCAAACACACACACACCAACCAAACAGACACTACAGTCAATTTAGTATCACCAGTGGACCTAACCTGCATGTCTTTGGGCTGGGGGAGGAAACCAAAACACCTGGGGGAAACTCACACAGACACGGGGAGAATATGCAGACTCTGCGAAGAAAGGACCCGGGACATGAACCCAAGTCTCCTTTTTGCAAGTCAGCGACGTAACCACTGTACCACCGGGCCGCCCTACATACATAAAGTATATACAGTGTATATACAGGGATGAGAGCAAAGCCTATATTTTAAGCACCAGGTGCAAGGCAGGAATCAGCTTTGAGTGAGATGCCAGTCCACCACCATACGGTTGCTTATCCTGGGCCAATTAGGAGTAGCCAATCCATGTTACCTGAACAACTTTGGAATGTGTGAGGAAAGTGAAAAAAAAACTAAGCAGGCATTGGCCTGAATTTCAACTCGGGACATTGAGGCTTTACGACAAAAGCACTAACCACCGTGCATCACTACTATATGTAGTATCTCTATAAAAAGAATATGCAATTGTAATATTTTTTCTGCAATTTATTGGTTAAAAAAACTTTGTAATATCAAACAGGAAACAAAAACAAATGGTTTTTTTGACATTGTTATAAATAAGAATTGAAAATGACCAATTCTGTAACTATTTGTGTATTTGTAAAGGCACCTCTGACAGAATTTTTTTTTTGGCTCATTCAGCTTTACAAAATTATTCAAATTCACTTCAGTTTGATTGTAGCACTTGGTGAACAGTAATTTTCCTTGATGGGGTTGAACTCTGTGCTTTGACTGTGCCACACCAGAACATCGACGTTTTGATTTTAAACGACCTAAGTGTGGTTTTTAACCATTAATGGATGAATCTTCAACTAACTCCCAAATCTCTTGTAACCTGCACAAGCTCTTTCCCCAGTATTTTCTTCACAGAGTGTATCACATCTTCTGTGCCTTCGTTCCTCATAAGTCTTCCAAACTCAATAGATAGAAACAGCCTTATAAACAAAATAGCCACTGAAGTGAATCGTACAAGTTAAGCTTCATATATTGATGGAGGTGCTGGATGACTGGTAGATAGATTCACAGGTGGCAGAGTCACAGCTCCAGGGTTAAGTTCAGGTTTAAGTCATTGTCCTGAGTGAAGTTTACATGTACTCCCCATGTCTGTATGGGTTTTGCCCTGTGTATTCCACTTTCCCTTCCACATCTCAAAAACAAAATATTAATTTAGTTAGAGACTCTAAACTAGCCTAGTATGAGCGTGCTTTAGCAAAAACCTGAACACTCAGAAGGTTTATTTACTTACAGATAGTGCAGCTAGGATAACCTCTGGCTCCCTACAACTATAGAATTCTATTAAGTGAGGTCCGAAGGTAAATGGATGGTCAATTAATGTCTGCAAATAATTCAGGCTCATCCAGTTATTTTACCCAACTCTATTTACTATAAAGGAGTCTTTTACTGTAAATGCAAATGAATCAATCACACAATTGGTCATCTCATCACATATTTCAAAGCAAGCATGTACTTCCATACCTAACTAACTGATTAGATTATAGAGTCAGCTCTCAGAGAAACACGTGGTGTGAGTTTTTGAACTATTTTCATTACTTAAGATACACGTATTGCATTATATAGGAAGTGTGTTGCTAAATGAAGTACTGGAAATACGTGATGGACTTGCTTGGCTAGACTTACACACACATTAGTGTTTATTTAGCTCTGTCAAGGCAGGTAGTCATGGAGCCTGAGCTTTCTTCAGTTTATCAAATGAATGCAATAAATCAAGAAGTGTCTGACACAACATAGAACTCTTCACCTCTGGCATACTCAGTTCTATTCATTATCTTAAGTTGCACTTTATAATTCAAAACTTAAAAATGGGAAATAAGGGCATTTATAGAAACTGAGTACTTCTGTCACTCCAACCAGTTTCACAAATAAATGGTTCTGTCTTACTTCCAAATGATCAAATTGTTCAATTATTTTTTTCTTCTCTTATTTTGTATTCAGAAATATGTGCTATTATATTTACACGTAAACAGAATTCAGAAGTGTGCATTTTTTGCTATTTCTTTAAATGTTAACTTTCTTTTACTATATTCTGCCTTTTAATTGTACCCAAATGCTGATGATTAGTGATGAGCAATCCAGACACAAGTGCAAATGACACTGAATACTAAAGGGAGCAGCAACTTCAGTATATAATATTAATAAGGAAAGGCTTAAATTACCAGAACATAAAAAAAATCAAAATCTAAAAAAAACAAGAAAAAGATTAATAAATAATGCTACACACAAATGCTTGCTAAATTCCCCTACAATTTTGCAAACCTGTTTTGAAATTTCTGGATTGACACAAAACAACAACAGCAACAACATTTATTTCTATAGCACATTTTTTATACAATCAATGTAGTTCAATGTGCTTTAGAAAATGGGAAAGAGAAAGTTACAAGAAAAGAAAAACAAATAAGATTAGGGAATAATATTTAAGAATAAGTAACAAAGAAAACAAATCTATACGATCTTAAAAATCAGATAAGTACTAAGTAGAAAAATAGCATCTTTATATACAATAACATGATGTAAGTTTCTAAAGATGACTCCAGTGATAAGTTCAGAAAAACACAGAAACTGGGAAATAAGAATGTGTTTAATAAAGGCAGGAGGCCTGTTAAAAGCAGAAGGGAGCGGTGATGAATACCTGCTGTTAAGGTGATTCACAGGACTAAACTTGAGGAGCACTTCGTTAATCCTTTTATTTGCTAATTAGCACACAAATGCAACATTTAAATAGCAGCTCTGCCTTACCATTCAGGGTCGCTTGTTCCCGTCTCTGTACTGCTCCTCACTAACTGTCAGTATCTGGGTACACTGGAGCAAACTCCACAGAAATAAGGTGAATGGAAATAAAAATGTTAAAAGAAAGTTAAATGTTTAAAACTATGACAAACAAAACACATTTCTGAATTTCTTTTAAATACACATATCTTAACTGAGCACTTTTCTGAATGCAAAATAAGAAAAGAAAAACAGCTAAACATTTAGACTGATGAAACAAAGTGTGGCCCACTGATTTGTGAAATTGCTTGAAATGAAAGGCTTGTACCCACAGTGGTACTCCAGGACTGAACTTGTGAACCCCTGGTCTAGGTTAACCTAAAATGCCCCATAATGCACAACTAATACTTCTGTGTAGGCCAGACTGCCTTTCCCACCCATGTCTGCTCTGTTTAAACTGTTTGACTTATACAAAAACATTTATAAGGCAGGGATAAACATAGTCTTAGAGAGAGAGAGAGGTTAGGAGCTTGCACTGATATAGCACGTTGCCGTATACACCACATAACGAACCACCTCAGGATCCCAACTTGGGACCCGAGCACAGCCATGTAACGGGTGACACCTCAGCACCACTCTAGTTCGAATAGAGTGGAACAGTGTGAGTTTTTTTACAGTGGCTGGAGTGCCAACCCTGCCATCTACTGCTGAATTTTCTCTAGCAAGTTGGATGACATCTTGCAGAGCTAGACACAAGTTAACATCCTACCTAGGATGAAGCAATTGCAGGTAAAGGGCCTTGCTCAAAGTCCCAATGGAGTGGAATCACTTTTGGCATCTATGGGATTCAAACCGGCAGCCTTCTGATTACCGGCGCAGATCCACTACTCTGTCTAGTTTTAGCTTTAACAAAAAAAATGATAGGATACAATCTGGATTTAGTGGATATAATTAATTTAAAAAATTAATGAGAGTCTCTAATTTAGAAAGAGGTTGAATTCAGATATAAAGCCTTACAAGCTGCTGTTGTAGCCCTATCTGTCTGGGTTTGCCCACCTCCATACTGAATAGCATAATAAATAAGATAAACATTCAATTAGCTACATGCTGTACACCTCCGAGTTGTGGATTCCCATTTTTGGAATGACTCAGGTGCAGTTCCAGATCTAAAGGGCTTGTGGTCTAGTGAGTAAGTGACAAGGTGGCATTCAGTCCCGAGTCTTAATTTAATGTGTGGTCCCAAATGAGGTGCTTAACAAACAGGGGCTCCAAATATTTTTTTTAAATGTCATACATATTTAAAAAAAGAGAATGCTGTAAAATAATAATAAATAAAGTGGTAATAAATATTATAAAATACACCCTAGGTGTGTAAATTTAAAACTTGAGATGATTTTTACTATAGAAATGCACTATCTATAATAATAAAAGGCAAAGCCCTCACTCACTGACTGACTGACTGACTGACTGACTGACTGACTCATCACTAATTCTCCAACTTCCCATGTAGGTAGAAAGCTGAAATTTGGCAGGCTCATTCCTTACAGCTTACTTACAAAAGTTAAGCAGGTTTCATTTCGAAATTCTACACGTAACGGTCATAACGGTCGATAACGGTCGACAACGTCCGCCATGTTGAACTTTCTTATTTATGGCCCCATCTTCACGAAATTTGGTAGGCAGCTTCCCTGCGCTAACCGAAACCGATGTATGTACTTATTTCGATGGTATGACGCCACTGTCAGCCGCCATATTGAACTTTCCAACGTCACCAATTTTCAAACTTCCCGTGTAGGTAGAAGGCTGACCCCATCTTCATGAAATTTGGTAGGTGACTTCACTGCGCTAACCAAAACCGATGTACGTACTTATTTCGATGGTATGACGCCACTGTCGGCCGCCATATTGAATTTTCCAAACGTCACTAATTCTCCAACTTCCCGTGTAGGTAGAAGGCTGAAATTTGGTAGGCCCATTCCTTACAGCTTACTTACAAAAGTTAAGCAGGTTTCATTTCGAAATTCTACGCGTAACGGTCATAACGATCAACAACGTCCGCCATATTGAACTTTCTTATTCATGGCCCCATCTTCACGAAATTTGGTAGGCAGCTTCCCTGCGCTAACCGAAACCAATGTGCATACTTATTTCGGTGGTATGACGCCACTGTCGGCCGCCATATTGAACTTTCCAATGTCACTAATTCTCAAACTTCCCGTGTAGGTAGAAGGCTGAAATTTGGCAGGCCCATTCCTTACAGCTTACTTACAAAAGTTAAGCAGGTTTCATTTCGAAATTCTACGCATAACGGTCATAACGGTCAACAACGTCCGCCATGTTGAACTTTCTTATTTACGGCCCCATCTTCACGAAATTTGGTAGGTGACTTCCCTGAGCTAACCAAAACCAATGTACATACTTATTTCGGTGGTATGACACCACTGTCAGCCGCCATATTGAATTTTCCAACATCACTAATTCTCCAACTTCCCGTATAGGTAGAAGGCTGAAATTTGGCAGGCTCATTCCTTACAGCTTACTTACAAAAGTTAAGCAGGTTTCATTTCGAAATTCTACGCGTAACGATCAACAACGTCTGCCATGTTGAACTTTCTTATTTATGGCCTCATCTTCTCGAAATTTGGTAGGCGGCTTCCCTGCACTAACCGAAACCAATGTACGTACTTATTTCTGTGGTATGATGCCACTGTCGGCCACCATATTGAACTTTTCAACAGTCTTTGTTACTTATGGGCCCATCTTCAAGAAATTTGGTACACGGGTTCCCAACGCTAACTGAATCCTATTTACGTACATATATACGTCCATAGCCTGCAGCTTGGTCACCATGTGAGGCGGCGTTGGGTCTCCCATCCCATCACCTCCCACGTTGTTGGCTGCCTGCCTATATAAGGCCGTTCGTCGCTCCAGTCTCTACATTCCCTTCCTTGCTTCGCCACGGGATTCACGTCTCCCTGCTGATAACTACAGCCTTTTTGTTTAATCCACGGCTTCTCCGCTGTTTTATTGTTTGTTTATTACAATTATAGTTATTGTATAGGTATTTTACACTTACTTTACGTTACTCAGGTACCCATTTCCTTCATCATTCCAACCCCCATTACCATGTCTATCGAGGTAATCACCATCGATCAAAGAACTGTCACTTATCGAGTGGTTTCCATGCCCGGAGATGGTACCTACCTTTTCCATTCTCTGTGTTACATATTGCACGGCCATATCAGGCTCACTCTTGATATCTGGAAGAACATTGTGTCTTATGTATTGAATGACTGGGACAGGTTCAAGGTGTGGACTGATGACGGTACAGGAGATAATTATACTACACAGGAGCACTATAAGAGTGAAATGCTTAAGCCCTTCACCTATGGTTCTGCATGTGAGTTGATGGCTGCCGCTGAATTGTTCGGTTGTCGCTTTCAAGTGTACCGAAATGGCCAAATATTTTACACCTTTCGACAACCGCCAATGCCTCTTAAACATCTTACATTCATAGGTGACCATTTCAGTAGTGGACACTTTGATGTTTATGAATGTTTAAACTCTCAAAAGCTGGATGTGAAGTTATCGATGAAACCGGTTGTAAGCTTACAACGCTTGACAGATGCCGAATGTCACTTCAACACAAGTCCTGCAAATACTGTTGTAATTGAAACAAACCATGAAACTGAAATCGATTATGACAGCAGCAATCCATGCTGTGAGATTTGAAACAAGATTACTGTTCACATGGCCAACTGTAAGTTGCATGCTCAAGAGTAAGCTCAGCGCACAGCTTGGTCATATTACAACCGGAGGGCCGAACTGACAACATGGTATACAAAAAGATCCTTAACAAATAATTATTGCCATATTTTCCCTCACTTTAAAAAGGTTAAATTTTCTTCTTAATAAAAATTTTAATGCAGTACTTCGCCGCTGCGAAGCGCGGGTATTTTGCTAGTAGAAAATAAATTATATTATATGAAGGCAGACTTGTGCAGGAATTTAAGATGTTTCTCACACATTTTTACCTCACTGGGAAGCCTGAGGCTGATTTAAGGTGTGGTTTCCAGCAGTAAACATGACACATGACAAGGATCTTCAAGTTCAGTCCGGGAGGGCCAAAGTGCCTGCTGGTTTCTGTTCCAACCAAATCTCTTAATCAGAAGCCAATCCTTTTTGATAAGAGAATTTGTGATTTAATTGCATGGCTTTCATTCTGCTACATCAGGTCAGTCTTAAATTGAATTATTTTCTTTTCCCAGGATATCATTAGAACAGCATTGATAGAACAGGCCATTTAGCCAAACAAAGGACACTGTCCCTGTCCAATTGATTCTTCTAAAAAACATCAAGTCTAGTTTTGAAAGTTCCTATAGTCTTACTGTCTACCACACTACTTGGTAGCTTATTCCAAGTGATAATCATTCTTTGTGTAAAGAAAAACTTCCTGATGTTGGTACGGAATTTTCCTTCAACAAGTGTCCAGCTGTGTCCCCGTGTTCTTGATGAACTCATTTTAATATGATAGTCTCGGTCCTCTGTACTAATTCCCTTCATAATTTTAAGCACTTCAATCACGTCTCCTTGTAACCTTCTTTTGCTTAAACTAAAAAGGCTCAGCTCTTTTAATTTTTCTTCATAATTCATCCCCTGTAGCCCTGGAATGAGCCTAGTCGCTCTTCTCTGGACATTTTCTAGTGCTTCTACTGTATGTCCTTTTTGTAGCCTGGAGACCAAAACTGCACACAGTACTCCAGATGAGGCCTCACCAGCGCATTATAAATGTTGAGTATAACCTCCTTGGACTTGTACTCCACACAGCAGGGCGCTATATAACCTAATATTCTGTTAGCCTTCTCAATGGCTTCTGAACACCTCTGAACGTCATGCAAATGATACAGTATTTGTTCCCAATCATATTAGTCCTTCTCAGACCGTCACTTTTTTCACTTCCATCTCTTTCCAACTATTTTATTAACATAAATAATTCACATATAATTGACCGAGTCAGCTGGTGAGCTAAAGGCTCCTTTGTTATTTGCATCTCATTGTTAAATGGCTGCTGGTTAAGCAAATAAAAAGTCATTAGGAATAGAGTACATTGCTGTTCAAGGCTAAAGGAAGCCATTAAAGATTAGGAATCGTAACAAGAAAATGAACTAAAACAAAACAAAAAATTCAGCTTGATAATAATTGGCTTCAAATTAAGAAACTGGATTGGAACAAAGACCTGAAGCCACTGAGGGCCTCCAGGATGGAACTTGAAGATTTCTGTCATGTGCCATGCTTAAAGGTTCAAATCATGCCTTAACACAGCCTCAGGCTGAAAGAAAGATGCCAAGCTGTTCTGAGCGTGAATGGCTAACTACATATGTACACAAAGAAATTTAAGTAAGCTTGTACTGTGTACTAAGTGATACAGGATAAAGGCAGCAGTGAGTGGAAGGGGTGTAGATGGTAAACAGTGGGATTACAAATGTGGGATGAAGGCATGATGATGTCTTTTTGAAAATGAGTCTCTGTTTGATAGTCTAAATACATGCATCAGTTCAGTGCTCCTGTCTACATCAATCACTGTCCTCGTGGAGTCTGCACCTTCTTCCCATGCCTATGTGTCTCTTTTTAGTATTCTAGTTTTCTTCCACATTCCTAAAACATGCATTAACACCTCAAACGTTTGTGTGAAACTGATCTTGGCAGACTCAAGCACAAGGCAACAACCAGCCAGTCCCACAGGATTCATACATTTGCTAACCCACACAGGGCCAATGAAGAACTTTTATTTAATGTGGCATGCAGAACCTGAGGTAAAACCCACACAGGCGCAGTGAGAGCATTCAGACTTCACAAAGATGGTGACTGAGGAGAAGTTCCACCACAGGATTCTAGATTCCTGAGTCAGTAGCACTCTCCACCTTCCTACAAAACTGTAATGGAAAAAAGTGGGCTGAAAGTGATCAATGGATGTAAACAAATGGGAAAAAAATGAAACACACCCATGGTACAATGTCAAAATGATTATTCATAAATGGACAATACTCTTATTATCACTGACTTGCCCTTAGCCTAATTTACCACAAGCTTAGATCCCTTTAAAGATAATCTTTACCAAGCCTAGATTCCTTTAAAGATAATCTTTTAACCATGAGATGGAAAATGGGACAGCAGCAACAGTCCTAAACAAATAAAGGCTACAGTTAAATCCACAGTTGTCCCTGATTTTATCCACCCTTCCATTTTTACAATGAGACGCTGCTCATTCTTTGTGTTAAATTGCTCTCTGGAGGATTTATCTATGATCAGTCACCGTAGTGGAAACCACCGGTCTCGTGTTGCAGGATGCAATTAATCCCGCGGGGAATAATATACTCTTAGATGGGTTAAAGCATATGAAAGGGGGCTGTTTAAGTTGGTTAAAGTTAACGCACATTTCTGGTTAAAAAGGCTACAAAAGACCCTCATCTTTTGAAACAGTCCTTTCAGCCTGTTTAGTGACATAGACATCAAACGAGTAGATGTTCAGGCGTCCTGTGACCCTTTGAAAGACGATCTGCAAGGATACGATTAACATAGCCCGGGTTGTACATTTTCTAATCAAATAATCGATTTCCAAGCCCATAGCGGTTGATATTAGCTGGAAATTTCATATCTCTGTCAATGTTCGTTTTGTACATCTGCAGTACTTCAAAGAGAATCTCAAGGACGTTGGCAGGGCAGATATGCCGAGAGAGCTGGTCTGAAATATTAATGCGATAGCGGTAGCGATTCCAGTCCACGACCGGCACGTGGAGGATTCACGAGGCGTCTCCTTCCTCGGAGGAAGAGGCGATCGCAAGCAAGTGGGTACATGTATTTCAGTCCTGCAGTCAAACCGCAGTCTAACGCAGGCAGTCTGGCCTCTGATGTGCGTTACTCGTGGGCGGGGGAGAAGAGCGGACGGGGGAATGCGGTGGGCTTTAGTCCGATCAGCACTAGAGAGCTGATGAACACCGTAGCCTGTGTTTGACTCCAGGACCTGTCATGACGTCACCTCTCTCTGTGTGAATTTCCGATGTGTAAGCCTCATCATACATCATTATCTGTAAGTTAATAAGAAGTACATTTTTTAGGGAAATGGGGTGGCTTGGGGGAGGGGGGTTGTTGGAAACGTTCCAGGCTGCGGCTTTTTAACTCAGCAGCCTCGTCCACAATGCTTATCACGCTTTTTATGGGGTAAAAAAATGTTGCTGCGCTGCATTCCAGAGCACAGATTAAGTTTAAGTTGGAAAAAATAGCCGCACGCTTGAACACTCAGTGAGTGAAAAGGTACACATTAAAAAAAAAAGAAAAAGAAAAGAAAATTACATTTTTTCACAACACCTCCGCCGTACTTTTATTTTGGGCAGTCTGGTTCTATAAAGACCAGCAGTTAGGTTATTCGCAGAGCTAAAGTGGACCCCCGAGAAGAATATCCAGGAGCGCTCTGGGTGGGCGGGGCTAAGGTGAAAGCACCTGAAACAGGTGAAGCTGCGTCAGTTTACAGAGAGTCGTCAACGACGTTGGAGCGTCGCTGCTACTTAACAGGAGTGGATGCAGTTGTAGCGAACGAGAACCATAGATTGCATTTTTTTTTTTTTTTAAAAAGGTGAGTTCTGATGTTTTTATTTAATTACGTGAACATAACAGACGCAAACTTTAAGTTTACGAACGTCATCCAGAAAAACTTTTGCCCTAGACTCGAAGTTATGTGTACTAAGCGAGGTTTAATTCCGAAGCTCCTTCCGAGGTTTGAAGATGGTTAAGTAAAAGTTGCCAGTTTGGGAGGAAATATAGTTAAAAAGGTATGCCAGGTGACATTCATTTTTCCATCTCAGAATCAAACTCATGGTATTCATTACGCTGACTTGAGGTAAACTGACTAGGAAGAAAAGGTACTGTGTCTGCAAACGTTGCTTATCCAGCCGTGAAACAGCAAAATACATTTTAAGGCGTTTCGATTCCACTGGGGAATCGGAAAGTGTGGGCGTGTCATGTTATTTGTAACAGTCTCGGAAGTAAACCCATGACTGGGCAAAACTGTTTCTCTTAATACAAAATTGTACTGCATATGGACGATTTTTGATGGATAAAGCCGAATCACACATAAATGAAGCTATAATCCTTATTCTCACTATACTGAACTTGCTGTCAGTTAAATTATAGTTACATAGATTATGCTATACGCCCATCCTTAAGTACTTTGTAAGTTAGGCTACTGTAAGTGCCAATATAATCAATCGCATTAAGGGGTTTTATGGCAGCTCTCTGAACCCTGCCTTTCATGATGCTGCAATTGTTATAACCTCTTCCTCACAGCTCCAGGGAACTATGCTCACATCATGAGCATGGATGGCACATTTTTTCAGTGTATGCTTAATTTATTTTTTCTTGGCTAAATCTGTTTTTCTCTGAAACGCATCCCTCTACAAGGAGGGATAGCCTACAAGAGTCTGGGTGCGTTCATGCCCGTGACTCCGAAGTGGAACACAAGAGATACAGATAATTTATGGATATAAACTACACACTTATTCTCTGATTATAGTCCTGCATTATCCTGAATCTGCCTAGACTTAATATATTTTTTGTCTGATGTCAACTTCTTCTTTCGGATCCTCTTAACCTGCTAAAACCAGGCCATGGTTATAGGTACTGGGGTCTATCCCAGTTACCATAGGACGCAAGGCAGGAACAAAACATGGATAGGGTGCTAGTCCATCATGGGGCAAATATACACCTTCAAACAAGAGCAGACTGGGTCTCAAAACCGGCCCGGGCATTCTTCAACAAGTGAGGTGAAGAGGTCGACCCACTTGCCCATTATTCGTTGTAATTTTCGTAAAATTTGTGATGAGTACACGGCTCACTACTTGCTATGAGCCTATGATATGAACTCTGTCTAAATTGTTGGCAAACTTAATCTGTACACTGTTGTTTAGACACAACTTAAAATTTGACAACATGCTTAGAAATAAAATTTAATGAAAAATAAAAATTTAGTAACATGGCTTACACGTTATTAGAGTACATGTCAAATGTCATGTTCAAGTGCCAGTACTCTTAGTAGGCTAGTAGCTGCTCATTTACAATGGAATAAATTATAACCGAGGTTATAATGAAAACCTCACAATACTGAAATATTCCATTAACTTAACGATAAACTATAAATGTTCCGTCCTAATATGAAAAATTCCTATCCTGTGCTTTATAACTTTATTTCATCATACTAATAATCTCAGCTGAAGCCACTAATTATCGCTCGCACTGACAACCAGAGAACAATAAAATGCATAATACATAATCTAAGCTAATTATTTGTACTGAAGAATTTAAATACTAGATATGAGGTAAAATAAATTGCAATAATGTATATGCTAACCAAAATGTAGCAGTATCGAAACAGAAATCGGCAAAAGGCAGTTTTGACCAAATTTTTGCGCTGCAACATTGTGTACTGACAATTAAAACAACTTGATGACTTAATACGGTATATAGGACTATATAAAATCACTGTACCAGACAGATAATGTTTAGTAAATTAATTTTAATGTCAAACAGTAACCAGTACATAAAATTTATTTCATGAAAAGGCCGGCCCATGACCAGACCAGAGTCCACGGCCCTCCGGGCATTGCCCAAATGTCCTAATGGTCAGTCTGCCCCTACCCTCAAACCAAATACACACTATGATCAATTTAGCATCACCAATTCACCTAACTTGCATGTCTATGGAGAGTGGGAGAAAACCTACACGGACACAGGGAGAACATGCAAACTCCACGCAGAGTGGACCCGGGACGTACACCCTTACTGCAAGGCTGCAGCACCACCACTAATTGTGTTTGTCATATATAACTTTTAGTCTTGATAGTGGATCTCCTTCAACGGTTTTCAGTTTCTTGTTGTTCTATGACTGTGTATGAATACTGTTTTTCTTTCAAACTGTCATTTTAGTTATTAATTCATGTATTTGAAAATCAAAGTAGGCAAACCAATATGGTGAATTTGAAATGAATAAAACTTAAGCCAAAGTCTATAATAAAAAATATTATGTTGGTCTTCACCAATCTGTAAATTATGTATTTAATGACATCTAGTTCAGGTTGTGTTTACCTAGACGTTCTGAATTAAAGTTATTTTTGAGTAGACCCTAAAATGTTACTGTGTGGTATGTAAAATAAAGAATGATTTTGTTTACTCTGCATTAGCTGGCACACATACCTTTTAAGAGTATGAACTTCCATGGCACTACTGAAAATACCTTCACTGGAGAATGCAAAAGAACACAGCTTCAAGTATTAATCCCCAAACAGGTGACACTATCTCAACTGTTATTCCTTCACAAATGGGCACTGCAATTCTTATAAATTCTTAAAGTGTGTCATTTATTTTTTTTAACTTAACCACTTTTGTTGTTTAAAGACTTTTTTTCTTCAGTAATGACCAGCATAGGCTCCCTCGCCTATTTATGGTCATATTGTGTATTTGGCAGCAATTGAAATTTACAACATCCTAACTACTCTGTTCTGTTTACATTTGTTAGCACATGGCAATGTGTATCCCTTACATCTTTAAGATGCATGACCCTTTAATCATTATCGATTTAATCAGATTGATTAATTCTGTTTAAACTCTAATAAATCATGTCTGAAAAGATGCATTTTAATTGCTTTACATTTCTTTTATTTTAAAAGTCTCATTATCAAACAACAAAAGTACTGGTATTAGATATTGCCCTGTTTCCAACCCCATCTGAGATGACTTCTGAGTGCTGTTAAAATTTAGATTTTTATAAGTCTTTTCACTTCCAGTTTAGTTAGGCTATCTGGCTTAGTGGGCAAAGTCATTCCTGGAGGGCTGCAGTGGCTGTGGGTTTTTGTTCAAACTCAGCCTGACTTAGGTAATATCCTTAGTCAGGAAAAAAACTGCAATAGTAGAAAGACCTGACATTGCAGAATTAAAACACTAACAAGCCACAAAATTAAATAAAATCAGTTACTGCCAATGTTTGGTTTTTTATTAAGCAACAGGGTTGGAACAAAAATCTCCAACCACTTCTGTCCTCCAGGACCAACATTGCTCACACTTGTCATTAGTGATGTAGAAGTGGAAGAAAAATGATGGGACCACAGGTCACCATGACATAGCTAACAGGATGCCATGTTGACATATGTAAATAATACTAATCTTTCATGAGGAGATAACCATGGAATGCTCTCATACATCTTTAATTCGTATGAAATCTATAGTTACAATTTGAGTTCCTCCCACAAATCAAAGGAAAATGGATTCAAGTATAACAAACTATAGAAGAGCCTTAGAATTGCATAATTTGTCATTGTCCAAAATCCTTCACATGAGGACAAGAGAAGTTGGCAGCAAAGGGTGCAAGGTACAATCAGTCCTGCATGGGTGCCATTTATGTATTCACACAGCAGTGATAAAGAGCTGCCAATCAACTTAACACCCATACCTGTGTCTGTGAGATGAAACTGGAGTACGAAGAGAAAACCCATGCAGAAATGGGGATAATCTGCAAAGTCCATACAGGCAGTCGCTAGGGTTTAAATCCAGGATTCTGGAGCTGTGAGGCTGCATTGCTAACCAGCTCACCATCATGCTACTCACTGGAATTCTTTTTTAATACATGTTATTACTTATCAATTATATTTCCTAAAGACGGTACAAAGGCCAGAAAACGTAAGAGGCATCATAATCTTCCCGGTAACCAGGAGTTTCAGTGCATGTATACATTACTTGAAATTGCTTGCCTTTGTCAAGTGTCCAGCAATAGTGGTTGATACTTGATGTGATTGTTTTGTTTATTCAATAAAAGATTACCATAATTTTAATGATGATTATAACCAAGGAAAACATACTGTACATATGTTCCATGACCCTCTACAGTTTTTAGTAGATAATGGAAAAGGATGGGACGTTTGTTATTCCAGCAGCAATTTTTAATCCTAAACAGCAATGGTAAGGTAATTTAATATGCTGTTTTATTCAGAATTTTGATTAAACAATTAACCGTTACAGAGGTGATTGTTAGGAATCAATATATTTCTTTTGAAGTTGATTTTTTTTTTTTTTGGAGGGGTGGGGCCGCCAAAGAAAAATATTTCTTTTATTAGATATGCTTCCAGCATTAAATTCTTTTGAAGTCGCATTCCTGGTAACAGTTTCACATTTTGAGTAGGTACTATAGAAGTGTGTTAATAATATCATTGTTCTTTGTGGCTGATTTAAGTATCAGTCACCTTTCACTTAAAAAGGCACACACACACTGGTTTGAGTATCATAACAATTGTGCAGATGAAGTATGTTTTATACTTCTAAAGGAGTGAAATTTATATACATTTTGATTAGGACAACTCTGGATTTTTTATTGACCAAAAATAATCCATCGGTTGAGCAGAAACACTTTTCTATATTTTTTTTTTGAGCTCATTTTTCCTGGTAAAAGTTTTAGACAAACAGATCCCATCCTGGAAAGAGATGGAACAAATTAAGAACGAGTGCAGGAGGAAAGGTTAACATATTGTAGGACAATCCCATTCAGACCAGAGCATTTTAGAGGTGCCAGTCAGTGTGAGCTCTGGAATAGTTGGGACCTATTCCAAAGTCAAGACTTTTTATACTACTTCTATAATTTTTAATGATTTTTTTTTTGCTTGCATCGGGCAGTACTGGTAATATCTTAATGGTTGAAGAATCTCATCAAAGATCAGTGATTTTTTTTTTTTCTTCTTAGAGTTGAATGTTGATTGGTGGGTGGCACAGTGGTGCAGTGGTAGTGCTGCTGCCTCACAGTAAGGAGACCTGGGTTCGCTTCCCGGGTCCACCCTGCGTGGAGTTTGCATATTCTCCCCGTGTCTGCGTGGGTTTCCTCCGGGTGCTCCGGTTTCCTCCTACAGTCCAAAGCCATCCAGGTTAGGTGCATTGGCGATTGTAAATTATCCCTAGTGTGTGCTTGGTGTGTGTGTGTGCCCTGTGGTGGGCTGGCACCCTGCCCAGGGTTTGTTCCTGCCTTGCAAGCTGTGTTGGCTAGGATTGGCTCTAGTGGACCCCTGTAACCCTGTGTTAGGATGTAGCAGGTTGGATAATGACTGACTAACTGAATGTTGATTGCCTGCTTCTCAGGTTGTGTTCTTATCTTTATCCATCTGCCCAGAGAGGCACCACCAGGTAGTAAGACTGGAAACATCTAGTTTTGCAATGAACACATCCAAGTGTTATGGGGACACATGGGGATTTTTTTGTTGGGTCATTGTAATAATTCTATATTATTTTACATTTTCAACATTTTTGGTCATTTGGCAACAGATGGCTTATCAGTTTAGCTCTTTTTGTCTACCAGATTGTTTCCACGTTTCTGTTTAGGACCATAGGGGCTTTCACTTTCTCCTACAGTTTGTAATGAACAAGGTGCTTTTCTGTCTAATTTCCATTGCCTGGATGGACAAAGTAATATGTGTGCAAAATTGAATTAGGACAGTCCATATTTAAGATATTGTGAAAAGGAATTTCCAAAAGTGGTGTGGCTTATATTTTCACTGAGTGCCTGAGCACCACCAACCTGTGTCTAGTGTTCCTTCAGCTCCCCTCAATTCTGTTCTCTTTGTAAAGTGGGAATATAATAACTGATTTAAAAAATACAGAATTTTGTCAGAATACATGTGACAAGTCTAGCTGTTCTGAGTTAAATGGGTATAATTTTTTTCTGACTTAGTCAATATTTTTTCTGTTTTTATGGCTGCTTGCTGCAGTCACATTTTGCTTTGTGCCTGTGTACTTTATAGTGGTTATTTTTGTTGAACCACATAGTAATGCCGTTGTTAGCCTCATTCTCCAATTATTTCCCACATCCCCAGAGATGTGCTGATTAGAATAAGTGGCCACTATAAATATGTTGTGTGTAAGGATGAAGTGGGCCCTGCTGTACACTGGACTGCAACCCAGTCCAGGGCTGTTTCCTGCCTTGCTTCCATTGTTGCCAGGACAGGCTCTCATCTTTTGGCCTGGATTAAACAGGTTTGAGAATGTTGTTAAAGTTTGCTAACTGCACTGTAACAAAAAAAGCATCTAAAATCATATTAGGGTGGAGTTCTGGTTCACCATCTAACTAAGATGGTGATAAATGATAAAATCTAAATTTAATCCTAAGGGATGTATTTTGGATAAATGTTTCTAAATTTAGGTCAAGCTCTGCTTTAGTGATTCTTGGATACTTATCCTGTGAGTGATGAAGCTTTGTAGTGCTACTGTTTAAACTCTTTGAGGGTCTTTTTTTACCCAGTCTCCTTTTTCTTGTGATTTTCTCTAGTAAAGTTTTTTCAGAGCATGTCAGAATGCATGTTTCAGCACAGTACTGAAACATGCAGCAAACTCTGACTGAAATTTATTTGGTTTATTTAAAGTTGTGCTTCCCTACCTGTCAGATAAAGCATTATCTGGGCAAAGCAACAAGGAAAATATGGAACTGAAAGTGGAGCTCCTTGTTTGACATGTTGTACTGTGTCCATGGCAGCTGGATTAGACAGATTATTCTAATGATGGGAAAGAGAAAAAATGAAATATTCTTGATTCTTGAAGTGTATCATTCAAAAGTATTCTAAAATTATGCATCCAAATTAACACATTCTCTTGACCTCTACAACTTTACTCGCCAGTTGTGAGTGGTGGGGAGCATTTAAATAATCACAGCACAAGATAGGTTATCTTAAAGAAATGGATTATTTTAATGAAACTGAACACCTTAACTACAATAACAAATCTCATTGAGTTCAGCCATTAAGTGAGCTTCACAGAGACATCGCATGATAACATGCTCAATTTAGTGGCTTGAAGTGGCATAGACTAGCAGAGCATTGGATTTCTATATGATTCAGACTCCTCACTTCTGCAGTTTAAAACTGAAAACCTTTAGACACTGACAGGGAGAGTGTGATACTAATGAAACATACGTTCATGGTGTTGTAATCATACTGCCAATCATACAGTGCACACAGGTCCAGTAAGATGTGTAACATATTTAGGTGTAACTAGACTGGGTTTAACTGTGTAAATTCAATTCACAGAGAAAGCAAATTTTAATTAAGGTAATGTTAAATAAAGTGCAATCTGTCAAGTTTTATTTATGTATAAAAAGTTGAAATTAAATATGTTAATATTTCTGTGGAAAATATCTTTAGAATTTTATACACTGAAAAATTGATATTTTTTAATGTATAATGCATTGTGCCATTCACAAAAAGTTAAACAATATTGGACTTTTGTCAGGTAGCTCTTCATCTGATGTTCTTTTTTAGGGTATGGTACCGTGGATTGTGAATACTTATACAGGTTTACTTTTTTATTTTTTAGAGACATGATGGATGTGAAAAGATTTAAAGAATACATATCCTGGCTTTACTACCAGTATCTCTTGGTCACCTGCAGCTATGTGTTGGAGCCATGGGAGCAGTCCATTTTCAACACCGTATTGCTGACAGTGGTTGCCATGGTGGTTTACACAGCTTATGTCTTTATTCCCATCCATATACGCCTGGCCCTCGAGTTCTTCTCCAGTTTGTGTGGTGGACAGCATGAAAGTACTGTTGCCATAATTAGCTAACACAGATTGTTGTGCTGCAGAAGATGCCAGCTTTAATGCCTGTATTTTAGTAATATTGACAGAAACACATTTTATGCTAAACTGAGGCTCATATTTGTGATACTTTTCTGACATAGTACCTCCTCCACTTAGCGCCCCTTCAGTCTGATGTCTTAACAGTTTAAGTTTAGCAGACATTGAGCCAGCCCATTTAAATGTCATGTCCACTTTGATTTTGAGAAGAGCACTCTATTATTGCAAAAACAAAACAGTATTTTTAGTGGATTTTTTTTTTTTTTTTTTTTGCATAAAACACTTGTGTGTATCAGTTACCTACAGTATATTGCACCTTCAGTTTCTGTGATAAATATAAATACATTGCTTATTGTGCTTCAGATGTTCTTACCTTGTAATATTATGCAGCATAGGGGTTGCTTTTAATTCAGTGTTGGAACAGAATACTACAAATCTGAGCCAATGTTTCATTCTTGCACAGAAGATAAATAGACAGCATGAAAACTCTACGGTCTTTTTAAACACCTGCTAGTTAAACAATGATGAATGTTACAGCTGGATTTATTGTAATATCATTGTGAATGAATCCATGTCTCATTCAGAGTTTGCTGATAACTGAAACTCTTCTCCATGGAACATTTTCATCACCATCTTATTTCTGTTTTTGAACCAAATGTTACAGATTAAGTATCCTAATGAACAAACTTTCCAGACTACTGCAACTTTACTCTCGCTGTGAATGGTGGGAAAAATGTAAATACGTTTTGTGCTTTTTCTAGTGCCTGAAATGGCCTGTTCATCTAAACGTATGCATGTTACTATATGAAGGTTTCATTTGATTGTATCTTTGCAGAAGTTACATGAATAGTTACCTGAATAGAAACTAGTAATCTGACTGGTTTAGTGTAAATATTTGCAATAAGGTATGCACACAGAAATTCTGTACATATTGTAAATTTCATTTTGCTTGAACCCTGCACCACTGACGGCAGTGCACTGAACAGTGGGCTCTATTATTAATAAACTCGCAGGGATAAGTTTTCTGCATGGTGTACTGTTTGTGTAAATTAACTCCTTTTCAGACAGTGTGCCCAGATTGCAGATACTCAGTCATTCCAAGATGAATTAATGTTTTTTTTTTGTTGTATGTAATATTTATTGTGTATAAAAAAGCCTGTTCCCATCAACTTTGTGTTACCCACTGATTGTTTGTAAACTGCAAAACTCAAAACTAGGTTGAAGCATATATCTTCTAAAATTGTGTAGTTTTAGAATGCACTGTTTACAGTATATTTTGCATTTTCATATTTAAATAAAAATTAAGGAATAAAATGTGTTTTTGTATTTAAATGTGTAATATCAAATGTCACAATAAGTATGACACAAGGAGGTTTACATTACAAATGGTACAAATGTGAGGATTGCACAGTGGTTAACACATTTGCCTTGTAATTCCATATCTGCATTATCTTGCTAGAGATACTTCAGTTACCTACAACATCCCAAAAAATGGGCTTGCAAGGTTGCATGCTGGGATGGAATGGCGCTCCCTCTCTATTTGAATCCAGTGTGCGCCCATAGTTCCAGAAAAGTGTAACACTTAGTGCAACCTTGTAACTGACTACACAAATTAAGGGTAATGTTTGGTAGAGAGCTGCTTATGTGGGTTACTGAATATCACAGATACTACTATATTTGATAGTTGGTTCAATCGATCTTTGTTTATAACACCTTTTTAAAATTTGGCAACACAGAGGGCTCAAAAATGTACATAGAAATATAGCACACAATAATGAAGATTACAAGATGTAATCCAATGATAACATTAATTTCTGGGAAATTTTGTCACTCTGTTCAGATCCTGGCTTCAGTATAAAATTATGAGTTGATTGTATGGTACATGAGGTTTGTCTGATGGTAACAATCAGTAATAGACAGTTTGAAGAGATCGACCAAAATGTTTGTTTCTAGCAGAAAAAATAGGCTTTGGATTATATGAATTAGGGAAGACATTCTCCCATTTTGATCAAAAGCCCCCTAACCTTTAAATAAGAACAATTAAAACTAAGGCACCAGTTTGGAGCCACTTTTACATAATGATGAGCAAAAGTAAGTGATTGATTGATTGATTTCTAATGGAGGTCTCAAATTTGATTACTGGGGAACTGCTATGGCTGTAAGGTTTTGTTTTTTTTTTTTTTTTTTGCTCCATTTAGTTGCTTAATTCGTTACCTCCAACTAAATAAGAGTAGACTCTTATTTGCACGCAACTGCAGTCTGTTGTGCATATGTTATTTGGGAAACCTACATAACATTATGTAGTGTCACTGAGATGAGTTTGGATACATGCATTTTTATATGGATTCACTTAGCACACTTCACATTTTATGCACTGAATGTGATCACAAAAACCTGAATGAAAATAATGTCAGGAGTACCAAGCCAGACTTGGCAATTTTTTTTAATGAGTGCTTCTATTTTACTTGGCATATCGCTAATTACAAAACATTTTATATTTTTAATATCTTTAAGTGAAAAAAAATGGACTATTATAAAAATAGTAGAGGTCAAGTCCATTTAATTATTGAGGTGTTCAATTGAATCCATTAAATACACCATGTTATTCTGCATTCATTTACAATGTACATACATATAATGTCGTGACTTATAAATGCGAAGGGGTTTTCTTTCTAGTCCATGTTTCGGATGCTGGTTTGTAAGATCTTTGTACTACGTGAGAGCAGGGGCATGCACACCAATGTTAATCCTAGAAGATCTTGAAGGGCAGCATTTTTTCTTGTGCATTGCTATAATCATTTCTGCTCTACTTTAGGATTTACTGTCCTGGAATTGGTACAATTATAACTGACGGTTTTAACATTACAGAACAACCGTTTTAACACATTTTTTTTATTGTATTACCTTTTCCATTTGTCTGTTTCTGATGAAAAAGTAATCAGTATGAATGGTATAATAATTTAAATGTGGTAAATTCTTTTCATTGTTGAATAAACAGTGTAGCTTTTAAAGTTTTACCTCTTTGCAACAAATATCAGATTAATTTAAATGATAGTGCAACTAAGAATGCAGCAATATTAAATAAGCAACAAAATTCTTATTTTCAATGGATAGTTTAGGTTATAATGTGTTACCATTTTGTAATGAACATGGAAGATTAATTTAAATGAGAATTCAGCAACATTTACATATGCTAAAAAAAAAATCCTAGAATGTTGGTTGAAGGTTTTGTTTCTCATTGAGCTGGAATTTCTTGAACTCTCAATTCACAACATTCCTGCTAAACGTCATATTTAGTCTGGTATGGACCAGACTATAATAGTTTGTTGCCTCGGTTATCAAGCTTTAATGGAACTGAAACTGATGCAGATAAACCTGCTATCTAACTTTAACAGAGGCTTGCATGTTTGGAAACACCCCCCGGTTAAATTTGAAAACTTAAAGCCTGAAATCAGCTAAAGTTGGGTGGCATGGTGGCACAGTGGTAGCACTGCTGCCTCGCAGTAAGGAGACCTGGGTTCGCTTCCCAGGTCCTCCCTGCGTGGAGTTTGCATGTTCTCTCCATGTCTGCGTGGGTTTCCTCCAGGTACTCTGGTTTCCTCCCAAAGACATGCAGGTTAGGTGAATTGGCGATCCTAAATTGTCCCTAGTGTGTGCTTGGGGTGTGTGTGTGTGTGTGCCCTGCAGTGGGCTGGCACCCTGCCTGGGGTTTTTTCCTGCCTTGCGCCCTGTGCTAGCTGGGATTGGCTCCAGCAGACCCCCCCTGTGACTCTGTGTTAGTATATAGCAGGTTGGAAAATGACTGACTGACATGACAACTAAAGTTTATAAGAGAACTCAATAAATCTATCTATCTATCTATGAGTAAGGAAAGTATTTAAGTGTTCTGAATCTTTAACAAGCAAATGAACAGATGGCAATTGAACAGACACTAAGCTAAAAAAGGAATGTTACATATGTAACAATAATTTAGTTTCTAATTAAAAATACTGACCAGAGACACAAAACCTTAGATAATTGTGGGTTTCCCAGAGCTGAAGCTGAGATTCCTTCTCTATGAATGTAATGTGTTACTTTGATATGTTCTTTTCCTAAACTTCTCTTTCATAGTGTGGGTCTATTCAGTTAGCTAAAGGATGTTCTAACCATGAACGAGGACATATTTCTGTAGCACATTATCATAGAATACATGTAGCTCAAAGGGCATCATGAGGCTTTACATCTTTACAAAATATTAAAGAAAAAGAAAACGGGATGCATGTCTATCGTTGAGGACCCACTCTGAGACAAATTAGGCTTCTTGGTCAAGCATGTCTTTTTATTGTGAGAAGAAATCAACACTGATGTATGGAAGGCCTCAGCTTACCTTGGACAGGGTGCCTGATCATCACAGAACACACACTACTAGAGATATCAGCTTATAAGGGGAAATATGCAAATTCATACAGAAGACACCCCAGTGGGCACCTGGGTCAAAGTTCTGCCCTACAACAGTCAATCATAATTTTACCATATGTGGTACAGAAAGGAATAGAAACCCCACTCATAAGGCACTTTATAAACCACAAAATAATATAAAGAGCCTTGGATAAATATAATGAAACTCTGCTACTTAATATGAAGACATGCAAAATTGCAAGATACATGAATAATTTTTGAAGACACCTCATTGTTAGTTTACAGCCAAACATAATACGTAACTTACCCAACAACAGCTGTTTTGTAAATATGCAAATGTTAGAGTCAGAGGAATTGAAAGCTTAATTACAAAGCTAATTGAACAACAGTTTATAGATTATACTAAGTAAGCACATTAATTTAATAAATGCTTGGTGAACAAGTTAGAGTAATGTCAAGCAGCTGGAGAACAGTGTTTCTTTATCTGAACACCATTTAAAAAAAAAAAAAGACAAACTTTTTTTTTGTTTGTGTTCTACACCGTCACTTCAGTAATTAAACTCTATCACTGAAGCATATTTGCTCTGCTTTAGTATTCATCCCTTTCATCCCTTTCACTGAATAGCACGCTTGTTCATGGATCATTTCTCAAGACATAAAACGCGGCCTGATATCATTTTTCATGATTTGCTGATTCACTACTTAATGCCTTTTTTTTTTTTTTTTGGAAGACCTGGGTTTGAACCCAGTCAAGCCTGTAGTGGATAGCCAGGCTATGTGGACAATGAGGACACTGGGCTGCCATCCAGGGACAAGATGAAGTGGAGCAGTCTGATTTAATTAGCAAACCCCATATTTATTTAATAATTTTTAAATAAATGCATTTTTATAAGAAATGGAGCCAGACTGAAATTACTCTTTAACTACAAGGTTAAAAGATACAAAGTGGTCTTAAGTAACTGTATAAAGAGGATTAGCTAAATAGGTTTCAGCCACGTTCAAAGGCAGATACAGGCCTAGTGCTTGTGGAGCTCGACCTCAAGTATTAAATTCATAGTCTCCTTTAAGGCAAACACTGACCACCACATCTGTGTGACCGCAAGACCTGTGTGGATAGTCTCTGTGCACTGGGGACATTAAAATGCACATTATAAAGTGTTGTGGGGTGGCTCTAGATTATATATACATATGCAGTAATATTATGAACACACTACTAAAATACACTCTACAAATGTTTTACAGAAGGTAGGGGTACTAAAAGGCGAAACTTATTATTAGGGTTAGGGATGATTTTACATTTGTTAGATAATAGTAATGTATCAATAACTACAAATACATGAATTTATTAGACAGTAAACCACTGCAGTATAAAGTAAATTCACTAATAGAATTTAAAGGCTTAACGGTGCAGTGGTAACGCTCCTGCTTCGCAGTAAGGGTTTGTATGTTCTCTCCATTTGTATATGGGTTTCCTCTGGGTGCTTTAGTTTTCTCCCACAGTCCAAAGACATGCAGGTTAGGTGTATTGGCACTACTTAAGTGGCCCTAGTGTGTGTTTGGGGTGAGTGTGTGTTTGTGTGTGTATTTGCCCTGCGATGGACTGGCACCCTGTCCAGGGTTTGTTTTTGCCTTGTACCGTATGCTAGCTGGGATGGGCTCTGGTGACCCTTTTCAGGATTAAGCAGGTTAGAAAATGATTGACTGACTTTTTTCCTGTTAGGATATTAAGTACAAATCATAAAGAAATTGTGATCATGGCCACTGTAGGCCCTGCAGGGAGCCCTTGTTAAAGATTTCCATGATAATCAACATTATATTTGGCGGATACCTTACTTAGGCTCCCAATTGTTTGCTTACATTTTGTACTACTGGACCACAAGCAGGTTAAGTAACTCACAAGGTGGAAGTGGAAAATGGACCCAAAGCATTGTGGTATAAGGGGACTCCAATCCACAAGAAGGAAGACAAAATGAATGCTATTAACTTCTGCAGCCAGAAGATTATGGAAAATATAATAACAAATTCATTTGAAAAACTTGTATTAAAACAGCACACTAAATAAAAGCCAGCATAAATTTATAAGCAGGAGATCTTGCTGAACCAATCTATTACATTTTTGAGCAGGCTGCCAGAATAGTTTTTAATCTGCAAAACCAAGGAACTGGTTATTGACTTTTGCCACATCGAAGAGCCTCTGTGCCACTGTTCAGGGAGTGGATGTAGATGTGGTCCACTCCTACAAGTACTTGGGGGCTCACATGAATTACAGGCTGGAGTTGTCTTAGAACACAGAGGAACTATATAAGAAAAGGCAGAGCTGGCACTTTTTCTTTAGCAGACTGAGTTGCTTTAATGTGGGAAGTGACATTCTTCACATCTTCTATAACTCTGTGATGGCCAGTGCAGTTTTCTGTAGTGTGGTGTGCTATACTAGTAACATCACTTCAAGAGAAGCCCACCGAATCAACAAACTAAGGTCGGTTATATGATGCACTCAGGGCCCCCTGGAGGTCATAGCAAAGGAGAGAATTAAAACAAAACTAAGTGCCATTATGAACAATGCTGCACATCCTCTCTCTGACACACTAACACTGAGGACTTTCACATAATTAATTATTCAGCTGAAGTGTGTCAAGAAACACTATGGGGGCTCCTTCATACCAACCGCAATATGCCTGCATAATGCCTCACTTGGAATGTAACTCCAAAGTCAGAATGTTTTCCTTAATTTTAATCATTTTCCTTTTTAGTTTTTGTGGAGTGTGACAAATGTAAAGCATGACATAATTTACTTAGCCTTTCAAAAATGTCTTTGTTAGAGCCTTGAAGATTAATTTTGACACTAAAAGCTGTTTTCAAAAGATTCAGCTTACAAAACTGGATCTCACATTGGATTACCTGCAGAACACAATGAAAACAGATGAGACATGAATGGAGTGAGGTCATTAATGGAGTTCCTCTGGGGTCTATCCTTTGTGGCGAATGGCTGGGGCTGCTACCCAGCCGGGACGCCCAGGAGGGCCAGAGGAGGGCTTGTGCCTCCTCCAGAGCATGAGGGGGCGACCACCCTGGTGGCTTTGGGGACCACGAGTGTAGAACTTGGAATCTCAACCCTGTAGGGGCCTGTGGTCACTGCCACAGGGCACCCCGATGCCTTTGGAGCCCTGGACCTTGGCACTTCTGCCACACCCGGAAGTGCTGGGGGGAAGAGGATTGGGGACTGTTTCCCCAATTGTTTCCGGGTGCGCAGCCAGCACTTCCGCCACACTGGGGAGTGCCAGTGGAAGATTGCCGGGAAGCACCTGGAGCACATCCGGGTGGATATAACAGGGGCCGCCTCCCTTCATTCAAGGCTGGAGTCGGGTGAGGAGAAGGACAGAGCTTGGTGGAGAGGAGTGGAGGCAGCCTGAAGACTGAGGCATTTGTATTGTGAGGCCTGGACTTTTGGGAGTCTTGGGGGTTTTGTGATGCACTTATACTTGTAAATATTAGTTGTAAATAAATGTGTGGTGGTGCTTAAACATGTCTGCCTGTCTGTGTCCGGGGCTCGTTCCACACTTTGGACAATCAGTAACATTAATTTTAGTATAGTACAGCCCGGACACAGACAGGTAGACATGATGTTTTAACACCACACGCGTTTATTCACAACTATTATGTACAATAAGTGAGCACAACCCAGTGCCACAGCACCAATCACCCAAGCCCTCCTCCGGTCTTCCTAGGCGTCCCGGCTGGGCAGCAGCCCCATCCATTCGCCACAATAGTTAGTAAACTTTTGAAATGTTCCAATGATACTAAAAATGAAGCAATGGTAGAAACTGAGGAGGCAGCAATACTAAATCAGAAAAACTTGGCTAATCTTCTGAACTGGATGCACAATTGCAGTTTTACATAGAAAAATTAAAAGGATTTCACACGGGCAAAAGGAATGTAAATTATAAGGGAGACTGGGAGATACTGTTCTATACGTTGTGTGATCAGGAGTCAAAATTATAACATAAAGGGGTTGAGGCCTTAAAAAACATCCAAATAAACAGGCCAGGGACCTCCCTAGCCTTCCCATTAAAGACATTCTCAAAGGCAGTCTGACGTGCCACCTGCACAGGCTACAGTACACATATGTCCCAAAATATATTTGAGAGAATATATACATTGTGAACAATAAGAAAACACAGAAAACAATAAAGGGTTGGGGGAATTCCGCGCATAATATCTGGTTTCGTTGTTTGGTTGTCAAAAGTTTTAATCGGGTCATAAATGGCACAAGAACACATTCAACAGGGGCACTGAGTTTTCTGAGGCGTTTTATAGAAGCAAATAGGAAGTTGGATAAACAGAAAATGGAACTGAGTTGGCAGAAAGTGAAAAGGTGGAAGTGACGTCTTCTTCGGTGGATGGGGAGACGTCATCAAAGGAAACCGGAAGTGAAGTCATTGATGTGGGACTGGAATTAATGAGTTTGCTAACTCCACTATAGAAAGCCCAGGAGGGGGTCTTTCTTTTTCAATTTATCTTTTGTACTTTTAATCAATTAATTAAGTGACAGATATTTTGCTTCCATTTATTTTTAATCAGTTTCTAACTTATCTGTGTGTTTTAACAAATCTTTATTTATATGAGTACCAGTTCCGTATTTAGTAATTAGTATAATCTATATGAATCTCAAGGAACTCACTTTCCCATCCTCTATGGAATATAATTGATTTGCCTGGTGTGCTTTGCATTAGCTGTGATAAAGACGCAGGTAAATAAAGCTTTAACCGAACATGCAATATTCCTTACTTTAGACTCCAAGATACCTTTAAACCCCCCAAAAAAACTCCCTATAGGTTTACACCTTTATTAAACTATGTGCTAAACTGTTTAGCTGTTCCAAGTTAATCGGGTGTAGTGACTGTACATTTACATATTTGACTAATGACTTTATCCAAGGCAATTTACAACATCTGAGATACAATTTGTTACATTTATTATTTTTTTGTTTTGTAGTTCAAGCATAGGCATGTAAAGTGACTTGCTTATGGTCACACAGTGTCAATGGCTGAATTTGATCCCGCAACCTCAGGATTTGAGATTCAAAGCCTTAGCCACTCCACCATACTGCCTGCCTTTGAGTGAATGAAACAAAAATCAACTGTTTGCTGCATCACTGTTTAGGATGAATATCCTTCATGTTCAATGACATATCTACTATCATGATGATTGAGTATCTGTGTGCTGAAATCACCAAGGGGGAGATTGCATGATGAAGCTGACGAGTCTCCTTGTGCCTAAATCACTATGAGAGACGACTCAATGAAGTGTTTAAGTATCTACGCATTGAAATACAATACAATACAATACAATTTATTTTTGTATAGCCCAAAATCACACAGGAAGTGCCGCAATGGGCTTTAACAGGCCCTGCCTCTTAACAGCTCCCAAAAAACCTTGTAGGGAAAAATGGAAGAAACCTTGGGAAAGGCAGTTCAAAGAGAGACCCCTTTCCAGGTAGGTTGGGCATGCAGTGGGTGTCAAAAGAAGGGGGTCAATACAATACAATACACAGAACAGAACAAATCCTTAATACATCATAAAAATAACAATTTTAGAAGTATGGAGCAGAGTTTAACAGTAGATGATATCACATAATAGGATTTTGATATTTTTAGAGTCCTGGAGACCTCATCCATCAAGCTGCCTCCCCCATTTGGCCATTCCACGGCTGAAACAGTGCTGGGCCAGCCAATCCGATGAAAGGACCCCTCTTTCCCATGATTCCTGCGATCCTCCATCAGGGATGACTTTACCATAGGCAGGCAAACAACTTGGCAGGTGAGCCGTGGCACTAATTGCCACATTTGAGTACCGAGAACAGAAACAGAATAGGTGAGGGTTAGTATTCAATTATAACTATCATGTTACTTATGTTTTAGTGCTAATGACTAACAACAGAGATGCAGTATGTACAGTTAATCAGCAGCTCTAGTCAGGATATGCTAAACTGAAGTAGTGAGTCTTCAGCTGGGATTTAAAGGCTGAGACCGAAGGGGCATCTCTTATAGAAGCAGGAAGACCATTCCACAGTTTGGGGGCCCTGTAACTAAAAGCTCGACCTCCCACTGTTATTTTATTAATCCTTGGAATCATAAACAGAACGGCATCTTGAGATCTTAATGTGCGCTCAGGTTTGTAAGTCATGATAAGTTCAGACAAGTGAGTCGGACCTTAGCCATTTAATGCTTTACAGTGGTGTGAAAAACTATTTGCCCCCTTCCTGATTTCTTATTCTTTTGCATGTTTGTCACACAAAATGTTTCTGATCATCAAACACATTTAACCATTAGTCAAATATAACACAAGTAAACACAAAATGCAGTTTTTAAATGATGGTTTTTATTATTTAGGGAGAAAAAAAAATCCAAACCTACATGGCCCTGTGTGAAAAAGTAATTGCCCCCTGAACCTAATAACTGGTTGGGCCACCCTTAGCAGCAATAACTGCAATCAAGCGTTTGCGATAACTTGCAATGAGTCTTTTACAGCGCTCTGGAGGAATTTTGGCCCACTCATCTTTGCAGAATTGTTGTAATTCAGCTTTATTTGAGGGTTTTCTAGCATGAACCACCTTTTTAAGGTCGTGCCATAGCATCTCAATTGGATTCAGGTCAGGACTTTGACTAGGCCACTCCAAAGTCTTCATTTTGTTTTTCTTCAGCCATTCAGAGGTGGATTTGCTGGTGTGTTTTGGGTCATTGTCCTGTTGCAGCACCCAAGATCGCTTCAGCTTGAGTTGACGAACAGATGGCCGGACATTCTCCTTCAGGATTTTTTGGTAGACAGTAGAATTCATGGTTCCATCTATCACAGCAAGCCTTCCAGGTCCTGAAGCAGCAAAACAACCCCAGACCATCACACTACCACCACCATATTTTACTGTTGGTATGATGTTCTTTTTCTGAAATGCTGTGTTCCTTTTACGCCAGATGTAACGGGACATTTGCCTTCCAAAAAGTTCAACTTTTGTCTCATCAGTCCACAAGGTATTTTCCCAAAAGTCTTGGCAATCATTGAGATGTTTCTTAGCAAAATTGAGACGAGCCCTAATGTTCTTTTTGCTTAACAGTGGTTTGCGTCTTGGAAATCTGCCATGCAGGCCGTTTTTGCCCAGTCTCTTTCTTATGGTGGAGTCGTGAACACTGACCTTAATTGAGGCAAGTGAGGCCTGCAGTTCTTTAGACGTTGTCCTGGGGTCTTTTGTGACCTCTCGGATGAGTCGTCTCTGCGCTCTTGGGGTAATTTTGGTCGGCCGGCCACTCCTGGGAAGGTTCACCACTGTTCCATGTTTTTGCCATTTGTGGATAATGGCTCTCACTGTGGTTCGCTGGAGTCCCAAAGCTTTAGAAATGGCTTTATAACCTTTACCAGACTGATAGATCTCAATTACTTCTGTTCTCATTTGTTCCTGAATTTCTTTGGATCTTGGCATGATGTCTAGCTTTTGAGGTGCTTTTGGTCTACTTCTCTGTGTCAGGCAGCTCCTATTTAAGTGATTTCTTGATTGAAACAGGTGTGGCAGTAATCAGGCCTGGGGGTGGCTACGGAAATTGAACTCAGGTGTGATACACCACAGTTAGGTTATTTTTTAACAAGGGGGCAATTACTTTTTCACACAGGGCCATGTAGGTTTGGATTTTTTTTTCTCCCTAAATAATAAAAACCATCATTTAAAAACTGCATTTTGTGTTTACTTGTGTTATATTTGACTAATGGTTACATGTGTTTGATGATCAGAAACATTTTGTGTGACAAACATGCAAAAGAATAAGAAATCAGGAAGGGGGCAAATAGTTTTTCACACCACTGTATATGTTAAAAGGAGGATTTTGAAATCTGCCCTAAACTTAATCGGGAGCCAGTGTAAGGATTTAAGAACTGGAGTTATGTGTTCATATTTTCTTGTTCTTGTAATAATTCTTGCAGCCGCATTTTGGATTAACTGGAGGCTGTATAGAGAACAGTTTGAACAGCCAGTGAACACCGCATTGCAGTAGTCAATCCTACTAGAGATAAATGCATGAATTAATTTCTCAGAATCCTGTTTATTTAGAAAGCGCCTTAATTTCCTAACATTTTTAAGATGGAAGAAACATGATTTGGACAACTTTGTAATATGCGCTTTAAATGACATGCTAGAATCAAAGATGACTCCTAGATTGCGGGCTGATTCAGTAAAATTAATTGGGATTCCAACTGAGTTAAACGATGACAAAATATTGTTGTGATCAGCGTCATTCCCTCCAACAATTAACATCTCTGTTTTATCTGTATTTAAAGACAAGTAGTTATCATTCATCTACTCCTTTAATTCGCTAACACAACTAATTAAAGACAACATCGGAGAAACTTCATTTGATTTAAATGAAAGGTATAACTGGGTGTCATCTGCATACGAGTGAAAATTAACATTATGTTTCCTAATGAGAGATCCCAGTGGAAGCATGTAAAGTGAAAACAGTAAAGGTCCCAGTACTGAACCCTGCGGCACACCATATTGAACTTCTGTGTATAATGATGGAGTACGGTCAGCACATTTTTGTACATATTAGAATCGATTTGATAAATAAGCGAGCACCAAGCGAGCACGGGGCCTGTAAGCCCAACATTGTTTTCTAGCCTGTGCAGTAAAATAGAATGGTCAATGGTGTCAAATGCTGCACTTAAGTCTAACAACATAATTACAGTGGAGTTTCCTTCATAAGAGGATATCAGAATGTCATTTACAACCCGTGTTAGTGCCATTTCTGTACTATGACCAGTGCGAAAACCGGACTGGAATTTCTCAAATAAATTGTAATGCATAAGGTGTGACTGAAGCTGACTGGTGACTACTTTTTCTAGTATTTTAGAGAGAAATGGTAAATTTGAAATAGGCCTACAATTATTTAGTATGTGTGGGTCTAGGTCTGACTTTTTAAGTAAAGGTTTAATGACTGACACTTTTAGTGCATCAGGTACGGTGCCATGCAGTAATGAACTATTGATAACGGTTAGAATAGGCGCTGCAAGAACATCCATTGCACTTTTTACTAGTTTGTTGGCACTGGATCTAGGGAA
The DNA here is from genome assembly GCA_026402145.1 of Polypterus bichir lapradei. Lineage (NCBI taxonomy): Eukaryota > Metazoa > Chordata > Cladistia > Polypteriformes > Polypteridae > Polypterus > Polypterus bichir. The sequence goes on along the minus strand of JANRMT010062854.1, from coordinate 71,555,647 downwards.
CAAGTAGTGGGCTTCATTTTAGTAATTAAAGTTAAGACTTCCTGCTCAGTTACAGGATTAAAATTATTAAAGTGCTGAATGCAATGTGAGACAGGGTCTGCTAAGCTAGTATTTGGTTTGTACTGTGATGCAGAGATCTGGGATCTTATATTTTTAATTTTCTCATTGAAGAAGTTCATAAAGTCTATACTGCTAATATCTGTTGGTATTTTGCACTGTTGATCTGAATTCCCATTTGTTAATTTAGTCACTGTTCTAAATAGTACCCGAGGAATTTTATTATTGCTATCTATTAATGTAGAATAGTATTCTGAGCGAGCTTTAAAGAGGGCCTTTTTATATTTATTAACACTCTCTGTCCATGCAATTTGAAAGACATGTAGCTTTGTTGTTCTCCATCTGCGCTCCAGTTTTTGACACTCTTATTTAAGAGCTCGAGTGTTTTCATTAAACCAGGGAGAGTTTCTATGTGCTTTGATCACTTTTGTTTTAAGGGGAGCCACTGTGTCCAGAGCATCTTTCAAGGTCACATTATAATGTGATGTTAGCTGATCTAAATTGTACCCCACGTTTACATTTGATGTTACCTGATCTAAATGGTTTTCCACAATTACACTTGATTTACTCAAGGTATCTATACATTTTGAAGCAGAATTACAATCTAGATGTTGCACTGTCTTTGTTTTAATCTGTGCGTGCGTTGGCAAGGGCAGGACTAATTCAAATGTAATTAAGAAGCGATCGGAAATAACTTCATTTAATGGAGTAATATTTAAATTTTGAGTTTTAACTTTGTAAGTTATAATTAAATCTAATATGTGGTTATGATTATGAGTTGGACCTTTGACAATCTGACAAAATCCTACTGAATTTAACAAATAAGTAAAACATTTGCTAAAAGTGTCAGTTTCCACATCAATGTGTACATTAAAATCCCCCATCAGTATAACGTGATCATAATTTATAGCCAAATTAGATAAAAGGTTGCTAAATTCAGTCATGAACAATGAATATGGCCCTGGTGGTCTGTAGACTTGCACTATAATTGGAAATCACCAAGGGGGGATTGTTTGATGAACCATTCAAGTCTCCACAAGTCAAAATTACTAAGGAGGATGGCTTGATGAAACATATGAATATCTGTGCACTGAAAT
>JANRMT010062854.1:71517875-71536574 GCA_026402145.1 Polypterus bichir lapradei | reverse complement strand
TTAAGTATTAAAAAAAAAGCATACCAGTCTCTTGTTTTTACAGGTACATATATACACAGTATATATATAATTTTTACTGCAGTAATTCATCAAGAATTATTGGTCTTTATATACCAGAAAGACTTTCCAAGGGTCTTTTGTAGGAAATATGTACACATAGTTGATTTATCTTTTTCAGATAAAAATGAACTCGCCCAAACAATGAATTAAAAAAAAAAGTTTTTAAATTGGCAAAGATAAAGTAAAAAAAAAAGCTTTTCACTTTCTATGATTTGTATTTTTATAATTATAGAGCACTTCATATTATTATTTTTAAAGCTCACTCTGTAAAATTAAACTATAATTATACAATTCAATGTTTATTATATTTATAGATTATTATATCTGTCTTTACACGTGTTGCACAAATATTTAATAAATGTAATAAACTTAACCAAGAATGTTTAAAAAATCATTCAAAAAATGTGTAAGTGAATGTAAATATACCTGCACAAACTGACATTCTTGAAGTAGGTAAAAATAAACAATTGGAAATATTGCAAAGGGAAATCTATACTAATAAAAGGCAAAGCCCTCACTCACTCATCACTAATTCTCCAACTTCCCAAGTAGGTAGGAAGCTGAAATTTGGCAGGCTTATTCCTTACAGCTTACTTACAAAAGTTAAGCAGGTTTCATTTCGAAATTCTACATGTAACGGTCATAACGGTCGATAACGGTCGACAACGTCCGCCATGTTGAACTTTCTTATTTATGGCCCCATCTTCACGAAATTTGGTAGGCGGCTTCCCTGCGCTAACCGAAACCAATGTACAGTACATACTTATTTCGGTGGTATGACGCCACTGTCAGCCGCCATATTGAACTTTCCAACGTCACTAATTCTCCAACTTCCCGTGTAGGTAGAAGGCTGAAATTTAATACTTATTTCGGTGGTATGATGCCACTGTCGGCCGCCATATTGAACTTTTAAAGGAAACCGATGTATGTACTTATTTCGTTGGTATGACACCACTGTCGGCCGCCATATTGAACTTTCCAAAGTCACTAATTCTCCAACTTCCCGTGTAGGTAGAAGGCTGAAATGTGACAGGCTCATTCCTTACAGCTTACTTACAAAAGTTAAGCAGGTTTCATTTCGAAATTCTTTGCGTAATGGTCATAACGGTCAACAACGTCCGCCATGTTGAACTTTCTTATTTACGGCCCCATCTTCACGAAATTTGGTAGGTGGCTTCCCTGAGCTAACAGAAACCAATGTACGTACTTACTTCGGTGGTATGATGCCACTGTCAGCCGCCATATTGAACTTTCCAACGTCACTAATTCTCCAACTTCCCGTGTAGGTAGAAGGCTATAATTTGACAGGCTAATTCCATACAGCTTACTTACAAAAGTTAAGCAGGTTTCATTTCGAAATTCTACGCGTAACGGTCGATAACGGTCGACAACGTCCGCCATGTTGAACTTTCTTATTTATGGCCCCATCTTCTCGAAATTTGGTAGGCGGCTTCCCTGCACTAACCGAAACCAATGTACGTACTTATTTCGGTGGTATGATGCCACTGTCGGCCGCCATATTGAACTTTTCAGCAGTCTTTGTTACTTATGGGCCCATCTTCAAGAAATTTGGTACATGGGTTCCCAACGCTAACTGAATCCTACTTACGTACATATATATGTCCATAGCCTGCAGCTCGGTCACCGTGTGAGGTGGCGTTGGGTCCCCCATCCCAACACCTCCCACGTTGTTGGCTGCCTGCCTATATAAGACCGTCCGTCGCTCCGATCTCTACATTCCCTTCCTTGCTTCGCCACGGGATTCACGTCTCCCTACTGATAACTACAGCCTTTTTGTTTAATCCACGGCTTCTCCGCTGTTTTATTGTTTGTTTATTACAATTATAGTTATTGTATAGGTATTTTAGACTTACTTTACATTTCTCAGGTACCCATTTCCTTTATCATTCCAACCCCCATTACCATGTCTATTGAGGTGATCACTATCGATCAAAGAACTGTCACTTGCTCGGAGATGGCACCTACCTTTTCCATCCTCTTTGTTACATATTGCACGGCCATATCAGGCTCACTCTTGATATCCGGAGGAACATTGTGTCTTATGTATTGAATGACTGGGACAGGTTCAAGGTGTGGACTGATGACGGTACAGGAGATAATTATACTACACAGGAGCACTATAAGAGTGAAATGCTTAAGCCCTTCACCTATGGTTCTGCATGTGAGTTGATGGCTGCCGCTGAATTGTTTGGTTGTCGCTTTCAAGTGTACAGAAATGGCCAAATATTTTACACCTTTCGACAACCGCCAATGCCTCTTAAACATCTTAGATTCACAGGTGACGATTTCAGTAGTGGACACTTTGATGTTTATGAATGTTTAAACTCTCAAAAGCTGGATGTGATTTTATCGATGAAACCGGTTGTGTGCTTACAACGCTTGACAGATGCCGAATGTCACTTCAACACAACAAATCCTGCAAATACTGTCGTAATTGAAACAAACCATGAAACTCAAACCGATTATGACAGCAGCAATCCAAGCTGTCAGATTTGAGACAAGATTACTGTTTACATGGCCAACTGTAAGTTGCATGCTCAAGCTCTAATTATTATTATTCTAGATTGGCCTCGATATGAACGATTTGTGAAATTAGTGTTAAGTATTAAAAAAAAGCATACCAGTCTCTTGTTTTTACAGGTACATATATATATACAAAGTATATATATAATTTTTACTGCAGTAATTCATTAACAATTATTGCTCTTTATATACCAGAAAGACTTCCCAAGGGTCTTTTGTAGGAAATATGTACACATAGTTGATTTTCTCTATGATTTGTATTTTTATAATTATAGAGCACTATTATTATTTTTAAAGCTCACTCTGTAAAATTAAACTATGATTATACAATTCAATGTTTATTATATTTATACACTAGCAAAATACCCGCGCTTCGCAGCGGAGAAGTAGTGTGTTAAAGAAGCAATGAAAAAGAAAAGGAAACATTTTGAAAATAACGTAACATGATTGTCAATGTAATTGTTTTGTCACTGTTGTGAGTGATGAGTGTTGCTGTCATATATATATATATATATATATATATATATATATTTACACACACACATAAACATATATATATACATATCTATACATATACACATATATATACACACACACATATATACATACATATATATATCTACATATATACACATACATATACATACACACATACATACATACACACACATATATACACACAAATACATATATATATACATACACACACACATATATAAACATATATATACATATACATACATATCTACATATATACACACACAGCTATTTCGTATCAGTGCAAGACGCTGCTTGTTAAAACGGATAACTCCCGCTCTTACGTGCAAGTCTGCGTGGATATTATGAACTATCGTATTTGTTCAAGTTCTATTTAAATTTTAAATAGAAGGAATTTTTATTTAGTTGACAGAAATATCTTTGGTAGGAATGGTAAAAACAGACAGGAATATTATTCCTGAATAAATCAACTCAAACCTTAAACAACTTCTAATATTTTGCTCTCCATAAAAATATATGCTGTCTAAATTATACAAGTTAGAAATAAAGTAAACTTTAAAAGAACAAACATTCAAATTTCTTTACTCTTATGTAATTTTATATAAAAAATAAACTTAGATTTTAAATATCCCAAAAGATTTTGCTCTCCATAAAAATATATCCTGTCAAAATTATACAAATTCAAATATGAACATGCTGCATAACAAAACCTGGAAATTTAAATAAAATGTGTTCCTTTCAGCAATAACAAATCAAATCATTCAGTTGTCTTTGCTCATATGTCATTTTAGAGCTGGACGCCTAGTATCTTTTTTTGGCAACAACAACAACAACAACAACAACAACAACAACAACATTTATTTATATAGCACATTTTCATACAAAAAAATGTAGCTCAAAGTGCTTTACATAATGAAGAATAGAAAAATAAGAGACACATTAAGAAAATAAAATAAGTCAACATTAATTAACATAGAATAAGTGTAAGGTCCAATGGCCAGGGGGGACAGAAAAAACAAAAAAAAACTCCAGACGGCCGGAGAAAAAAAATAAAATCTGCAGGGATTCCAGGCCATGAGACCGCCCAGTCCCCTCTGGGCAATCTACCTAACATAAATGAAACAGTCCTCTTTGTATTTATGGTTTTCACGGAAGAACTTGATGACAAGTTCGTTTATGTTTGGTGTGAGGTTCTCTGTTGTGGAGATTCTCAGGATGGACTGCAGGTGCTCATGAGTGAGGCGACTCCTGTGTGCTGTTTTGTTAGTCTTCATCACTGAGAAGAGCTTCTCACACAGATATGTGCTACCAAACATGCACAAGGTTCGAGCCGCATGTAGACGGACTTTTTTTGTTCTTCAAAGTCACTAAAGCGCCGTGCGCTCAGTTTATCAGCAAAGTGCGTATTTGGGAACACCGTAGTGACGACTTGGTTCAACATTACTTGGCAACAGGGAAAGTGGGGCAAGTTGCACTGGTGAATTTGTGTCTCCCATAAAAGCAGCTTCACTTGAAATCACTTTGTGATTGTGCACGGGTAAAAACGTCCGCTGAAGTGTCAGATTCTTATTTAATTGTTCTGCTTTCTGTATCTTCTGCATTGCATTCAGGTCTTTCAGGTTACCGTGATGTTTTGTCTCATAGTGCCGTCTTAGATTAAATTCTGTAATTACAGCCACATTAGCTCCACAAATGAGACACACGGGTTTAACGGCAATGTCAGTAAACATATACTCAGCCTCCCATCGGTTTTTAAAGGCTCTATTTTCAGAATCAACTTTTCTCTTAAGCATCGTGTGGGCTAGCTTCGCAATAACTTGCAAGCTAGACTTGATTAACGCGGTAAGTGTTCGGCAAGGCAGGTGAAGCGCTGCATTATGGGATCTGTAGTTTATTGTGTTACCAGCGCTTCATATACCCGGGCCATTAATAACAATAATACAGTATATAAAATGATCTCGCGGGCCGGATATAATTACACGCCGGGCCGGATGTGGCCCGTGGCCCTTGAATTTGACACATATGGACTAAATAGAACTTGAAAAGATATATTTTTTCGTACATCGAGCCCGCGTGCTAATGTGGTTTTGCCTGCATGCCTCAATAAGTGCCCCTCCCCTCGCTCTTACTTTTTTACCGTTCATCTAATGAATACACTGAGTATGGCTTTACCAAAACAATCATTGATTGCGAATAAAGTATTCATTATTCGAGTATGTAGATCAGGGTATATATATATATACACATATACATATATATATACCCGCGTATCGCAGCGGAGACGTAGTGTGTTAAATAAGCTATGAAAAAGATTCGTTTCTTACTGCATCAATAAACAGCTCGTCTTCTTCTTTATCTTAGACCTGACACACTGCATGCACGGGTTTTTTTTTTTTAACACTGTCTTCCTTTAGCGGGACATTCACTTTTTCCACCGTGTGCTTTGTTTCTGCAGTAGCTGTACTTATTACTTACTTATCTTGTATTTATCAGACGCTTCATATTTTTTTGCTGCCTTTTCAATTGTGTAATTCGGTTTTTGTTCAGCGCTCTTCGGAACTGTTGCTTTTTGTCTGTGCACTGCGTCAGTTCACATGAGCCGCTCGGTGTACATTCCTCGAAGTTTCCCAGCTGTGCTGTTGCCATGTCGTGCTATATCCATGGCTGTATCTAATGCTACCGAAGTCCCGGTACTTAAAACTTTCTCTCGCAGTTTCGCTGAGTTTGTGCCAAACACCACCCTGACTATGTCATCTTCCTCTGCATAAGCACAGTCCTTCACCTTCATGAATATTTACCCGTGGCAGTTTGCTATTGGATTGCCGCTGACGGACGGCCTTATATGGGCAGGCACTAAATTACAAACGCCAGCGGCAGCCTGTCTATGAACTTAATTTAAAGTTTAGGTTTACACTGTGCTTTGTTTCCGAAGTAGCAGAACTCATGAATATGGTTGTATATATCACTCGCTCGCTTCTTATTGTTTCGCTGACTTCTCAATTATATAATGCATGTTTTCTTCAGCGCTTTTTGGGGCTCTTCCTGGTTTTCTACGTACTGCGTGATTACGTGGGAGGCGTGATTATGTCAAACTCCGCCCCCACGGGTTTCAAGCTCATCTCCATTACAGTAAATGGAGAAAAAACAGCTTCCAGTTATGACCATTACGTGTAGAATTTCGAAATGAAACCTGCCCAACTTTTGTAAGGAAGCTGTAAGGAATAAGCCTGCCAAATTTCAGCCTTCTACCTACACGGGAAGTTGGAGAATTAGTGATGAGTCAGTCAGTGAGTGAGTGAGTGAGTGAGTGAGTGAGTGAGTGAGTGAGTGAGGGCTTTGCCGTTTATTAGTATAGATTATTATATCTGTCTTTACACATGTTGCACAAATATTTAATAAATGTAACAAACTTAACCAAGAATGTTTAAAAAAATCATTCAAAAAATGTGTAGGTGAACGTAAATATATCTGCATAAACTGACACTCATGAGTAACATTTTTAGACATTTTAGCAAAGCGTCTGTGTGCCGACTCGAACAAGCTTTTGCAGAATACATTAACTGACAAGAGGCTGGCCCGCCTTTTCCAAGTTTTGGTAATCGTGATTCGTCAATTCTTGGTAGCCGAGCGAGCCGTCATTGGCCAATTCTTGGTAGCCGAAGCGGGCTGTGAATGGTCAATTCTTGGTAGGAGAAACGGGTTGTGAATGGTCAATTCTTGGTAGCCGAAATGGGTTGTGATTGATCAATTCTTGGTAGCCGATACGGACCGCGATTGGCCCGAGCTTTCAATTCTTGGTAGAATCTTGGTAGCAGAAAGCGATCTGATTGGTTTTCACTACTAAGAATTACCTCGACTCACGGCTGCTCGGGGGCCTCAGGGGACCACTTCCTGAATGATCGTGTGGTTGTATGTAGCACCTTCACTCTTGGTTTTTAGTGAGGCTGAAGCAGAACCAGGTTGCACAAGAGACACAGTAATAAAGCTGATGAAGCAGTCATATGGCCCAAGCAGGCCAGATAGATGATTGGTTTTTCAACTTTGAATGAACTTACAAAGTGAAAGTCTGCCTTGGCCTAGCACAATATTTTGGACATCGTATATGATTTCCATGAGGTGTGATACTTCAGTTTGGATTTTAGTTAATTCTTTCACCACACGAGGGGTTTGCAAAGTTAGCCTCAGAATGCCGTAATGGCTGCAGGTTTTTGTTCCAACCAACCCAAGCTGCTTAATTAGAAACCAATCATTAGCAATAACAGATCTTATTTAATTTCATGGCTTGTTAGTGTTTCCATTCTGCCATGTTCATGTTATATCATGGATCTTTTTTCCTTTTCAAGGATATCGTCCACTTGATTTGAAGCCTATGAGTAATTCTCAGTCCTTCATTTTTTTGTTTTGTGTTATTAAACTAGACAGTTCACAATGAATAAACACAGATGTAAATGAAAACAAGTTAGAGTGAAACCTACTGGTTCCTTTGTATCTTACTGGTAATAATAAGTAATTAAAACAATGGATGTAGACTAAAATAAGCAATTAAGGGTGGGAATCCTTAACAAGTGAGAAAACTAAAATAAAGCATAAAAATGTTTCTTGAACAATAAAGATTTCCACCACAATAACTGACTCCTCAAAGAAACTGGTTTGGAATAAATACCTGCAGCCATCAAATTCCCCCAGACCCCAACTTTAAACCATCTACATTATATATTTATTGTTTAACTAAACTAATGAGCGCAAGTCAAACATTATCATCATAATAATAATAAAAAATAACAAAAGTAAAATCTATCTCATGTTGAAGCAACTCTTAGTCAAACCCAGGCTTTTTGCTATGCTCACAAATAGCTTTCTTTTATTTCAGGGGGTCCAACTCCAGTCATGGTGGGCCGCAGTGGCTGCAGGTTTTCATTCTAACCCTTTTCTTAATCAATAGTGATAATATCAATAGTAATATAAAATGAACCAAAATATGACCAGCAAACTGTGTCCATCATACAATATCTGAAAATGAAAGATGAAGGTTTTCATTACTAATTACCTAATTTCCCTTTATTTTAAGAGCCCTGTTTTTAAGGATTCAGTCCTCTGAATTGATTTGTTTCTTCATTAAATAGCAATCAAACAGAAATGAGATATGAGGTGAGCCAACAAATGACCAGCAAAATTGGAACATCAAACTCCATCCAATTTCACTCCAACCAGTTTCTTAATGAGAAGCCAATTCTTCCTTTTAATTAAAGCCATTATTAAATATCATGACTTGTTGCTGCTCTCATTCTGCCACAGCAAACTGTTGATTTTCTCTTTTTACTAAGACCACCATCAAGATGTTTTGGTGACCTGAGCAGACCAACATGACCGAGACCATCAACTTTCTTTATTTTCAGGTTAGCTGGTCATATGATAGCTTGTTTCGTGTCTCATTATTGTTTGGCTGCTCATTAAGGAAAAAGAAACAACTAAGGTAGGGGTGTCAAACTCCAATCCTGGATGGCTGCAATGGCTGCATGTTTTCATTCTAACCACCTTCTTAATTAGTGATCAGTTTTTGCTGTTTATTAGCTTCTTTTGCCTTAGTTTTAATTACCTTGATTCAGACCCCTTAGTTCTTTCTGTTTCCTTAATTAGCAGCCAAACAATAATGAGACACAAAATGAGCAAATAGGTGACCAGCTAACCACATTATCTGAACATAAAGAAAGGTGAGGGTCTCGGTAAGGTTGATCTCTCAGGTCAATAATCAGAAACAGAAAATCAACAGTTTTGGAAGTGTCTGCTCTAGCAGAATGTGAGCAGCAGCAAACCATGGAATTAAATAACGGGTTTAATTAACAGCAAGAATTGGCTTCTCATTAAGAAACTGGTTGGAGTGAAATTGGTTGGAGTTTAAAGCCCCAATTTAGCTGGTCATCTTTTGGCTCCTTTCACGTCTCATTTCTGTTTGGCTAACATTTAATGAAGAAAAGAATCAATTGAGAGGACTGAATCCTTAAAAACAGGGCTATTAAAATGAAGGGTAAAGGTGTTAATTAGCAGTGAAAACTGGTCACTGATTAGGAAAAGGGTTAGAATGAAAACCTGCAGCCACTGCGGCCCTCCAGGCCTGGAGTTCAACACCCGTGAACTAAGGGGTCTGAGTCACGTCAATTAAGACTAAGGCAAAACAAATTAATCAGCAGCAAAAACGGCTCACTAATTAAGAAGAAACCTGCAGCCTCTGCGTCCCACCAAGACTGGACACCCTAGTTTTACTTGAATTCTACGCTTCTAAAGTTGCTAATGTTTTGAGAACACACACTTCTTAGGCATAAAGGTTATGACTTCCCTTGTAGCTGTTGCTTTCTTAAATTACGTGTATTCATCCTTGAATCCTATTCTTAGCTGTCTTTTATCAACTTTTCCCATCCTGGACAAGATCATCAACCTTTGAAAGAAATCTCTACCATGAATACAAACTGTTAGTTTTCCATGGTAATCTTGCAGTTGTCTTTAGCAACGGAGTTTCAGCTGAAAGTGTAGGATATCAACAAGACCATGGCTTAAGGGGTGAAGAAGAAAGCCTTTATCTGTTGTAACTTACCACCCAGGAACATCAATCCAACCCCATCCAAAAGAAGAGGGGAAAATGGAGCTGGTAGTACTGGCTATACCAGTAAAATAGGACTACCTTGATACTACTATGTCTGTGATTAGCTGATTCATTCTGAACTACTGGAGTCTGTCTAAATGGCTACACTTTGAACTGTCTCACCAATGTTATGAATTGGTACCATGAGCGGTATTGTTTTTCTCTTTCCGTTTTTAATTTTTTATTAAGAGAACATAGTCACACTTTTCATTTTCTCCAGCATTTTGTTATTTGTGAAGTAATTTTATATTACCATTTTTTTTCTTGAATATATCATAACACGATTTTGTTTTTTGTGGTCATCACCATTCTGGTAGCTGGTTACCATGATGTGATGGAGTGCTCTTAGGGAGCAGACCCCAATAATCATATTTTGTTGTTGACATCTTAGCAATAACATATAAGCCGGTGCGGCGTATGTTACTATTTCTCGCAAAATGTTTTTTTGTTTGTAAGTTGTGTGCTTCTTTATTTCTGATTTTTGCTTTTGATTTACTTATTTTAACTTTAGTGCTCTTCTGGGTCTGAATGTTTTTTTAACTTATGAATACATCTCCCCCAATATGCCTGCATTGTCGTACTGGCCTTGCAAGTTTTCCACCCATTAGCAAAACAGTCTACAGTTATATCATGAAATACAGTACAACTCAGCAAATTCTTTTTCACTTTTTCATTTTCATCTAAGGTATAATTGAACCTCATCTGGCCACCTATCTGATAAGCTGATATTGTTTAATAAAATGTGCTTTTTATGATATAATTGAAAAAGAATTAATGAATAACACCATGTAATCAATGAAATTTCATTTTAAGATGAACACCAAATTAAAGCAGTACATATTAATGGTCCAGAAGAACTTCTAGAGAATAAATTAAATTCAGTTCAATTACATGCTCTGAGTCACCCAAGAAACTCAAGCAAGGTTTTATACCTGCAACCAGAGGATATGCGCTTTGAATACCTGCAGTCAGTTATCGCATTTATTCTCATTTTAAAGTGTCAAGTATACTTTAGAAGTAAAAAGCTATACCACATGAATTTAAATTTACATTTTTGAGCATAGTCATGACCAAATTTTTCTTTCATTTACAAAAGTTTCAGTAAAAATCCACATGGCATACAAGAGTAGAACTGACCTACGTGTATGGCATGCTAGGTATGGGTTTGGCTGCGCTTCAGCGGGAATTCTGAAAAAAGGTACTTGCTTCCTAGCCCTCATTAGTCTTATATTAACTAGCAAATAAAATGAATGGCCTAAAATCTAATTAAGCTCGGCATGCTTCGTTATCCTTGCAGGAAACCTGAGCAAAACGTTTAACAGCAAGTGGAAACATTGAAATGCAGTCCAGCTCATATGTGCCCACCTGAAGGCAGCTCACTCTATTATACAAGAAAAAGAAATGAACTTTTTTTGCTTTTATATGACTATATTCTACTAAGGAAGATTGAATAGTGCAAAAATTTCCAATGTTGTGAGGTATAAATTTCAGTGGACACATACTGTGGTCACTAAAGCAACGTCAGAGAAAATGAATTGCTGTTAAACTTCTGTTAACTCATAAATCTGTAAAATACATAAAGAACATGAATGGGTTATAATGGAAATTACATTATGAATATAATTTTTTTTTTTTGGGTATCTACAGTATTTGTACCATTTATAGATCCTTTCTTTCTATTGACCCATACTGGAGTTGTTAATAATTTTGCTGATTATGTCTTTTACAGATACTTTCAAAAAGTCCTCATACCTCTAAGTCTGTAAAACATTTGTTATTGAGAGGCTATATTGTTCTAAACTGAATAAATGGTATAGGAATGGAAAAGCTTTTACAAGCTTAATCCCTGGTCCCCCTCCATAGAAATCATATAGTATATACTGTATCAATGGACAGTAAAGGTTTGTGCCTCCTTTACCTAACACCACTAGGGCACAGTGTAAATGTGCAAATATTCCCTCAATGTTTCTTTAAAGGATTAGGAACACTCTTGCTAGACTTAGAAAAAAGAAGAGAACCTTTTCAGTATGTGCTCTTCAACGTTCTGCCATAATGATGAGTCAGTGGATAAAACATTAATCCATTTTATTAGCCCCCTTTTTTCCTTATTGGGTCACAACAACATAGAGCCTATCCCAGCAGTACAGAACTCATGGAAGGAGATAAGCCTGTATGGGATGTCAGCATATCACAGGGCATATTGGTAAATCAAGTTATATTATTACAATATGTTATGTGTAAATTAATATATGCTATTATATCCACATATAGAGTGGACTCAGAAAGTATTCAGACACTTTCATTGTTTCACTTTTTTTTTGTTATTTATCAGCCTTGTGCTAGAATCATTTATATTAATTTTTACCCTGTCAACCAACACACAATACACCCATAATGAGAAAGTGAAAACAAAGTTTTAGAAATTTTTGCAAATGCATTAAACATGTAAAATAGAACCATTCCATTAACACAAGTATTCAGACCCTTTACTCCATGCTTAGTTGAAGCACCTTTGACAGTGGGTACAGCCTGGAGTTCTCATGAACTTGGGAGTACCTAAGCATAAAGTCTCAAAAACTGTAGCAAAATCCCCCACAAGAGGAAAGGACTGTCAGCCTTTGACTTGTGAAACACAATAACAAACAAATAATTGCGGTAAATAAAAGGTGTATTATACAAAAATGTTCTGAAAACAACAAATCTCAGATGTTCACAAAAGGCACAGAATGAGTTGCCTGAAATAGGCAATCCCGTAGTAAACAAGTCCCAAAAAACAGAAATTCAAAGAGAAGTTGGAAAACAGAGCAAGAGGTCGCAATATCCAGACAATCCACAAAAGTACAATAATCACAACAACTGACCAAAACCACCAAATGAACCGCAAAGGACTGTTTGCTTCTTCAGCCTTATTGGGAAGATGACAGTCCCTTGACAGAAATGGACAGATGGCCTCACCTCTTGGGGAGTCACACACAAAATACATAAAAACTGCATGATCAACAATACTGACAAAGAATGCATAAATATACAAATACTAAACATAAACAAATTAATCAAAAATGAACGAAAAAGGCATAAAAAGGGAATCTAAATCCCAGCCAGGAACAGAAACCTGACTAAAACATAACAGGAGTCTTCCTGGGTATGACGTGACAAAGCTTTGTACACCTTAACTTGGGGACCTTCTGCCATTCTTCTCTGCAGATATTCTCAAGCTTTGTCAGGTTGAATAAGGGACAGTTGGTGGATAGCTATTTTCAGAGTTATTCAATTGAGTTCAAGAGTTTCCAGAGTTATTCAATTCAAGGCTCTGGCTGGGCAGCTCAAGGTTGATCATTCCCTGAGTTGCCTTTAAGCTACTCCTGTGTTGTCCTCCAGAGCCCTCTAGAGAAGGTTTTTTATTTAGGATAGCACTGTACTTTGCTGTGTTCAGCTTTCCCCCAACCCTGTTTAATCTTCCAGTCCCTTCTTCTGAAAAACAACCCCAACAGCATGATGTTGTCACCACCATGCTTCACTGTTGTAATGGTATTGCACAGGTAATGAGCTTTACTTTTTTCCACAAATTATGGTTTCATCAGATGAGAGAATCTTGTTTCTCAAAGTCTGAGAGTCTTTTAGGTGCCTTTTTGCAAACTCCAAGTGGGTTTTACTGAGGAGAGGCCTGTGTCTGACCACTCTGTCATAAAGCCCAGATCAGTGGAATGTTTCCGTAATTGCTGCCATTCTGGACATTTCGCCTATCCCCACACAGGTTCATAGGTTCATGGTCAATGGGATCTTGGCCACAGTTCTTACCATTACCCTTCTTTCACAATTGCTCTCTTTGGCCATGTGGCCAGCTCTAGAAAGAATTGTGATTGTTTCAGACTTCTATTTATGAAGGCAACCATGCTCTTTGGAACCTTGCACCTCTTATTCTATGTTAATTAATGTTGACTTATTTTATTTTCTTACTGTGTCTTTTATTTTTCTATTCTTCATTATGTAAAGCACTTTGAGCTACATTTTTTGTATGAAAATGTGCTATATAAATAAATGTTGTTGTTGTTGTTGCTGAAAACTGCAGGAATTTTTTGTAGCCTTCCTTAGATCTGTACGACAACACAATCCTGTCTTTAAGCTCTGCTGGCAACTCCTTTGAGTTCATGGCTTGCTTTTTGCACTGATACATATTGTCAACTGTGGGATTATGTATATAGATTCAGTAACTGTGTTCCTCTACTAATCATGTCCAAACATTTTTGAGTTGACTACAGCTGACCTTCAAACAAAATGTAGAACTATCTACAAACATGCATGATCAACAGAATGAGATGCCAAGGGATCACAGGGGATGACAACAATGTGCCAAGTATCACTGTGACCCAGACACCCACCCACCATGTCAAGGTGCCTTTTTTAAAAGCAATTTACAAATCACAAAAATCCAGCTATTTAGTCAGTCATTCAAAACATTGTGCTTTAACTTCTTAGCTTTAAGAGCAATGCCT
The DNA here is from genome assembly GCA_026402145.1 of Polypterus bichir lapradei. Lineage (NCBI taxonomy): Eukaryota > Metazoa > Chordata > Cladistia > Polypteriformes > Polypteridae > Polypterus > Polypterus bichir. Next base: position 71,522,342 of record JANRMT010062854.1, on the reverse strand, counting down.
ACCTAAAAATATCTAACAAAATTGCATCCATCCACTCTTAAAGTTCACACTCTATAAGTTATGTCCTTGGCAACATTTGGTCCAGAGCATGAAACACATGAACCATTCATGTTCAGTCACACTATTTCACCTATCCCGGGACCATTTATACAGTACTTGCCAGTATGACTGGCCTTAGGTGAACTGGTAACTTACCCAGTATGAGTGAACATGGCTGTGTGTGTCAATGCACCTTTTGAAGTACTGACATCGCATCCAGAGCTGATACCAGCATTGTGTAAAATGCCACCAACAAAAGCTTACACTTTTCATACCCTGTAGTGGAAATAAGAGTTTTAAAAAGCTTTTGGGTAGAAGAATAATATAACATACCCTTCTTAAAACCAGTTCATTCTTTTCAGGGTGATGGAGGTGCTGGGGCTTATCTGGATCACTTCGAGCAGAAGACAGGAACACAACCCTGGACAGGGTGCAAGACCATTCCAAGGCCCACTCATGTCCACAACTACATGGTTCAGTTTATAGTCACCAATGAACTGAACAGAAACATTTGGGCAGATAGATATGCAGACTTGACGCAAGCAGCAGATTTTCAACCCAAGATACTAGATCTGTGCCCTCCTTATCTTTATATATAATACGCTACCGTGGCTGTCCGTTTGTCTGTCCAGGATATTAAATCACCTGTAGCTCGCAAGCCGTTCGAACTATTGACCTGAAATTTGGTACACATATACTATGTAACATCTACTATCCGCTTTCAGGATGTTGATAGCCCTCCACAATTATTCCTCTTTTTATTTTTATTTTATTCTATTGTAGAATCAACTCTCGGCAGCGGCCATGCAGTGCATGCATACGGATGCCGTTCTCATCCCTACCACCTTTGCCATTATCGTGGCGAAACATTCGTCACCAGAAGGCTTCTTACCTGAAAATGAAGGCTATTAAGACTCGGGATAGACAGACAGAGTTTTAAAGCTTTATTGCAATAAAACAACACAAAAAATAACAAGGACTCAAACCAATACGGCCAAATTGAGCTGAGCCCTGAACGGTTCAGCAATCGAAGCTTATATAACAATTTCTTATCACTTTTGACCTCGTTCAATTAGCTCATTTGCTGTTCTCCTCTGACTCCCTTCTACTCCAATTTCTCGTCTCCCTGCAGCTGGGCCCCTAGTATTTCACTGTCTATTGTTTATTTCTAGTTTCTGTTTTGCTCATTTCTTTCACTGGCCAAGGCCGGTACAGACATTCATCTTCCTTATATGGGCTTTCCTCTCATCACTTCCTCTTTCTCGGACTTGAGCCAGGTGGTCTGATGCCCAAAGCTAAGCTTTAATTGAAAAGAAATATGGTATGTGCTTTTATTTAATCACTGCGTGGTAGTCCTGATTTGCCTTAGTTTCTATGCTAAAGTTAATTTCTAATATATTCTTCTATATTTATTGTTAATGCCTGAATATACTAGTGTTCCTTCCATGCATTACATCAGGGTGACCTTGCTTACAGCAAAAAGCCTTTTGTTGCCTTTCTGCTGATTCATCAACCCAGCTGGTTTCTTTACATGCCTGCCATAGCCATTTTCTATCTGTGGTATCGTTTCCTTAGCTTCCTAGCCTTGGACACAGGTGTTCTCAACCTCTTATCCTGTTCTAGCTGGTTTCTGTACGTCATTTTTTGTTCTTTTTCCTGTACGTTCTCACACTAGGAATTCTGCTGTAAGCTTAAAAATAATGCAATATGACAGATTTTTTAGTTAACTATTTGCTTGACCTATCTCATTTGCTTAACATTCTAATTTATGCTTAATCTAATGTTTTGGAAGCTTTTAATTACTTTTTATAACTCTTTATGTTAATTTTGCTATTTTATGCTAATATAAAAATTTTTCATTCTACATTGTCACTTCCTCTACCTCCTCATATCTTAAATCATTCTTGAGGCAGAGTGAAGACTTAAGAGCCAGCTTAAGTGAAAAATTAAAGAAAACGTACTAAGTAATTGCAAGACAAACAATGACTTAATCAATTTTAACGCAAAAAGATGCTGACGAAAGAAGAGAAGCAGCGGGTCGCTAGGGTCGAGAAAAGAAGAGCTGCTCAGGAAGCAGCAAGCGCATCAACCTCTGAGCAAACGAATGCTAAACGTAGAAAGAAAGAGTATGAAAACTATGAATGCTCAAGTCAAGTGTAGTCCGCCGTTACTGGTATAATATAAGCTATGTAAAATATTTAGCCTGAAATGTCTTTTTTTATGTAAAGTTGATCACTGTAGACAGAAAGTGTCATATTTCAGTAGATATCATTAACAGGACAGTGATCAGCATGTGTCACTTTAAGAGTACATAAATTGGACGAGATTCATTGCCTCTCAGATGGCTTGAGTTGAGCGCCTGGAGAGGTGTCATCTTTCTCTTCAGGTGTGTCTAGCAGATGATGAAGAAATCCATAAATCAAGCCAATCCAATTACATTTTCAGATAATATACACACACAGTGCAGGTAACATACACAGTGACACTTTTTTCAAATCTGTCACAAGTCATCAAATGAAAATTTGTAAACAGGGTTTGCATTCCTTAAAAAAAAATAGGAAGTTACAATTTTCTAACTTGTTTACAAGGATAAGAAATATTTTACCTCTGCTGAAACCCTTAACTTGTTTTGATGTTACATCTGTAAAACATGAAATCATAATTACTATGTTGATGACATATTCAGGGAATATTGTTTTAGAGAAAATATTAAAAAATTGCCCTCTTTATGCTACTGATTTATATCATAGGGTTCAAAATTCTGCCATCAACCAGCCATTATGTACAGTAGTCAGATGTGTGACTCAGTTTTGTGCTACAGAAATGGCACAAGTTCATTTAGAAAAGGATTCCTTAACAGAGGAAACGTCTTCAGTTACTGTACATCTGGGGTGCACTCCAGACGGCTCAGAATGATCTTCTCCAATCATCCTGTCTTGTGTAAATCACTGTGATTGTGCCTATTCTATGGGACTCATTACATTTTGAATTCTCAGCAGCGCTCCCGTTTTCTTCTTCAGAACACATTCACTTTTAAGCTGATACTCAGTTCATTTATTTGGGGCAGCTTTCATTCTGAACAAATGAAACCTTTTTGTGGAAGGAAAATAAAAACAAACCTACCAACAGTGAGTGGCATAGTTACCTCAAAAGGTGATCCTGATAATATAAAATATGGCTTCATTGTTCATGCAAATATAGTATGAGGCTGTCTTGGCAGGCTAAAGCTAATACTCTCATTGTTCAAGACACACGCTTGTGTCAGACGATATGAACCTTCATATTGTGACTTCCAAGTTTTATCATAATAATCCAAAACCTGACCTTTCGTTACATAAAGCAGCAGCTTTATAAATGACCCTGAGGCAGTGGAGGTGAGGTGCTCTTTCTTAGGGCCTCATTTTTTTTCAGGCTTCTAGTTTTGATTGCTTCATGCTGCCATCTAGTGGTCACTAAGAAATTTAGTCTACAGACACATGACAGAAAAGAAGAAGAGTCTGGCTGCAGAACTAGCAAGTCTGGGCTAACTCCATCGTATCCGGCAGGGTCTCCTTATGTGCATGCTCAATCTAAATAGATTCTTTTTGAATATTTTGAGTTACCCTTGAATACAGTCTAATTGAATTTTCTTATCTTTAATCTGGCATGGATTTAAATTGAGTTGTCACTCTATACAAGCCAGGTGCTTGTGTTCATTTTGAAGTGACTGATTCCAAATAATAAAAGTTATGAACAAAATATGAGTGAGCTCAATAATATTTAGGGATTTTATGATATGCTAGATTTTCTCACATACAGTATAAACATAAAAGGAATTAGGTAGCTGATTTGGCAAATGCAGCCTTGTGACATTTTTAAATGGAATGTTCATATTTGATATTCATATAATTTCTACAGGTTTAACTGGGTATAGAGAGAATTAGTGTGCAGTATTACAGACTGCTGTATAGCATCTTGGTATGGGACAAACATGAAAGATGCTATAAGAAATAAAATAAAATAGAATAAATGCTCAGAAATTAACACAATAAATTGATCAACAGATATAAACAAGTGCAACTCACATTTAATTGCATGTTACAAAACTGGCAATTTTGCATATATCAACTGGCAATCTATATGATGGAGATCTTTGAATGGCTAATACAGGATTCTCTCCCTTATGCGTTTCTTTCTCTTCACTAAATCTGAATGGATAAGGTGGGACTTCAGCTTTAGTCTTCTCTGGGTGTCTGCTTTAATTCTTCCTGCGTGACAGCCTAGCCATGTTTACTTGATGAAAATGTAGCACTTGCATAAGCTACAATATTAATGGAACAACAAAATGGCAAACAGCAGCCATACTCACTGCCAAAAGAATTCTGTTTTATTTGCATGTATGTATACATATATATATATATATATATATATATACAGATATATATATAC
>JANRMT010062854.1:71496394-71512647 GCA_026402145.1 Polypterus bichir lapradei | reverse complement strand
ATATATATATATATATATATATATATATATATATATATATATATATACACATACACACACACACACACATATATCTACACACACTTGTTTTTTATAAAATATATAAAATAACATAGGATCAATTTGGATGTGAACAGGCCATTCAACTAAATACAGCTCATCATCCTAGTCACATATACTTTCCAAAACATCTTCAAAGCATTGCTTTGGAAATTTATCCTACATATCCATAGTTCTCTGAGTGAAGAAAGGCTTTTAAACATTTACACAAAATGTACTTTTAACCAACACCTTTGCCCCTATGTTCTTATTGAAGAAGTCAATTTAAAACAACAGCTGGAAATCCACGTGACTAATGCCTGTCATAATTTGGAGCATTTCCACTGTGTCTCCTCTTAACTTCGGATTGCTTCAATTGAAAGGTGTTTTAATAAAGCTCATACCCTGTAGTACCTGAATAAATCTATTTGTTCCTCCCTGGACTTACTCGAGTGCTGCTTTTTTGTAATGAGGAGGTCAGAACTCTCTTCAGCATTCCAAAGGGGTCTCAATATTAGACTATACAGGTTAAGGATAACCACCCTTGTTTTGCACTCAAGCAACAACAACATTTATTTATTTATATATTATATTTTTATATTAAAAGTGTAGCTCAATGTTCTTCACAACTAATAAAAGAAAATCACAAAAAGAATAGATACAATAAAAAAATCATGAAATAAAATAGACATTAAATATACACTAATAAATGATTTCAATAATACTACATAACCTAACACCATACTGGTCTTTATAAAAGCTTTACTTTTTGGATACAGACAGTGACTAGTCCACTACAACACGCAAGTCCCCTCTCCTCCATATGTTTTCAAACTTGTAAAATTATTTACTTTAATATTTATCTGCCATATTCCTGTTCAAGTCCATGAAGGCTGTCCTGGTCGTCTGTCTTAGAAGAATGCATAACTGACCACAAAACACCCTGTGTTTGACATTCAGGCAGACGATAACATCTTTTATTTCTAAATTATTTCCACGCACTCCAATCTGGTACTCTGAACCAGCATGGTAGAGTAACAGTACAAGATTTAGCTAGCAAACATAGGAGACCAAGGAGCTGTGAGAGTTTGACAAAGTTCTGTTTGTGATTCATTTTTGTTGTCTTCTGTAGGGCATTTTCCAAAAGAATAAGAGTGGGACAGACAAGAGGCTTTAAAATAAACAGCCCTGCTCAAGTCTACTAATTTACTATTTGAGTCTACATGCCAACTCTTCTTCTTTGCACCTTGGATGGCTGCAATATCTTTCAAGAGTATATGTAGAAAAAAAGAATGTGGTAAATGTCACACGGACGTTACGGTAAAGAGTGGCTATCAGCCATAGGTGTTCCTCTGTATCAGTAACTTTAACATACTGTATAGCGTTCCTCTGTCCATAACCCTTTGAGAGCTACTGATGTAGATCATTTGGATATTTGAGGGATATCACTTTAAACATTGTCTAACTCAGAAAAAGTTCTACACACCATAATATTTACCAGTCTGTCTTTAAGCCAGCTTTGTACCCATATACACTTTCCTACTTGGCCTTAGTTTGATTACTAGCCTATGATGTGGTACACTAACCAAGTTTTTGAAAGTCAAGACCAACAATTTCCACAACAGTAATATAAAGAATCTTACCCAGCCTGTGTACTGCCATACACCTCCCAATACCTTCACACACTCCATTACTACAGTGCCATCCAATCTGATTGAAAGTCGTCATAATTTTCTGGATAACAAAAGATTTGTACACATATTGATCCATTCAGTATTTTTAATATTTCAGTTTCCTGACTTGCTGAGATCAACTTTGCATCTAATGAAAACAGATGCATAAAGGCACATGCAAGTACACTTCAATATAATGTTCCACATGTTCTTTTGCCTACACTTTTACAAGTGCAAGGCCAAACCTGGCTGGTCACAAGCCTGTAATACTGTTTTAAGAGACACACCCGTGTTTTTGGAAGAGCTCAAAAGTAATCAAAACCAAAAACAAAAACATCCATGCAGTTCTCAGCCTACTTCCGTTTAAATACAGTTGCCATATTGCGAGATGCAGAAATCGTCATGAAAATCGATTTGGTTAAGAACATCAAAAAAAACCATCAATACAAATAAACAACATGTGACAACAGTGGTCATCATTCCCCTCCACCAAAAAAAGCACAAGCAACCAAATTAACAAAAACACTTGGACTAACTAACTCAGCAAACTAGTGCAGATGAGTTGAAGGTCAAGATCTTAAGTGTAGTTATGAAACCTTGGAGTTCAAGTCTTGATTGATCAAAGCTTACTGCCTAAAAAAAGTGTAAACAGCAAGCAGGAGTCAAGTAGTCTACAAGATTCCAGTCATCCTGTCTGAGCAAAACTTCCAAACAGATACATTAGTCTGGTATATATTACAGGATTTTAATACTTAAATATGGCTACTGTTCATTTAAATAAAACTCTTGCATAGCAATCCATATCACACCATTAACAATGTATCATAGAATTGCCTTATTTATTAATAAGATAACATTCATAGACTTGTTTAATCCAATCAAGGTTCACATGGGGACAAAAGATCAAATGATTTTTGACACTGTGGTCAATTAATATTTCCTTTTCTTTCCTTTCTTTTCCAGTATTAAAAAGGTCTGCTATTTAACCCAGCTTCCCTTGACTCTGTCAAACGTGATTAGTGAGGAGGCCCACTTTTCAAGTTGGAATTCTGCTTCTGGTTTTCCCCTGATAACATATCTGACAGGTAGGCAAGCACAGTTTTAAATAAACCAAACAAATGTCTCCTTCACGGTTAACTAAACCAAACAAATGTCTCAGTCAGGGTTTGCTACAACTTGCAATACAGTGCTGAAACATAAGGTCAGCTAGATAAGATCTTCAAACAGTTAAAAACATGACAGGGTGAGAAAAGGACCTCCGTTTAAACAGTGGCACTGCAAAGCTTCATCACTCATAGGGAAGTGGCCAAGAATCGCTAAGGCAGAGCTCCGCAAACATTTTGAAACAAATATGCCAAAGTGCTTCCCTTGGGCTTCTTTGTAGATCATTTAGTTCCAGTCATATCATGTCATCTTAGATGCTCAACCAGTACAAAATTATTGCACCTGCCTTCTACACTGCTATATTTAAAAAAAAAAAAAAAAAAAAAGACATTCTCAAACCTGTATAAAGGGACTATCCTGGCAACAACGAGTACAAAGCAAAAAACGTCCAATGCGCCATAAGGAAAACTCACAGAGACATTGGGGCAATCTGGACTCATCAATTAATTTACACTGCACATACTGTATTTGGAGATAATGGAGGAAAACCCAAGAATTTGGAGGACCTGCAGTCATGGAAAGAAATGTGCAAACTCATACAGACAACAGCCAGGTGCAGAAGTCTAACCCAGGACAGCAGATATGTGAGGCAGGAGCACTACCTACTGCACCACCATGCCCACTCCTTTCTGCATGCTCTCTCTTTCAATACTGTCCCAGACTCACAGGTCTCCTTAATTGTCAGATTCTTTTTAAAATGCACCCTGACATCAGCCTGAAGAGCCCATCCCTAGCAAAGGTGCTGTATCAAGAGTGACTTTCGAGCATTTAGCAAAGTTTAAATATTAGTGCATAAAGCAAAATTAATTGTAAAGTGGAAATTTATGCCAAGAAATGAATGACGAATTTTACTCAATTTCTACCTATTTTCTATTCCAGAAGAAATATTGATCAGCCTTGAAGACAGATAGCTTCTCCACAAGTCCCTTCCTTTCAAATATCCCGGGGCATGGTGGAAAAGATCTTTCACTCAACATTTCAGAAAAGGAGTGGAAGGCAGCCATGCACAGAATACACTCTAGCTCCATAGGCGCAAAACGCTCAGTCATACAACTTAAAATCTTTTATCAAGCGCAATTCTCTCGATTAAAACTGTCCAAAATGTTTCCAAGGTAAGATTCAATCTGCAAACATTGCAATCTATCTCCAGCCTCACTGGGTCACGTTTGGGGCGCTCACCAAATTAATATCATTCTGGACAAAAATCTTTAAATGCCTGTCAGACAGCCTTGGTGTCACAATCCCTCCTAATCCATTTATAGCTGTGTGTACTTCCAGATGGGCTTAAAGTGGAGAAGGACAAACAAACTGTAATTGCCTTTACTACACTATTAGCACGTAGGCTTAGCTTGCTCAACTGGAAGATTCCCACCTCACCACTTTTACGTCAGTGGGTTACTGATGTCCTATACGATGTGAAATTGCAAAAAAATCTAATTCTCACACAGATGATCTGTTCAAAACTTTTTTTAAAATATGGCAGGATCTAATCAACAACATTTTAGAATAAGCTCTATATTGGGGAAAAGAATACTCTTCCTTCCTTGATGCTTCAAAGATTTGCTTTGTTGGCTGGCTCTCCTCCTCATCTTTTGGGTGGGGGTTGAATTTTGGTTAAGTTTGATTTGATTGTATGCATTATTATTTCCTTTTATTTAAATTTAATAAAATAAAAAAAGAAGTGACTGTTGGCTTTAAGTGTTGTGCCAGACTTTGACATTAGCAAATTTGCCCTCAGTCAATCAAATCACTTTGAGAAACACTAGAATGGAGGAATGTGCAGACTGCAAAGGGTCTGATAAAATCTTTGAAAGGTTTTATGATGTGCTCTCACTGTGATAACACTTTTGTGTTCAGTTAAACTGAGTCTTTGAAATTGTCATGTACACATGTGGGAGCATGTCCTTCATGGACTGGTATCCCATTCTGGGCTTGACGTGACTTGTTCCCGGAAGACTTAGAAAAGGCTTCCAATTCCTGCAGCAACTAAGTAATTTCAAGCTCCTTTCACGCAAAATTTGGTTCTTATTATCTCTATGAAAAGCTTTAAGGGTGTACAGCCACCAACAAAGACATTATTCTTCATGGTTTTAACAATTCCAAATGTTACATCTATTTCTATCCAGAACCAATGTTCATTTTTTTGACTTTGCCGGTTGATTTAATTAACACTTTTCAAAAAATGCTAATGGAAAAATGTATTCCAGGTATCACCTACAGTGACAGCTCAAGTACACACTTGAAAGTTGAAGAGTACCAAGCCTTCAAGGACAATGCAGCAAGCACCTAGCAGGCATCAATTGCTCTCACCTTTTTAGAGGTGATATTGCTAAGGTATCATACACTTGACACAAGGAGCAGCAGTCTGTTTAATGAAAGCAACAGCATCCCTTCATCAGGTGCTTCTTCTCTAGGGTTTAAATCTCAAAGAAATGCCCATTCACCATGAACAAACAGTGCACTGAAACTGAGATCTTCGACTGAATGCTCAAGAAAAATAGCAATGCTCTATTAAAAACCTTTCCCAAGTAGATCCGGTTACGTTACCACCTCAAATTAGGTTTCTGCACTGTGACTTTCACTCAATTTATTAATTTTTACATTAACACACACATGCATCTTTGGATACTTTTTCCCTACTTCAGATCTTGAGAAACAAGTAGAAACTTGGCAAAAAAAAAAAAAAATAAAATAAATCAGTAAAAAAGTAACGGACTATTACTCTGCAATGTAAATTTGTTACTTTTGGAGAAAAAAAAAAAAAAAAACTGCATTGAAGGCTAAACGGATGCAACTAAAGTCTGCAAAGATTAAAACCCTAGCACAAGTAAGCAAAATTTTAAATTAGTTCTACAATATTAATTGGGCAGTGGATTCAGCAAATTTAAGATTTTTAAGAGATCTCTCATTAAAACCTTTTATGAACGCTGTAACTGTCACTTTTTTTAAATTATAAAAATGCCAGAGGTTTGTGCAGTATGAGTGTTCCGAGACTTGCCAGTCAAGAACATCAATTAAAATCTTTAGAAAAAAGTTAGGCCAAGAGTTACAATAATTTGGATGGTACATCAAGTACCACTTTGGGCTCCAGTCTGAATCCCAAAAGGAGTGCCTTCTGTAGGGAGATTCCTATCACAGTTTAAAGACAGAAGGTTAATGAAAGAAACATCACTAGTGACTGTAAGAACACCCTATAAAGGACCACTATAACTGTTCACAGATGGTTTGTTCTGGCTATCAGTTGCACACTTGGCACTGGGTTAAGGAAATTTAATTATTTTCTATTTGGCCATGCTTAACTTTTATTCCATCAGTAACTATAAAGACTGAAATTTAAGGGAAACTTTTTACTTCCTAGCCAATAATTACAGTAAAGTGCTGAATCCTTTATGTCGTTAATAGTGCAGGTGATAGCATTGCCTATTGATTGAAGCAATGGACTACGAAGCACAAGTCTGCCAGTTCAACTCCCAATATTGGTTTATATAATAGTGTATATGTATGAAAATAATTGCTCTATGCAATCATCGTCTGTACGTGTTTTGGCATTAACATGTCTGCTAAAGAAGTATAATTAAATAAAACTGCAATTTAACAACAAGCATATTAGTCAGATACAGCTATTAGATATGAGGGGGGCACACAAATTCCCGGAATCGGCCAGTAGCAGAGCAGAGAGTAGTTCTCAACTATGCCGATAGGTATGACATGCCCACAGCCTTGGGAATCAGTCTTGCAAGTGGCACTATGCCGAGTTAATAGAGATGTGCATTTCTGATGTTTGTTTTACAATCATGCACACAACTTAATGATTTTTTTTCTATAAGCCAAAAAAGCATGTCAGGTCATATTGAACATAACAAAAATGACAATTGCGTTTTTCAACATTGACTGTCTTGTGAATAAAGAGTTTTTTCCCCCCATGACTGTTGAGGCATCTGAAAGGAAAGCATCAGGAGAAACATATTTGGAGCAGTGGCTCACACAGAACTGCATTTTGCACCATGACACATCTGAACACACCTCTGCACCATGACAGTGCATCTGCATTTTCTGTTATGAGTCAAAAGATTTTTTGACCAAAAACAATGCAGTTGTAGCTTCACAATTCCGACATTTGCCAGATCTCACTCCCTGTGGCCTTTTTTTTGTTCCCAAAGTTAAAATTGAGACTGAATGGAAGACTATTTGCTACCATGTTAAAAAATGCAGAAAAATAACTGCAGGAGGCTCTAGACACAGTTGCAAAAGAGAAGTACAGGAAAATTTCCACAAATGGAAGCAGCGCTGCATTCTGTATTTTTAAAACTTACAACGGTGTGTTTACCTTATATACTTCAGTAATAAGATGCACAGACTTTAATGAATGACCCGTAAAATGCTGTATATTTGGGGTACTACCTGAGATGTGATAAATCAAACTCTGGTGCAATAGTAAACAATTCTATCAACGATTTCTATTTATTAGTAAACAACTGCGGATAGAGCAAGACTGAAACAACCTTGGGCAAAATACAGAGCTTTGCCTGGAAGAGTGTTACATACATAAGAATAAATGAAAATCACATATGACACTTATAACCTGTGCATCGCAGTAGAAACACATGTATATTTTAGTATTACTTAGCATTTAGAGCTTGCAAGTTTATGAAGGACTTGTCAAATTTTACTCTGAAATTAGAGGTAAAATTTAGAAAGATTAGAAGTAATTTTGCAGTAAAAAACAGTTTGTATACTCTTAATTCTAATTACCTCAATAGCTCAGTAAGATTAGTGAAATGTTATATAAAATGTACTACAGTCGTAACATACAACTCAATCACAGAGAGACAAATAAGGGCCAAGCACAGGGCTGCCAAATTTAACAGGACCTCAAAGCCCAAGTAAAGTCAAAATCCCACCCAATCCTATAAAATCTAGCTGAATATTAGTCTATTTCAAGCCAGCTAATTTCCATCCAAACTACCTCCACCATACCCACGATGTAAACATTCATGACCATCACTCCTGTAATTGCCAAACTGGTTCTTAATTTGCAGTAGTTAAATGAGAGTAATTCCCCAAAAGGCCAAGGTCCACCACAGGCTACAATCTACAGAGTGAAGCTTTTAAAATTGTGGAAATAGCCTTTATCAGATGTGTCACTGAAATGTTGTGTCTCTTAACTTACTTCCTGTTCAGGAATGCATGACATCCCTAAACTTAAGCAATATATATTTCACGATGATGTCTGAAATTAACACATTTTCTTCACATAGAAACCATCTTACAAATATGCTTCCTCAGTTTAATGCTTTATTATAAATGTGGCATTCAAATAAGAAATGATTAAAGGCTATAGTATTGTTGGTAAGTAACATTTGTATCGTTTTAAAGAACAAAAGCAAACAATTCTTTTAGGGATTATTTTGCCATACCTTCCAACATGTTTTTTAAAAATAATTTCATATTTTTCTCACAGATTTACAAAATATGGTCTGACAGTGGTAGTTACCGCAAAAATACTGTACTTTCTGTACTGCAGATTTTCCAGTTTAGCAGTCCTGTTTTGAAAATGCATTTGTACTTTTCTACAAGAAAAGACCGTCTCATCAGATATAATTAGTTGATACCTACTGAAATGCTCAATTTAATCAATAACTGGGTAGAAGCAGCTGTTACTACAAGTTAATCGGCTGAATGATCTCTATGCAAATGCAAATAGACATTTTTGTCTTTATAAAATCATACACATTTACTAAAAACTGTAATATACAGCTTATACTAGAAACAGATGCCAGGTTTTGCAGAAATGGATACAGTGGTTTTCATGCAATGCTCAAATGAAAAGAAATTCAATTTTATATATAAATATAGATATACAGTATTTAGATACAAAACATGCACACTGTATCATATTTTACAGTTTTGGCCTTTGTTCCAGTCACAGCATAAAGACAACTGCAACATGAACTGAAAATTATACTCTTAAGTGCAGCTTTTTGCAGTTTTGTTATACAAGGTTTCCCAGCTGCTGGACAAAATTTTAACTTTTTTATATACCATAATTTACACATTTTCTTTCACACATCAGCAGCTCCACCAAATATCCTGCCAATTTATGTATATTCTAACAGCAGCCTCAGCTTCTTTCGCCTTATTAAAATCAGCACTTGCTGCCACAAAAATCTTGTATTTAAACTTTACTTGTGATTCTAAGTCAATAACTCCTCAACATTAAATAATCTGTACAAAACCAGATTCAAAAACTAACACTTTTAATCTTCATCAGGAGGACTGTAGGAGTATGCATATGATTTATGCCTTATATCTCCTGTAATTTACACTTTTTTGTATTTTATGTTTTACATGCAACAGTATCGCATTAGCCTCAAAATATGTGGAATAAAATTTTCAGTGTGCATAAGAGAAATGGACTATACTGGTTAACAATCCTATCTGAGTAACTATTTAGGAAAAATTTGAATACAATTACAAGGAAAGCAAATGAAACAGTAAAACTGACCATGATTTTGACTTTAAGCATCTTTAGATCACACTATCAATATGATGTATTTCCTAAATTCTGTTTTTTTTGAACACCAGCCGTTTTTGTTTGACAAACCATTCACAATTGTATAGACAGATTCATATTTTTTTTAATCATAGATGTGGGAAATACAATATAAGTGTAGATATTTTTGACCACTTTAGAGAGGTAAGTGTAACAAACTTTCCATGGACACCTCTGTTTTACTGCCATCTGCTGTATAAACTGAGAATATTTACAGAATTAAATAAAAGAATAAAACTGAATTATTTTATGATGTAATGTGTCTAAGGTACACATTTTCTTATCACTTGAATCTAAGACCGTGACTACTGGAGAAACTTTTTTTTTTAAGCAAAAGGAACTTGTTGTTGAAATGGTAGTCTTGATTCTCCTAATTAAAACTGTGGGTGATATTATAATCAAAAGTTAATTAACATCCCTTTAGAATGCTGCCATCTACCTTTCCAGTACAATTTTGAAATTGGTGATTTCAATACTATGTCTATTTGCCAAAAATTGAAGACATCTATGACTGGGAGACTCAATACAACTTTAAGGACTTTTAATTAAATTTTAGATGCACTATTATGTAATAAACAATCCAGCTTACTCCTTAAATTTTATAATTACCAGGGGCTCAAAGGTTCACATTACACCAAATTCAGAATTTGCAGAAATTAATATACACAGGAAAATTTTGTTTTTCTGACAGCAGATACAATTCTTAAGACGTAATCATGTCTGCTCCCTCCCCACCAGTAGCATCTTCTGAAATGCTCAAGTCTTCCAACATTTCCATTAAAGAGATACGAGGGGCACCTTCATCATCAGTGTCACTCTCCACTGGTATTTTAGAAGGATCTGGAAGGGGAGGGGGGAAAAAAAAAAAAAAGTATAGCATTTTTAATGTAATAAAATCCAAATGAACAAAATATTGTAAATTCCACAAAAATTAATTCAGATTTATTTTCTTTATCCAGTTTGCATCAGTAAATTAATTATTCAACTGGCAAGAATCATTGAAAATGGCACAATTCTTTAAACCATTTCTTATACTCATACTGTCAAAATATTGTTCCAAATAATTGTCTGTGCATGACCAATCACATTTAAAATAGCCTTATAGAACTTTGATGGCAAATGTTCTTAATATGTATATTAATAAAAAAAAAAAATACAGAGGGGTATCCACAGTCCTGGGTATCACATTAAACTGCATCCGGCCATGCAAGTGGTTCTCAAACTTGCAGGGAAATCTTGGGGTTTGGTGGCAGGTTTGGCACTTCAGGCACCGTAAAAACTTCACACCACTCTAAAACAGCAGAGAGGATTCCTTTCTGCTCTTCACAGGAGTAGCTCTGCAGTAGCCACCCATAGAAAGGCTGTTCACGTCGTGAAGGGGATGTGGGAAAGCCCTTGGGAGCCTCATTCCCAGAAGAGTCTAAACCGTTGGAGAGCCAATGGGGTCAGGCCTGTTGGGGACTGGAACTGGTGTGGTGTGGACGTATTACCCACTGCACTGCAGCACTTGGATGCCAATCTGAAGCGGCCCATCTGAATAGGCACGTGGAACGTCTTGTCTCTTCGGCATGACAATGATTTTCCTTTGCTGTCAGAAGAACTTTGTAAACTCTGCATTTCACTGGCAGCAATCTCTGAAGTGCACGGACCTGGGAATGGCTAGATCTCTGTAGGTGGGAACACCTTTTATTGGTCTGGTCGCTTTAATGACTGTCACACTCAGGGAGTAGCTGTTGCTGTGGTGGACAGGCTTCTTCCGATGGTGTCCGATATTGCTCCTTTCAATCTTATGAGACTCAGATTAAAAACACCCTTTGGGTGCCTTGTCTGTTGTCTTACTGTATGCTACGACAGTAATGAGTGATGTCTCAGTGAGGGAGACATTTTTTTCCCCAACTTCGCTCGGCAGTTGACGGGTAGCCATGAAATGACACTCCTCTGGTCATAGGTGACTTCAATGTGACCACTCACATTGACAGGGCTGGTTATAAGGATTATGTTGGTCCCCATGGGTCTGGTGAATACGGTGAAAGTGGTGCCATGTTCCTTGACTATGCAAAAGGTCAGGGGTTGTGGATGTTGGATTCCTGGTTCCAGCTCCTTGAGACGCATTGTTGGATTTGTTACTCCAATACTCGATCACATCCTTGTGCGCAGATGCAGGAGACTCTGTATCGGGAATTGTGAAGGATGGCTGCGAGAACTCTGAAGGCAGATAAGGAATCGGTGAGCAAGTGACACTATCTACTGTATGGTCTACTGACCCACATCCTGCTTACACAGGAATTGAAGCATTACACACATCCAAATCTGTTCCTCTGAGAGTCGCAGTCAGGGTGGGTGATGGAACGGTCCTTATGGATGATGCTGCTGGACTGGCTACTTTGAGCAGCTGTTTAATGCTGATCATTCAGCTAGGATGTTGGACATCTGCAGATCTTGAGGCTGATTCTCCAATTAGCTGTGAAACACTTAATCTTACTGAGACTGCAGAGGTGGTGAACCAGCTGAAGGTAGGGAAGGCTGCAGGGATCTGTGGTATCCGGGATGAACTTCTCAAGGCTGGTGGTACACTGAGAGTTCATATCAAGTGCGAAAGTGAATATCGGCGGAGTTTCTTTGCAGCCTTTGTCAATTTTCGTAAAACATTTGACTCAGTTGATCAAGCTGCCCTGTGAGACATCCTAAGACTTCACGACAAACCCCTGAAGTTGCTAGATATGATGGTCGGCCTGTACACTGGTACTGCGAGTGCTGTGCAGAGTGGATGCAGAAACCCTGCTTTTTCCAGTTGATTCTGAGTTTCATTAGAGGTGTTTTCTTGCTCCTAATCAATGCTTGCCTGGGCTATGTATTGGGTAGGGTCGTGGGGTCCAGTGGCTGTGGGGTATCCACTGCTAAAGAAAGATTCACTAATCTTGACATTGCAGATGATGCCGTGATCTTCGCAGAGTCAAAGGAGGCTCTAATCGGGGCTATTGAGAGACTGAGCCAGGAGTATGATGATCTAGGCTTGTGAGCATCCTGGATAAAAACCAAGATCTAGGCCAATCGGGATCCTAAGCTGTTTTGTCATGTGGTGGGTGCGGCAATGCACTGTACCAGTGCATGCTCCCTAACCTGACCAGATCCACAGTAAAGGCTAGTGGATTCCCAGTACAACTTTAAGCCATAGTGCAAACACGCTTTTAGAAGTTCAAGTTCTCTAGAAGTTACAGTACTGATTTGCTAAATTACATGAAGTATAATGATGTAACCTTATACTACAGAAATGGGGAAAATGTATGCATATACAGTACAAACCTAGTGTTATGTATTTAAAAGCAGGTTTCATTGTGACCCCATTTGTTAGCAGGATTTGTGTTAGGTACCACACGCACAATAGAAAATTCTCCTTTAGACTCAGATGGAAAAATCAATTAAACTATAATTGTTTATTCAGATATGTTATTTAAGGACTATTACTACAAAAGGCATATTTAACTCTACTTCCCCAATTGGTAAACTAGATCAAATGCTTCTCAAATTTTCATCTTATTATAAAGCTGAAAGTGTGTTTGTCTATTATGCAAATCCACACTACTGAACCTATCTTCACCAAATTTTTGCAGATTCCCCATGTTTTATTTAGAATTCAAGACTGTAGGCTATGTTTTATTACAAATATATCCCCTCAAGTCTTTATTTTGGAAAAGTCCCTTTGCTTAAAACACATTAAAGCTTGCTCCCCTTACCTCTAAAAATATTAATATTTTTTCTGAGTGCTTCATCCTCCTCCAGGTCTTCAAGAAAATCTTGATACTGCCTGCAAGTAAATAATACAAATACAGGTTGTTTGGATTAGGACTTTTTACAATTACATTCACTCATCCATTCTATCAATCAGTAACTGAAGAAAGACAGTGGACAATTTGCAATCAGATACATGTTCTATCACTATATTTATATTGAAAATGCAATTCATTCTCCTTAAAGAAACAATTTAAGATCACCACTTGAAACATTTTAATCTGATGCTTCCTTTGATGATACATGCTTACTTAAGAGCTCTAAGAACCTTGCAGCTAAGCTGTAAGGCAAATATAAATAGTTACTTCAGCAATTAAATGTATTTTATACAATAATAGGCATAATAATTCTACACAATCTCTTAATGTAACAAAAATTAAGTCGCAAATTACAAGATAAAAAAGGACTAGCTGTGATTACTACTCCAAAATAATGAAAATAATAACATCAGAGTTTCAAGTAGCTCAGTGGGTACTGCTGCTCTGCCTCAAGTCTCCAGAACATTTTATAATTTACATCTAAAATTAATTCAACCACCTGTCCCTTAGACACATATGAAACTAGACTCTTAATAACTCATTAAGCATAACCAAACCAAACACAATTAATTAATCTTTAATGAACAGCACTCTTCCCATGTTATTTGCCTCTATAAGGCCTTACTTAAACAAAAACAAATTTAAACCCGAAGGTTCTTAAAAATATATATATCAAATTTACCATCTGAAAGTTGCATAGCAAATTTAAACCTGCAACTCAAATTTATCTTGCAAAAACCTTTTGAAATATTTCAGTGTCATTTTTACTCCCATCACACAAAGCGCAGAAAATCACATTGTATGTTGTAAATTTAAGCTCTGAAAAAATAAAAGGAACGTTTGATCAAAACAATGCTTAATGTAACAAACATTACTTTCAATGTTGCCTATGATGAAATTCTTGAACAACTTAATTATATGTACAATTTTACTGTACAAAGGATAATAAGAGTAAGAAATTCAGCTTTTAAATCATCCATCCATCTATCCATTATCCAACCCGCTATATCCTAACTACAGGGTCACGGGGGTCTGCTAGAGCCAATCCCAGCTAACACAGGGCGCAGGACAGGAAACAAACATCGGGCAGGGCGTCAGCAACTTTTAAATCAAGACTAAAGAATTCAATTAAATTATAGCAACCCTAAATTATAATAACTTATACAACCTTAAATTAACCCTAACCCTAATGCTCTAACTCTGAAAGCACTCAGAAATCTTTAGCATTCTTTACTGTCAAAACATAAATAAGCTGCTTTAAAATCAGTGTTTATAATGGAGGACTTTAAGCTTATAATATAGTTTTAGTCAATCAAGGAAGTATTTAATGACAAGTAACTGGTGTAAGAAAAAAAAAAAAAAAAAAAAAAAAAAAAAACTTTTTACAGATAGTGCATACCCCTCATTATCAGTATCCATAACTTCACGATCTCTTTCCAGTTCTTTGAGCCGCCACATTCTTCGATGCAGCCTTTTGCTGCGATCATAACTTTTCTTAATCAGTACCTATTACGCAAAGGAACAAACAAAATCAAGCGTGAAGCACTATGTGACAGTATTCATTGTCTAAAATCACAATCGACTGATAATTAAAATAACAATAGTGGATGTTAACCATACATCAATTTTCTACTTGCAATCCAGGAGCACTGGGCAAAAGGCAGGAACAAATACAAGACAGAGCACCCATAAAGTAAAAAAGTCTTTCACACAGAAGGGGTAATGCCTTGTAAATTAGCTAAAAGTATAGTAAAACAGATGAGTAATTCTTAAAAGATATTTATTGTTTACTATTTTTATATAAATTGATAGGAATTTATTTCCATCTTTACTCTTGAAAATATCATTTTAAGCAATAATTACATTTCACCAAATGTACTGATGATGTAAACAAACAACTTTGTTGTAAAAAAATTGTAAAAAAATGGTTTTAAACATACCACATCAGGAAGATGATGAGGATTCATTTTGTTCACAAACTCATTATTAATATTTGCATTGGCAAAATCAAACCTGAATCAGAAAAAAAAAAACAATTATGCTAGTAAAGTTTTAAATATAATGTCAGGCAAACGGTCGCATTTAATAGAAGGTCATATATTACAGTGTATTCAAAGATCCATTTGTTCACATTAAGAAATCTAGCTCATTAAATCTGCTGTGCTAGTAACCAAGGGACATAGGGAAAAATGTCAGCTGAGCAGAAATGAAACTATGCAAAACAGGTACCATATTTTTAAGATTGAAAATATAACAAATCAAAATACACTGGCAATGGATAAACTGATATTAATATGTTGTTAGAATTTCTGTTAAAGACCTAATAAGGTGTTGGGACACACTATGTCTTTAGAACAGCTTCTGTTCTTTTTGAAATTATGTGAAACAAATCCTAAACTGCGTGTAGTAAGACACTGCATCAATTTTCAATAAAACCTTTCAGTTGTTTGAGGGATGAAATAAACAAAAATCTACTTAGCACTAAGTGCTCTAAAACTTTTCACAAAGGCTCAATAATTAGATGTGGTGATTGGGAAGGCCATGGTTGGCTTCCAAGTTCATTCTGGTGTTCATAAACCAATCCAAAATTAGTTTAGCAATGTGTATTGGTGCATTATTATTCTGGAATTGGATTTATTAAAACTACGCCACACAGGTGCCAAGTACATTTTGTGGTCATTTCTGAGGCTGTAGTGGTATTTAGCAAATATCCGTTAGTAAGGTTTGACTTACAACCACTGTTTCTCTTTGCTGATGTAGTGTGTTTGCATTTGGCATATGCCATTACTGTTTTTGAGTCTCTTGTACTTGATAAATAAAAACAACTTTGTAGTTTTATCACAAACTAGCAGAATACCCGCGCTTCGCAGCGGAGAAGTAGTGTGTTAAAGAAGTTATGAAAAAGAAAAGGAAATATTTTAAAAATAACGTAACATGATTGTTAATGTAATTGTTTTGTCATTGATATGAGTGTTGTTGTCATCTCTCTCTCTCTCT
>JANRMT010062854.1:71448352-71491394 GCA_026402145.1 Polypterus bichir lapradei | reverse complement strand
TCGCTCGCTTCTAATTGTTTCGCTGCCTTCTTAATTATATAATGCATGTTTTCTAAAGCGCGTTTTGTAGCTCTTCCTGGCTTTCTACGTAATGCGTGATTACGTGAGAGGCGTGATTATGTCATACGAAACTCCGCCCCTCCAGCTGAACTCCATTACAGTAAATGGAGAAAAACAACTTCCAGTTATGACCATTACGCGTAGAATTTCGAAATGAAACCTGCCCAACTTTTGTAAGTAAGCTGTAAGGAATGAGCCTGCCAAATTTCAGCCTTCTACCTACACGGGAAGTTGGAGAATTAGTGATGAGTCAGTCAGTCAGTCAGTCAGTGAGTGAGTGAGTGAGGGCTTTGCCGTTTATTAGTATAGATGCACCTGCAATTTTGTTACCAAATATTTACTTCTCTGGAACTCCATTAGCTGCCTCACGTTGATTTAAAGTCAAATATTAAAGTGCTAATTGTCAGACTTCTTTCATAGCTAAACTAATACTGCTAACTGGACATCAACCTAATGTGATTCACCTTTGCAGTACCATTTAAAACTGTGATTTACTTACTTCAAAGTTTAATTCCCTTTTTATGTGGCATTTGTTATTTTGTCTCCCTCTGCTTATATTTAAATTTATTGCACAATATATTAGATTGTATTAAATGTATTTATATTCATTATCTAGAAGCACAAAAATTCAAATAATTGAATTGATAATTGAAAAAAATTAATTGTTATATTTGGAGATATGCCTTTCAGTCAAGAAAAGATTAATAACCACAGAACTAATCTAGAGCAGAAAGGCGAGTCTCTTGTTCTGCAATCTAAGAATATTACTCAAAAGAAACATGTCCCTCTAAATAAAAATCAAATCAAGGGCACTAAAACAGTAAAGGAGTAGGAACAATAACAGCTCCTGAAAGACAAAAAAGGCAGGTATGTTACCAACCCCAAAACAAGGTCTCCATGATTAAGAAGATGCCCAAGGTGTGTACGGCAGTGATACTGCAAACTTGTATTCATCTCTGATGTTTTCTTGACCCAGACCTCTGCTAGAGTATGCTGCCAAAAAAAAAAGAAAGTACTGGCTTAATATAGATATGCATTTTAAGAAAAGCTCAAAATGCCTAAAACTGAATTAATACAATACCATAGTGCATAATACACAACATAGTATAAAACTATATCTACAATGAAGTATTAGTTTTTCATTAGTTCTATTATATTTTTTTATATGCTAGATGCCAAAATACATACATACTGAAATTACAAAAAAGAAATATATAAAAATGTAAAACAAAATCAAATTGTAAGTATATCACTTGAAAGCTTTTTGCTGTTACTAATCTGAGCTCTTCTCAAGTCATATTCTGTTAAACCCTTGAGAAGATATGTTTTTTTCTGGGAATTAATCTGGTGCTTGTCATACATTATTTTCTGTTAACAGAACATACTATTTAATAGATTAATGTTAAGTATACAATTACACTCTATAAAAATGGATACTGGCAAATTTATAGAAGTATATATTCAAACCCAGGTCTTTGGATTCATGATGAAGAAGCGCTCTCCACTGTAGTAACAGATAGTAAAAGGTATTTAAATTAGTTAGCTAACTACTTATTAACAAACTTGCCCCACAGCCACAGCTAAGTTTGGCCAGGTAAAACTCATCTCATTTTAAGAAGTGCATTGCTCTTGTCACCAAATGGTAGCTTGATGCAATTTAACTCTTTAGAGTGCTTGTTAAATACCACAGTCCATTGGTGTAGATGAGAGAGCGTGCCAAGTTTGCCAGTGAATTTAACTAGTGTATCCATCACTGAGCTCGGCAAAATTCAAATGCAGTCAAAGTGTGGCATATGAATGGCTCATGAAAGATGTATGAATAAGAAGCTGGCAGCAAGTAGTAGTAGCTAAATACTTTTAGTTAACTTTTATTATACATTAGGGCAATGGATTGTGCTGCTGCTTCACACATGCAACAAATTGGGTTTAAACAAATACATTTAAAAAATTGCCAATAATGATTTTTGTAGAGTGTAACTATCTACATAACATCAATCTACTGAGAAGTGTGCTCTGTTAACAGGTAATGAAAAGAAGTTTCTGGTGCCCACCACATATCTTCACAGAGGTAAAGAAAAAAAATTACACTATTTCCTTCTGGCACTCCATAATATTCATTTCAACCAAACTATAAAAAGTTTGTAGTTTTTATATGAAATCACAGTAAATTAAGTCATGACTGCTGTTATACATGTTTTACTATTATTTTAAATGTCACATTCGTAAAAAATTACAATAAATAATGTACTGTACTGAGTCAAAAATTTTTTTTTTGTGAAATTATTTCTTAATATAAACACTCTTTATCCTCTCACGATTTTTATTCATTCTGGAATACAATGTTACATACAGTGGCTTGCAAAAGTATTCGGCCCCCTTGAACTTTTCCACATTTTGTCACATTACAGCCACAAACATGAATCAATTTTATTGGAATTCCACGTGAAAGACCAATACAAAGGGGTGTACACTTGAGAAGTGGAACGAAAATCATACATGATTCCAAACATTTTTTACAAATAAATAACTGAAAAGTGGGGTGTGCGTAATTATTCAGCCCCATGAGTCAATACTTTGTAGAACCACCTTTTGCTGCAATTACAGCTGCCAGTCTTTTAGGGTATGTCTCTACCAGCTTTGCACATCTAGAGACTGAAATCCTTGCCCATTCTTCTTTGCAAAACAGCTCCAGCTCAGTCAGATTAGATGGACAGCATTTGTGAACAGCAGTTTTCAGATCTTGCCACAGATTCTCGATTGGATTTAGATCTGGACTTTGACTGGGCCATTCTAACACATGGATATGTTTTGTTTTAAACCATTCCATTGTTGCCCTGGCTTTATGTTTAGGGTCGTTGTCCTGCTGGAAGGTGAACCTCCGCCCCAGTCTCAAGTCTTTTGCAGACTCCAAGAGGTTTTCTTCCAAGATTGCCCTGTATTTGGCTCCATCCATCTTCCCATCAACTCTGACCAGCTTCCCTGTTCCTGCTGAAGAGAAGCACCCCCAGAGCATGATGCTGCCACCACCATATTTGACAGTGGGGATGGTGTGTTCAGAGTGATGTGCAGTGTTAGTTTTCCGCCACACATAGCGTTTTACATTGTGGCCAAAAAGTTCCATTTTGGTGTCATCTGACCAGAGCACCTTCTTCCACATGTTTGCTGTGTCCCCCACATGGCTTGTGGCAAACTGCAAAAGGGACTTCTTATGGTTTTCTGTTAACAATGGCTTTCTTCTTGCCACTCTTCCATAAAGGCCAGCTTTGTGCAGTGCACGACTAATAGTTGTCCTATGGACAGATTCCCTCACCTGAGCTGTAGATCTCTGCAGCTCGTCCAGAGTCACCATGGGCCTCTTGGCTGCATTTCTGATCAGCGCTCTCCTTGTTTGGCCTGTGAGTTTAGGTGGACGGCCTTGTCTTGGTAGGTTTACAGTTGTGCCATACTCCTTCCATTTTTGAATGATCGCTTGAACAGCTCCGTGGGATGTTTAAGGCTTTGGATATCTTTTTGTAGCCTAAGCCTGCTTTAAATTTCTCAATAACTTTATCCCTGACCTGTCTGGTGTGTTCTTTGGACTTCATGGTGTTGTTGCTCCCAATATTCTCTTAGACAACCTCTGAGGCCGTCACAGAGCAGCTGTATTTGTACTGACATTAGATTACACACAGGTGCACTCTATTTAGTCATTAGCACTCATCAGGCAATGTCTATGGGCAACTGACTGCACTCAGACCAAAGGGGGCTGAATAATTACGCACACCCCACTTTGCAGTTATTTATTTGTAAAAAATGTTTGGAATCATGTATGATTTTCGTTCCACTTCTCAAGTGTACACCACTTTGTATTGGTCTTTCACGTGGAATTCCAATGAAATTGATATTATGTTTGTGGCTGTAATGTGACAAAATGTGGAAAAGTTCAAGGGGGCCAAATACTTTTGCAAGCCACTGTAGACCTTTCAGTGTAAAGTCTTACTTTGTTGGACCGTATGCCAGCCCCAGCTCCTTGTTTCTGATCTCTGATTATTTCAATATCCATCACAATAAACTCCTGAAGCTGTCGAGGATCACAGAGACTGCTAAAGGGATAGCGCCAATAAGTACTACCATCAACCTCAGCCACTGTATAAAAAAGTATAAAATATGAACAGTGAATTTCAAAAATTTCTCAAAAATGTGAAGTAATTATATTTAAAAGGAATCGGGTCAGCACAA
Source organism: Polypterus bichir lapradei (assembly GCA_026402145.1). NCBI lineage: Eukaryota > Metazoa > Chordata > Cladistia > Polypteriformes > Polypteridae > Polypterus > Polypterus bichir. The sequence continues at coordinate 71,487,116 of JANRMT010062854.1, read as the reverse complement.
ATCAGAAAAAAATAAATAAATCTGAAACTAAAATGAAAACGTTTATTGAGTGAACACACACATTCAAATTAATAGTACATTAAGATATCTGCATACTTTATATATTCACTGTATATTATATATATATATATATATATATATATATATATATATATATATAATTTTTGTCAGTGTATAAAAGCAATCAAAAAGGCCAATTAAATTATACAGAATGCAATTTTGAGAATTATACATTCACAATACTATGTACAGTTTTGGTTTCAATTTTACAAGAAACAACCTAACAGTAGTATAGCAAGTCTAGTGTCTAGATTCTAGTGAAAAGCTACTAGACGTATCCTAGAAGTTTATCAATCTACCTGAAGGAAAGAAATATTAAGAAATCAAACTAAGAAACTAAAAATAAAGAACACGTTAAATATAGTGTATCCCAGCTGATGATTTTGAGTAGGTATATCAACAGCAGCAGGCTGGTACAGTGGAAATATGGTTAAGGGTAATTTTCTCACAAATGTTAAAAGTATTTTTTTTCCATGTTTAACTGTAGTTCAGTGGAATTAAGTTATCTACTGGTAACAATGGAAATTGTATCATGGTGGGCCATTAAATTTTAACTTTGTTATAGACACTTCAAGTGAACAGGAATTTACAAGCTATGTAAAAGATATACAACTTCTATACCAAAATTATTAAAGTGTCATTTTGTGGATATTCAACCTGTGATGGACTTGCACACAAGCCAATAATACTATTACTTTATGGTGCTTGCTGCCAGCAGAGGGTGCTAATACAAAGACTAATAGCATACAGTACTCATTGTTTTGGAAGATGCTGAACATGATGAAAACAGTATACTTGTAGGTTAAAACTGCCAAGTAATTCATGTGAAGCACTTTCTTTACTATAATATTTCAAGAAACTCTGTAATAAGTTTAACTTTATAGCAGTGGATTGCCTTCTTCTGGTGTTCATCAGTATTTACTGTGATCAAATTAATTCAAATGCTGCCGACTTGATTAGTAAATCTAAGGAAATTTCCTGAAAATTTGTTTCCTCTGTCTCCAGTTATTAATGTACTACTAGGGGGCTTTGCCCCCTGCTCGTTTTGCTCGCCAAACCGTGTTTGGTTTTCCGGATACACATTTTTAAGATTTTTTTTTTCTTTGAATTGTTGCTATTTCATTAATTTCATTTTTATTTCAGAACTTCTGTAAAAACAACATTTGGAATCTTTCGAGTCCCAATATGCTGAATCTTTTAAATGAGGTCAGTGAGACATGTGTTTAATGACTTGGTACCATAATTCAGGATAGCTTTCTCTGTTTGGAATTTCACCACAGACAAAACGATCTACATCATCAGCAGTTAATAATTTTTTTTGCAAGTAACCAATAAATGTATGTGAGGTAAACCACATTTCGTAACTTCAAAGCCTTACAATATTTACATACTTCTGACATATCACCTACGTCCATATATTCGATCTCTATTCGCCTTTTCGTTATTTCTCCGAGGAATAATTTCTCTTTTTTTGCGCTAATGCGATGTTTCATTTCTTTGTTTTGACACTGTCATTTTTTTCTGCTTTCATATTCTGGATCATGCTCTGCATGTGTTTCACATCTATGTTTTTTTGTGTCTTTTGAATTCCAGTTTTCATTATCTCTAACCAGCCCTGCATGTGTTTGGCCCCCTTGTTTACTAACCTCTTTATGACATTTTACGTTGTATTCTACTCTCTTTTATTTCTGACCTCGCTTTGTCCTGCTTTTTTTCCCCAATGACACCTGGTCCATGGTGATTAATTTCCCTTTTTCGAGTAATAATTTCCGTTTTGTTTGTGCTACTGCGATCTTTACTTTCTTTTTTTTTATGCCTTCTTATTTTCCTACTTTCATATTCTTTAACTTTCTCTGCATTTGTATCGCCCCAAGGTTTTTTTTTTTTGAGCCTTTCGAATTCAGCTGCTTTCATAATCTCTAACCTGCCCTGCATGTGTATAGCACCAACGTTTGTGAACATCTTTATGAAGTTCTACTTTGTCCTTTACTCTGTCTTTTAATTCTGAGCCCAATTGGACATGCTTTTTTTCCCCAATTCCACTTGTTCCGGGCTCATAATTTCTTTCCTTATTTTCTGAATTTGCACCTAGATTTTTCTTTTTCGCTCTTTTTTCTCTTCAACGCTTTTGAGTCTCTTTTCTCTGCGCTGCTTTCTTCTTCGCTTAGTCATCGACGTTTCATTTATAACGTATTGTCCTTATATGCTTTATATGCGCCGAGAGCCCTGGATCTGTGTGTGCAGCCTTTACACGACTGAGTGTTTTGCTGCCTATGATCTTATTTCATATTGGTTGTAAGTAGGGAGTGTCTTGCAAGAATCTCATGTTCTACGTCATCGCGAGATGGTCCTGGGTCAATCTCTTGGCACAAATTCTCATGTTTAAGGTCCCCGCAAGACGCTCTGTGGCCATGCTCTGTCGTCTTGCGGGTCTTTTAAGTGTCTTCTGTGATCTTAACATGAAGATCATGTCTCGTCTCTCGTCTTTCTCTCCCAGGATTTTCTTTTTGTATAGTCTTAAAGTTTAGCAACTAAGCACTACATATGATACTATGTATAACTGTATATAACAAACACAATTTTACTGGATTTTAATTGGCTATATTTAAAAATAAAATACATTTACTGGAGAAATAAGTCCAAATGTGAAGCAGGAATATTTACACTGAATAAGTTTTTTGATCTGTGAGGAACACCGGATTAATGCTATGGGACAGATGGGAAAGGAGCATGAAATTTCACCTGAATGTCCTTTGTAGTGGAATTATCGAATGGGATAATTTGGAAAAAACATTGCTACTAGAATGTTTGACATAATGTTGACTTCTCACCTTGACCACTACAAAATAAAAATAAATAAATATCTAGGCCAGTTAATAATTACTTTTTATGTGGTTGCATTACACCAAGTGACATAACACATGCCTAAAGTGGTTAATTTACATTTTATTTCTATCTTGCATTTCTCCCCAAACTCAACAAAATGGGAAGGTGGAATGTCACAAGTGTTTTTTGTGGAGTTTGCATGTTCTTCCTGTGTTTATGTTGATTTTTCCTCCCACACCATTTGAAGACGTGTGTTAATTGTCAATTCCAGATTGGTTTTGTCCAAGAGTGAATGTGTACATAAGTTTGTTCAGTGATGGACTGCAAGTCCTTCTAGGGCCAGTTCCTGCCTTGCATCCAATATTACTAGGATTGTCACCAGTCCCCCAATGAGATTGAGCATGTTTACAAACTTTATACTGTAGTATACTCAAGCATTAATCAGAGACCCAAAGCATTGAGATACAAGTTTGGATTTCCAAAAAGTACTTTTTTGCTGTTGTATAATGCATGCAAGCAACAGCAGTCGAAACTTGGTAAAAAGTTATGTTATTCAGAATTTAATATAGGCTGGTATTTGGAATGATTAAATAATTCAAAAATCAAATTAGGATTTGTGTTCACTAAACAAATACTTCATTAATGTTGTTGCTTAGGGCACAAAAATAAACAGGAAAGCATAAAATACTGAACGTAATTGAGGCCAGTTATAAAAAACAGTGAAGCCTGATGATTTTTTTTTTATTTTTTAAAAAAAGATGGAAAATTATGAATTTAAAGGGCATGAAATCTTGGAGCATTTAACACAGCCAATGAAGAGCCTAAAGTTGCTATATCAGACTGATCCAGTTCCATAATACATTTAGATAACATAAATTCTGACACAGAGCCGATTTATCTCCTTAGTATAAGTAAAACATCATCTGTAATTGTGTAAAGTAAATGTATGAAATAATCACAACAAACTGCACCCTTAAAGTTACTTACTTTGTAAGGTGCAAGGATCAATAAGATGAATAGTGTTAGTCACTCGAATACACACACAGATTTGATTCATATTTCCAAGACTCTGAGCGAGGCGGGGAGAAAGGCAAACCACATTGTCCTACATAAACACACCAACAAAAAAAATGGTAAGCTGCATCATAAAAACCAACCATAATAAACCATAAAAAGTGATGGGAAGGAAGACATCTGTGTCATTTTCTAAAGCTCCTTTTATATCAGCACTTCAGGTTGTGTTGTGAACCACTATTGTCAGGATATAGTACTATCTCAGATTATCTTTGTAATGACAAAATAAAGACATATGCTTTCGGTTTCTCCCTATAAACATAAAAGACCTTTGTTTCCCCTAATACAAAGCAATAGTTTGTATTTTCTAAACTGGGCTACCTTATTCAGCAATTTGCCACCATAACCCACTGTACTACACTGATAGATTGGTGGCTGGCTAGATGGAGAACAGGGAGGCGCTAACTGAATTCTCATACTAATGACTTTGGCACACTTAAAGCTAGGAATCTCTTTTGACACCTTTCTTCAGAAATGTGCTGAAAGAAAACAAAATGCCACAATGTTTGGACAAAAATGTAATCTACATGGTTTAATAAAAGTTCAGATTAATAATAAAATATACCTTGCAAACTGGAACTATCTCCACGGAGAAAGTGCTCTTATAGTTGTATGTATTAGAGTGGATGTCATGCGAGATTAGCCGTTGCGATGCTTTAGACCTTTAAAAAAATAATTTAATAATTTAAATAATTTTGTAGCCAGGTAAACAGAACGAAGGTTAACAAAATATAAATTAATATTTTAATTTATTTCATAAAAATCTCTATATAAATATCAAAGCACAAGCAAGAAAAATACATATCAAAACTTAGAAAAAGTAATAACACAGTTTAATAAAAGTATATAATCCTAACTGGAATGCTATTCACCGCAATTCACTACTGATTACAAACATCAGTAATTTAAAAGCATATCAAAACTTGTATATATTGGCTTGCTGCTTTAAGTCCAAATTCAAATTGTGGTAATATAGCAGGAATAATTTTAACTAACAAGACATTGCTAGATGCACTTTGTTATTATTAATATTATTTCTTTCCAGACCTACTGTAGATTACCAGGCAATGTCAAAAAAAAAAAAAAAAAAAATTTGTAAGTACTAACATCTATCAAAAGTAAAAATAAACCATTAAAGAAACAATAGGGAACACTGTTTCATTTTTTTTGGTATGTTATTTTGAGCTTTGGAAAGTATTACAGAAAGCAGGGTCACGATTCATTTCATAATGTCCAATTCTGCAAGGATTTTTTTTCCATTTGACTTTAACTCTATAATTAAAGTACCTGCAAGGGACAGTGCACTGTAGAAAGTCAACCATTTTCTGTGCATGTTGCTTTGAGGCATAATAGAAGTCAATTCCATCTTAAAAAAATGAAAAAAAAAAAAAGCATGTTTCATGATAACAAGGTTAAGTACTCATGGCTACATCATAACAAAAAAATCATTTCATGGGACAGCAGCATAGCAAAAACTTCTGCTATCCAAGAATAACATCACAGATGATTCAAAAGTAGAACTCCTAGGATGGCTGGCCCAAGTCCACTTTGTCTGGCATTAAAACTGATACAGCATTCAACAATAAGAACATCAGATCTGTAATAAAACATCACTAGTGTGATGGTGCGAGAATCCTTTGCCGCTTCCTGACCTGAAATACTTAAAATTGTTGAAGGAAAATTGATTTTTGCATTTTACCAGATTATTCTTAAGGAGAATGCCTCGTAAAAAGAAACATATTTGAAGTTCTGGAGCGGCCTTGTCCAGACTTCAGTGCAATATAGATGCGACAGGCCCTGAAATGAGCAGTTTACATCTGCAAACCTAAGTTGTGATTATTACTACTAAAGGTGCTAAAACCAAGTAATGAAACTATTTGGCAATTACTCTTGGGTAACTGGAGTAATAGGGGTGTCAAATATCTTTGTTCCTTGAATGAAGCATGGAATTAGTTTAAAAACTATGTGTTCACTTAATTTCCCTTTCCCTAATATGGCATTTTGCCTAAAAGTTTGATCCCACTTGTTGTACAAAGTATGCAAAAACAGAGGATATTAGGAAGCAGATAAAAACATTTTCACAGCACTGTTTGTCCTTCTAGAACTAAAAGCCTAACCAACCTGAGCATCTTCCTAGTTCCCACTCTGCCCCAAACAAAGATGGCAGCTTGAAAGAGATGAAAATACATTTTTAAAGCCTGTGAAAATTCATTACTGATTTATTGTCTATCATAATAAATTCAGTAACTGACCCTTTTTCAAAATACATATTGCTGCACAACACAATGTTGAGTGGGATATCTTCATGTGCTATGAAACAGTTGTAAAGGGACCATTTCAGATTAACCACAGAATAAGCTGCACACACTTCCTACTAATTTTGACTTAAGTAAAGTAAGTATTTAAGTATTCTTTGAACAATCGACAAAGTTAGCCTTCTGCAAAATGTACAATTAATATCTATACATGATTCACTGATTTTAGTTTATCATTTAACAGGATATAGATCCAGGTTTATGACCTGTTGTTAGGCTGGATATAAATAAAGGTCTTATCCACAACAGGTTTTTTGGAGAATATATTTAATGAGATGAAAAATATTTAAAAATATTTTGCTGTTTAATTGATCTACAGAAATGAAAGAAAGAACTGATAAATACCAATAATACTTTACATTTTCAATCTACTGTAGATTGTTCAGTATATATTAAGCAACAATACTGGGTGAATACCTATATTTCACATGAAATTTTCAGTTTAAGAGGCTAATGGGTTTAAAATAAGCTATACCTGTTCGATAGGATGTACAGGATCTTGAAGGATGGAAACTTTACTTTTAATAGTATCACAGTTATTCTACATGCAATACAATACCAGCAACAAATTAAACAGCCTTTTGCACAATGTTATGAAAGTTTAATCACTATTTTTTTTTTTAAACAAAGAAAAACACCTAAATGCCATCTTATAATATGTCACATTATCTATTTACATACCATGAATTTCTTTAATACGCAGAGTGTTCTGGTGTAATTTATGTTTTAGTATCAGTTGTTCCAAGTAAAAGAAAGTCTTTTTGTGAACAGTCTAAAAACAAAAAAAAAAAAAAAGATTTATTTATTTTTATATATATATATATATATATATATATATATTTGCCCCCTTCCTGATTTCTTATTCTTTTGCATGTTTGTCACACAAAATGTTTCTGATCATCAAACACATGTAACCATTAGTCAAATATAACACAAGTAAACACAAAATGCAGTTTTTAAATGATGGTTTTTATTATTTAGGGAGAAAAAAAATCCAAACCTACATGGCCCTGTGTGAAAGAGTAATTGCCCCCTTGTTAAAAAATAACCTAACTGTGGTGTATCACACCTGAGTTCAATTTCCGTAGCCACCCCCAGGCCTGATTACTGCCACACCTGTTTCAATCAAGAAATCACTTAAATAGGAGCTGCCTGACACAGAGAAGTAGACCAAAAGCACCTCAAAAGCTAGACATCATGCCAAGATCCAAAGAAATTCAGGAACAAATGAGAACAGAAGTAATTGAGATCCATCAGTCTGGTAAAGGTTATAAAGCCATTTCTAAAGCTTTGGGACTCCAGCGAACCACAGTGAGAGCCATTATCCACAAATGGCAAAAACATGGAACAGTGGTAAAACCTTCCCAGGAGTGGCCGGCCGACCAAAATTACCCCAGGAGTGCAGAGACGACTCATCCGAGAGGTCACAAAAGACCCCAGGACGTATAAAGAACTGCAGGCCTCACTTGCCTCAATTAAGGTCAGTGTTCACGACTCCACCATAAGAAAGAGACTGGGCAAAAACGGCCTGCATGGCAGATTTCCAAGACGCAAACCACTGTTAAGCAAAAAGAACATTAGGGCTTGTCTCAATTTTGCTAAGAAACATCTCAATGATTGCCAAGACTTTTGGGAAAATACCTTGTGGACTGATGAGACAAAAGTTGAACTTTTTGGAAGGCAAATGTCCTGTTACATCTGGCGTAAAAGGAACACAGCATTTCAGAAAAAGAACATCATACCAACAGTAAAATATGGTGGTGGTAGTGTGATGGTCTGGGGTTGTTTTGCTGCTTCAGGACCTGGAAGTCTTGCTGTGATAGATGGAACCATGAATTCTACTGTCTACCAAAAAATCCTGAAGGAGATTGTCCGGCCATCTGTTCGTCAACTCAAGCTGATCCAATCTTGGGTGCTGCAACAGTACAATGACCCAAAACACACCAGCAAATCCACCTCTGAATGGCTGAAGAAAAACAAAATGAAGACTTTGGAGTGGCCTAGTCAAAGTCCTGACCTGAATCCAATTGAGATGCTATGGCATGACCTTAAAAAGGCGGTTCATGCTAGAAAACCCTCAAATAAAGCTGAATTACAACAATTCTGCAAAGATGAGTGGGCCAAAATTCCTCCAGAGCGCTGTAAAAGACTCATTGCAAGTTATCGCAAACGCTTGATTGCAGTTATTGCTGCTAAGGGTGGCCCAACCAGTTATTAGGTTCAGGGGCCAATTACTTTTTCACACAGGGCCATGTAGGTTTGGATTTTTTTTCTCCCTAAATAATAAAAACCATCATTTAAAAACTGCATTTTGTGTTTACTTGTGTTATATTTGACTAATGGTTAAATGTGTTTGATGATCAGAAACATTTTGTGTGACAAACATGCAAAAGAATAAGAAATCAGGAAGGGAGCAAATAGTTTTTCACACCACTGTATGTATGTATATATATATATATATATACATATACACACACACAGTGTGCTCAGGAAAAGCAATTTATTAACACATAATTGTGTGTGCCCTTTTCAAATCATAATAACTGAAACCACCCAAACAGGCCTGATCAAAAGTTTACAAACCCTTGAATGTTGGGGCTGATAGACACACAACATACATGAACAAAAATGGGCTGCACTGTCGAGTTGTAAGAAAAAAGCCTTTACCGTGCCAATGCCCACTTACAATATGTCAAAAAGCATCCAGACAAGCCTCACAACTTCTGGAAACAGTCCTTTGGCTTGATGAGACCAAAACTGAATTGTATGGTCACAAGCATGAATACTATGTTTGGGGAGACCCATGATAAAAAGTACACAATCCCTACTATGAAGAACGGAGGTCGATATCTAATGTTCTGGGGACGTGTTAGCTACAGTGGCACAGGGAACTTAGTGAAAATTGATGACAAAATGAATGCAGCATATTATTTGAAAATACTGGAGGACTACTTGCATTCATCAGTCCGGAGGCTGGACATGGGATGCACTTGCATCTTCTAACATGACAATGACCCAAACCACAAAGCAAGTCAACATTTCAACGGCATTACAAACTGCCTAAAGAATGGGCCCGAGTTACCTCAAAAGCTTCCATATTGTAATCTGTTCATTTAACCAATAAAAGGTGTAATTTTGCTTGACTTCTAATGGCTACAGCAGACCAAAGTGATGGTGCTGGAGTGGCCATCAAAGTCTCCTGATCTCAGCATCACTGAGCCACTTTAGAGAAATCTCAAACATGCAGTTGTCATGCATGACAACCCAATAACTTACGGTACCTGCAGGCTTTTTGCCGAAAAGAATGGGCAGCTCTTCCACCTGAGAAAATCAGGAGCCTCATCCACAACTATCATAAAAGGCTGCATGCATTCACTGATGCTAAAGGGGGCAAAACATGTATTAAGGACAGAGGGTAGGCAACATTTGAACAGGGGCCATCTCCTTATTACTATACTTCGGTTAATTTATTTGTGCTATTCTGTGATGCCTTATAGTTTAATCTGGATTCCATTAAAAGTAAATAAAATATGTTTTGAATGATCAGTCATCTTTTCATTCAAGTATGGTACACATCTTAAATTCTGCCACGGTATATAGACTTATGAGCATTGAGCACAACTGTATGTATATATAGTACACAAACACACATAACACACATACCCCTCTCAAATCACTTTAAAATACAGTAACTTTAAAAATACGTCATTTATGTAATATTTATTACTGAATGTATACCACATAACTTGACTAATATTTTGTATTCAGAGAAGCTTTTTTTAAAACCGTATACACAAAACAAAGAGATACACATGGTGCCTTGCAAAAGTATTCAATCCCTTGACCATTTCTCCAGTTTTACTGAAAAACAATTCCTCCACTGAAATTTGTTCAATGAAACATTATCTAAAGCAATGACACTTAAAATTAGTTTAATGTAATATTGTTTGATGCAAGGAAAAACCCTTCACAAGAGAAAAAAAGGAAATATGCTGATGTAAATGTTCAATCTCCACACTTTAATAATTTGCAAAGCCATCCATTGCAGCAATAACAGCTTTAAGTCTTCTAGGGTAAGTATGTTTGCACACTGTCCTAGAATGATTTTGGTGCAAAATGCCCAATAGCTGCTGATTATGTTATCACTACCATACTATTCCAAAGGTGTGGGGTCTTCTGAGGTTTGGACAGTGTTACATGTGTACCACCTACATTTGTTTGAACTTGGAAGAAAAAGCTCCATCACTGTCTCATTTGACCACAAACTTCAACCCCACATCAAAAAACGGTCACTCACATACCTTCTAGCTAACAATAGATGTGCTTTCATATGGTTCTTTTTGCCATCTTCTCTTACACAGTAGTATATGGCTGACAACAATACTTACAGAAAGTTTTTTTTCCATAATACAAAATAATTGAGTTTAAATGCTTTCAAATAAACTGTAACAGAAAACAAAATTTCAGTGTATGATTTGATATTATAAATGTAGCTGCAAAAATGAGTCATATTAGGTTGATTTTTAATTAGTGGTAGGTGGCAGGTACAAAATAGATCTGACAATTCAGAAGAAAAAAAGAAAATATGCTGTCTATTTAAGAATTCAGTCTCCACACTAATATTCTTCAAAGATGCAACTGCATTAACAAATCAGAAACACTGCCATCATATGATTAATTACAGGCAAACATGCTGAATGCATTTTTAGGAGTCTGATCTCCAAAAGCATTCTTTAAAATGTATGAATCGCTTGTGTTTGCAAATGCCCCCAGGATAAAGACAAAAAAATTTAAAAGTAATGTTGACATTAGACCATCTTAAACGGTTTACACATTTCAGGACCATAATTTAAAGAATCTTCCATAATTTGGGATTTACATAAGAACATGTTGAAATGAAAAAAGCAGATGCTTGCAAACAGTATACTTTCCTCAAGAACGAGGACGCAGCTGCTCTGGGACTGAAGGTTGCAGTGGCTGCCAAGGGCTTGCAGAAAAAGAATTTCAAGTTTCCATGATTACAGATAACAGGGATGGCACAGTGAAAGCCATTGCTATCAATGACTGGACCAAATTCTAGAGCTTTAATAGGTGGTGTTAAGTGATTGTTTGACTATCCTATAATATATATGCTGAAACTGAACATTGTGCATGTCATGTGTCTATTCTGTTGCAATATTTTAATATTGTATCTTATTCAGTGTCACGCATGTGCACCGAGGATCTCCTTGCTGGCTCACTCAAGGTAGGTGGAGACCCGTCGGGGCAAGAGGGGGCACTGTGGCTAACTGTATTGTCTCCTTTTCTCCCTGCAGCTTGAGAAACCACCCAGTGAGGGAAATTAGCTCTACCCCTTCCGGTCCTCCAGTTATAAGAAGCCCAACTGCCTCCACTGAGCTGTCTTTTGGGATCGCTGCCTGACAAGTTCAGAGCTCCATGGGAGACCTGTTGTTAGTTGTTTGTTGAGAAGGCAAACCAGAGCCCTACACTTCTTTTGTGTTTTTCCCTACGGGATTATGCATATTGTTGCCAGAAGGCGTGTGTTTAAGTTTAAAGAAGAAGAGCAGAGAATTAAGATGACACTGCTGGTGTCCCAACCGTTCTTCGCTTGTCATGGTTCCGTTTTGACCCATGCTTGGCCACCTCACAGCAGGTAACAGATCCTTGCCTGATGAACATGCAGATACTGTGAGCATACAGTAAACTTGCAAAGTATTTTAGTAATTTTTTTATTGATTTTGTGCTCTGTGTGTATTCCAACATTTTATATAAATGACACAATGGCAGCACTATGTGACAATGTGTTCTTATCTAAATGCTTAAGTTTGCTACTTACTGTCATTTAAGATTTTATTCTGTGCTTTGATTTTTACATACACATGCAAGTTTTATATTTTAACACATCAGAACTACAACTTAACTTATGAATGCATGAGGATGGCAGATATGGCTGTTCCTTTAGAATTAACATTTATTTGTTGAAAAAACAATGTGTTATATTTAAATCATTAAACTTATTTATTTCAAAGGTAGGATATTACAAAAGTGGTGACTAATATTTTTAATTAGTGTACTATACCCTTACTGTAAAAATAAAAAATGAAACAATATTTTTTTTAAAACACTAAAAAATTTTCTGCTATTCCAGCAATTAGCAATATCACATTAAATGCTTCTCTGCTAAATTTAAGTTCTGCTGTGTTGTATGTATACAGAATACTGTATATGCAGTAGGCAACACAAGATACTGTACATATTTCAAAGTAGTGTTATTAATTGAAATAATCTCAACTAAAATGTCATAGGCAATAATAGTCAATTATCATTTTATGAAAACCATGTACCACTAATAATATATAAGCTAAAATGTATTCTGAAATATAATGTGAAAGTTAAACTGACATTATGCAACAATAGACAGCAATAAATGATGTAAATACTATTAACAGATTTATGTTTACTGGATAACATTTAAACTTTCCATGACTTAGGACTCTGAACAACACACTGAGGTCCAAGCTCTCAATTTCTTTCCTCCTCTTCTTTTGTCTTTTATCTTCTGTGCTTGGGACATGTGGAGTGCCACTACCCCTTTGTCCACTCTCTTCCTTTTCCTCTCCCCTGATAAGAACCCAGTGCCTACTCTAAATGATACATTGCACAAAGCATCGCACAAAATCTTATCTTTGCACTTAATGTAGCACTATGATCTCTCATCCTCCATTATCTTATCCTGGAATACCTTTTATTTATTTATTTATTTTAAATATCACCCTGTCTTCAATGAACCCCAATCAACAGCATGCTCAGTTTAAATCTATGCATGGTTCATATCTTAGCCCTCAAACGTTTTGCAACAGGCTTATCCCACTAACTTTGTCAACACTGCTTCAAAAACGTTTCTAGAGGTTTCCGGTAGGTATTTTAAAGTTATCCCGTCACTCCTGACTGATCCTTCATTTCTAAGTCAATCGAATGTTGGTGTAGAAATTCCTTTCTCTTGCCAAGTTATCCTTCTCCTGGACCTTTATACATATTCCTTAAATCGAATCAAGCAAACAAAACTCTTCATGAGTATTATTGTCATCAAGTTCGAACTAGCCTCTCACTCGAAAGAAACAGAAAAAGTTTTCAGAACTTTTTTTATAATTTGACTTTTGTTCAGGTCTCCTCATTACAGATCAATGGATCAACAGGCTCTAATGTCAAGAAACGGTCATCTGTTATATACTGGTAGTTTTTTTTCAGTTTGGCTGAGGGTTGCTGCTCTCTCTTCCTGATAGTTGCTCAATCTCTCTATAGCCCCTTTACACTTTTTCATATTGTACTCTTACTCTGAGGTCAGGTGTAAAGGGTGGGTGCCAGTTGAAGAAATGTTATTCTTCTTTTCATATATTTTTGGAAAAACAGTTTTTTGGTTATTTCCGCTTATGCATTTATTATAATCAATTCAACTTTACCACAAAATACATTTGGTCTATTGCACTTTAAATAATGGACTTGTTTAAGTAACTGACGGATCACTGCATGTGTTACTTTTTTCTTATTTCCTGACAACATCTGTAGACCTTGACTTTACTATAAAATATACAGCATTATCTTCCAGAATATTAATATTCATAAATCATTATTACATAGTGCAATAAATATCATTTATATCACAAATTTAAGCTAAGTTTACCTTCTGTCTGACTTGCACTATCGCTTTCCAGAAATCTTTAGCTTCAATGCGGTGACAATCATCACACATTTGTGCCTGAATGACAAACTCCACCACAAAAACTTGTTGCAAAATGGCTCCATTCATAACCTAAAGGAAAAGTTAAATAAATAAAACAAACATCTATATCTTAACAGAAGGCTGGGGAAAATGGCCAAAAATCACTTGTAATGCAATATCAAATTTTTGGTATTATTTGCAAAATTACACAAACCATATTGTAATAGAATCTCTAAGACCTGGGATTACCAGCTCTGTTTATCTCAAAGGTAAAGTTTTGTGAGAATAAGAATGGTCTCAACAGTAACAGCATGACAAGTACAAAGAAAGGACAGGTACAGCATGAAGTACTCAATGGATACTCCAACTTACCTATGATGAACAGGCCATAAAACTATGCAAACGTGCTTCAAGCCCACTGCAAAAACCAGCAATAGCCACCCACCATGTTAGGATTGAAATGGTCTTGCTATTTTGCTTCCATGAGAGAAATATCTTGAATTAATTTTTCACCAGGTTCTTCACAAACATTACACAAATTTGGTGGGAAAAAAATTGTTAAAAAAAAAGTTACCCCAGTCTGAGTGATTATTTTTTGTTCATGCATTTCATGCCTTTTGCGATTCAACCACTGTATAAGCCCAGAATAACACACTGTGCAGCAGACATGAGGTTTCCCTTACCCCAATCGGATTTGACATCCAAAATAAATGCACATAAGCAATTGTTACTGTCCTTGTCAGCTTCTTTTACTCTAATCAAGTGGTGTACAGTTGTGCTTGAAAGTTTGTGAACCGTTTAGAATTTTCTATATTTCTGCATAAATATGACCTAAAACATCATCAGATTTTCACTCAAGTCCTAAAAGTAGATAAAGAGAAACCAGTTAAACAAATGAGACAAAAATATTATACTTGGTCATTTATTTATTGAGGAAAATGATCGACTACTACATATCTGTGAGTAGCAAAAGTATGTGAACCTTTAGGATTAGCAGTTAGTTTGAAGGTGAAATTAGAGTCAGGTGTTTTCAATCAATGGGATGACAATCAGGTGTGAGTGGGCACCCTGTGTTAAAGAACAGGGATCTATCAAAGTCTGTTCTTCACAACACATGTTTGTGGAAGTGTATCATGGCACGAACAAAGGAGATTTCTGAGGACCTCAGAAAAGGAGTTGTTGAGGCTCATCAGGCTGGAAAAGGTTACAAAACCATCTCTAAAGAGTTTGGACTCAACCAATCCACAGTCAGAGAGATTGTGTACAAATGGAGTAAATTCAAGACCATTGTTACCCTCCCTAGGAGTGGTCGACCAACAAAGATCACTCTAACAGCAAGAAGTGTAATAGTCGGCGAGGTCACAAAGGACCCCAGGGTAACTTCTAAGCAACTGAAGGCCTCTCTCACATTGGCTAATGTTCATGTTCATGAGTCCACCATCAGGAGAACACTGAACAACAATGGTGTGCATGGCAGAGTTGCAAGGAGAAAGCCACTGCTCTCCAATAAAAACATTGGTGCTCGTCTGCAGTTTGCTGAAGATCACGTGGACAAACCAGAAGGCTATTGGAAGAATGTTTTGTGGACGGATGAGACCAAAATAGAACTTTTTGGTTTAAATGAAAAGTGTTATGTTTAGAGAAAGGAAAACACTACATTCCAGCATAAGAACCTTATCCCATCTGTGAAACATGGTGGTGGTAGAATCATGGTTTGGGCCTGTTTTGCTGCATCTGGGCCAGGACGGCTTGCCTTCATTGATGGAACAATGAATTCTGAATTATACCAGAGAATTCTAAAGGAAAATGTCAGGACATCTGTCCATGAACTGAATCTCAAGAGAAGGTGGGTCATGCAGCAAGACAACGACCCTAAGCACACAAGTCGTTCTACCAAAGAATGGTTAAAGAAGAATAAAGTTAATGTTTTGGAAGGGACAAGTCAAAGTCCTGACCTTAATCCAATCAAAATGTTGTGGAAGGCCCTGAAGCGAGCAGTTGATGTGAGGAAACCCACCAACATCCCAGAGTTGAAGCTGTTCTGTACGGAGGAATTGGCTAAAATTCCCCCAAGCCAGTGTGCAGGAATGATCAAAAGTTACCGGAAACGTTTAGTTACAGTTATTGCTGCAAAGCGGGGTCACACCAGATACTGAAAGCAAAGGTTCACATACTTTTGCCATTCACAACTATGTAATATTCGATCATTTTCCTTAATAAATAAATGACCAAGTATAATATTTTTGTCTCATTTGTTTAACTGGTTTCTCTTTATCTACTTTTAGGACTTGAGTGAAAATCTGATGATGTTTTAGGTTATATTTATGCAGAAATATAGAAAATTCTAAAGGGCTCACAAACTTTCAAGCACAACTGTATATTTACCACACATGTAACAGAAATTGATGGAATAGTTGATGCAGCTGCATCTATCGATTTTAAGGTTAAAACTGACACACTTGCCAACTAAACCTTTGCAAGCTCCAGGAAAGCCTTCAGTTCCTCTCACATGCACAAATGTGTCCAGACACTGCTGCAGGAATGCCTCCAGGAATATACTGATGCAGGCATATTAGTAGTAATAATCATGATGTCATGCAACAGGATGTACAGCAAACTATGAGGCAATACCCAAATGGGTCCTGTCATAACTATTCTGCGTATGTGTATAACTTAAGATATGAGAGTGCTAGGCAAATCCTGCCTTAAGATTTTGAATCAGCTACTCAATTTCTTATATAACTGGTGTTTTAATCCCCCCTCCCCCTTAATAAAAACTATACATTCCAGTTTGGGCAAAAATAAGAGACCACAATACATGGGTAGTGATGGCACATTTGCATAATAGTTAGAGCTGCAGTTTCACAACTCCCTACTCCTGGGCACAAATCCTGCACCCAGTTGCTGTCAGGTCTGCTAGGGCTTCTCTCTGGCTACTTCGGTTTCCCAAATACTGTATGTGCTTGTTAAGTTAACTGGCAACTGTAAATATGCCACTGGGAGTGTGGGTGTGCGTATGTGGGTGGTGTGATGGAATAGGGTCTGATCCAGAATTTGTTCCTTCTTTTGGTCCAATGCAGGCCAAGAGAGACTCTGTTGTCAATATTCCACCTTATCAACAGCATTAAAGCAAGATTTCAAATTATTTAAATTTAAAAATGTAGAAAGTAATCACATGTTTTATTGCCCTACAGGACAAAAAGCTACATCCATATATTGCACTACTTCCATTTGCACAGAACAATTTTACTTATGGCACAAATGCATTTTGTAGTTGTAACAGCAGATGACTAAATCATTATTTATCCATCTATAATTGCTCTCTGTAAAACAATCTAATCGGAAACAATCACCCACTTACTGAAATTCACAAGTATTTTAATTTTTTGCACTGGGAAAATACAGAAAATGGTCACTACATAGATTATTCCTGTTATGCTTTTACTAAATGAATTTTATGTACAATTATGATTTATTAAACAAACAACCTCCACCATGACATGGCTATCATTGCCACTTTTTGCTACTGTTGTGTTTTATTTGATGCCAGTGTGCTTTTAAGTATTTTTTTTTTTTTGCTTTTGGACTGGTATGGTGTCATACAGTTTAGTTCTGCTGCCTCACAGATCCAGCAACATAGGTTCAAATTCTTTGGTATGACCATTGCTCACATGGAGTTTGTACTCTTTGACTACAATGTGTATCCCTCTGGGTTTTCCAATTTCTCTCTCACATTTTCCAAAGCACGCAGGTTAGGTTAACTGGCAATTCCAAACTGACCCCTGTGCTAGTGTTTGCACAAGAATACAGTGCATCCGGGAAAGTATTCACAGCGCATCACTTTTTCTACATTTTGTTATGTTACAGCCTTACTCCAAAATGGATTAAATTAATTTTTTTCCTCAGAATTCTACACACAACACCCCATAATGACAACAAGAAAAATGTTTACTTGAGGTTTTTGCAAATTTATTAAAAATAAAAAGTCCACTGCTTTACCTGCCTTGTGCCAGATAATGTCAAGATAAGGTCTTACTCCTTTCACCCTCAATTGGATTGTGTGAGAATGCTATGTTACGATCACAAAATATTTAATAAACTCTAAAACACAACATAAAGCATAACAACAAAAGTATCTTTGCTTACCTCCTTTTGTATAGTCAGTTTCAGTTTAATTCTTTTGGAGTGTGGTTCAGTCCATACAAACCCGGCGTCAATTAAGCGAACCTGAAGGATACAGATAAAGACAAGGGACTTAAATATGTACATAGGTATCTCCTCCCAGTACAGTGGGTTTTATAAACACATATTAAGCTTGCAGAGAAGTGGAATGTTAAAATACTGTACTAACACAGCATTCTAATATTTTACAAACAATTGAAAGGTTCAATCTGTTCCCAAAGTTAGCTGCAAGAAAATGTACAGTATATTATGAATTTTAAGTGTTGACCATATCATAAAATGTAACTTTATTCATTTATGTCACGTCAACTTCTTAAAGATGCCGATTTACATATATTCAAAGTGCTATAGTCCTTTTTCTATCTGTGTTCTTTTAAAAGGCTCACCAAAAAAAAAAAATCAGTACCTTACTTATAGGCGCTTTTAACTTTTTCAAACAAAGAGCAAGAAGTTCTCTTGATTCCAAAGCACATTGTACCCAGGTAGCTGGAGGCTGCAAATATCTAAAACAAACAAACAACTATCAATAAGGAAAACAAAAACTTATTTTACTTTTGCTACTTATGTGAGCTGCAAAAACAACCACTGACCAATAAATTGCATGGATAAAATATTTTAAAGAGGTAAATCATAAAACAATTATTTATTTCACATAATATATTCTTCCAGCATCTATAAAAGTTCTTAAATTTAAATAATGTAATTTGGTAATTACAATAACAGACCTTAAAATTATCTATCACTCAAGTAAGAATGCAAAATATCGTTAAGAAGAAAGAAGTAAAAGATGAAATGTACATAAAGCCTCTAGCTCAAGTATTTATTTTTCATTTTTTTATGTCTCAAAACCTCTGTTGCCCTAAATATTTACAGCTGCAAGAAAACATTAGAAATTTAAATGTGGGTGTTAAGTAGTAATTGTTTTATCAGCAGTTTAATACCATCTTCATACACTGATTACATGAAGAAACAAATATGGGAAAAAATATGTATTTTTTTACTCCAGATAGTTCATTGGACTAGTACAATTACAATAAAGCACACACTAAAGAGAATCTAGCGCCTTTAAACGTAAGTACAGTCAAAACATGTTGCCTTTACAGCATTTCCTCAGATACAGTCCTTGGTTAACTCTCTACTGATAGGATACATTCAGTATTTCACTACCACAAATTTCTTGGTTCTGACACAGATAATAAATTAATTGGCTGTATTAAATTAGTTTAAAGGTACAACACAATACAATGCTGCGGTGGGCTGGCGCCCTGCCCGGGATTTGTTCCTGCCTTGCACCTTGTGTTGGCTGGGATTGGCTCCAGAAGACTCCTGTGACCCTGTGTTAGGATATA
This sequence comes from Polypterus bichir lapradei, assembly GCA_026402145.1. Taxonomy (NCBI): domain Eukaryota; kingdom Metazoa; phylum Chordata; class Cladistia; order Polypteriformes; family Polypteridae; genus Polypterus; species Polypterus bichir. The sequence continues at coordinate 71,467,590 of JANRMT010062854.1, read as the reverse complement.
GCAGGTTGGACAATGACCGACTGACAGTACAATGACATTTTCATGGGTTCTTGAAATGTAATCATTTTACAAAAAGAAAACAAAAATATTAGGAAATATTGCAAGGACAAACAACAAAATGAAATATACTCATTTAATTCTAAAATTCTTATCTGAAACATCACAGAGCTTGAAAACTTACATAATGTAGAAACCATTGAAATGGACACAACGGTCATCACAATACTTAAGTGTGGGCAGTTGTTTAATAGGAACCAGAGGTATGACCCTAATAAAAGTGTGTCCCAGAGTCTTGGGAAGAGCTTAGAACACCTAACTGCAAATCAACAATTTTTTTTCACAAAAGACTTTCAGAAAATTCTACTAACAACTTAACACTGATAGAAAGAACCACAAAACAACTTAAGAGCTTAATTAAGGATGGATCATTAAAAAAAAAAAAAAAAGCTGGCCCTTCAAAGGTTTGGGTTAAATGGGTCCGTTTCCTTGAAGAATCCACAATTTCATTATTTTACTTTCTTCCACTTTTCGATACACAATCCCTTGTTTTTCAGAGAGACTTGTCACCACGTTCTCATTAAATCATGCTGCTCAGTGATGTTACAGTGTGGCACAAGTAATGTTGGGTTGGCAGACATGACTAATAGTGAAAAATGCATCTACGCTTCAACACCTTTTTGCAGAAACATTAAGTAACACATTGCTTGCATCCTGATTCTTTGACTTGGTGGGGGATCATTTAAACTTTTTTTTTTTTTTCTTGCTTGAATTCGAAGGTAAAAATCTTTTAGTACATGTAGATGATCATAAAGGAAGTGCTTTAATTACTTAGTAAACAAACAGTTATCTCTTTGCTATCTCACATGGGGTGTATCTTTACAAAAATATTTTTAAAAATCTCATAAAAAATGCCAAAAAAAAAAAAAAAAAAAAGTGTTAGATGCAAAACTTTAAAATTTGCTAAATGGTCATGTCAGGAAGGCTGTGAGAATCAGGGCAGATAAAAACTGGTACAAAACTCCAGAAATGGTTGTGCCAATACAGGTTGGATATAGAGAATTTCCTTTACAATTAATATGCAGAATACTTAAAGCAGCTTTGTTGAAAAGATGGTGGTGGGGAGACGAGAAAGACAGTGGTTTAAAACCTTGGTAAAGCAGTAGACAGAGCCTCAAGGTGAGGAGTAGTGACTAGCTAATACCAGTAGACCAGTGATATGGATAGGGAGTAAAACACCTGATGACTACTGGGCTTTATTTGTGACATCATTTCCTGATCTGCTTCTAAATCAACCTATTCAGAGCAGGCAGCAACACTGCCTGGACACAGCAGCAGTCTACTGCTGGGTTAACACACACACACCTCAATACCCCAAAGTTTTAAGTGAAGAAACAAAAATATAAACAGCATAATAAAATGTGTGCATCAGTAAGAGAGGGGGAAAAAAATACACACACCTTCCAACCTTATTTGTGCATCGTATCTATACTGCAGTATAAACTTGTGTTGTACGACACCTTCAGGAAGACTTACTAGCTATGTTAGCTAGGTTTTCAGCTTTTGTGTCTCCTCTATAAAATGCAATTCTTTATACTACTGGTGACAGTGCTTCTTAATATCTGATTGGCTGTCGAAAGCCTTTGTCATCAACCTCTTTGATTTTGACCTGCTCTTTTATGGTAATCATCCTTTCTGATTTTTTTTTTTTTTTAAATGACTGCTGGTGAGACGTTTATCCCTTATAATGCTACCAATATGGTAGGTTGTTGCTGTTTGATCTCATGAAGGCATTCTGGCTTTATATGTGGTATTTATTATATTTATCCTGAGGTAACAGATCAATCTTTATGTAGCACCTTTTACACAACACTACATAACAAAGTGGTTTTGAAAAAAAAATGTTTAATGAAGTGTAATATTTTCTTCCTCCTTTTTGATTTAAGTTGACATCCATAATAGAGCTTAGTGTCATCAACATTTGAATGAAACTTACTGCGTCTCACAAAATGTAGTGTTGTAAAATGAGTTATGAGATTTTTCATGTACTGAATATAGAAATTTTGAGGTAAATGTTGCTATACTTACTAATCACAGCAGTGAAAAGTAGTGATACTGTATGTTGTATATCGATTAGTACATACAAGTAATAATTTCGCTGTACATGGAATGATTAAGCTAATCGCCACTATATCACTCTCAGAAGCATTATTCCCCCAATCCAAGGTCGTATCACATTTCAGGCACCGTCCTGTTCTCTTCTTATCACATTCTGAACAACAGCATCTCCATCAGCTAAAGAAAAAAATAATGGCTTCAATTCATGGTTAATTTGTACGTGGTAACGTGCTGCTATGGCCTTTCACTGATCCTTTACTATCAATTCATCCAAGGGCACAATAGCCTTCCTACCAAAACTGTCAACATTACCCACTTTATTTCACCCATAATCAACCACATAGCAAATGACCACAAAGTACCCATTAAAGTCATTAACTCAGTCGACACTTTTTAGGTGCACTGTAGCGGCAGTAGAAAAATCTCAAAAATCCACGTAACTGAAATTTGCCTACTTTAACTTCTTATGATGAACCTATGCAGTGGCTCTCCTGAATGAAACCATACTGGGTTTCCTGGTAACTGGACCACAATATGTTTATGGAAACTTATTTTGTCACAATGTCCACCCACACTATATAGTCCCTATTAAACATTCAAAAGTCACTGCAAAAATGTTTACTATTCTGTACTGAAGCTACAAATACTTAAACTATGTTACAAAAATGTAATCATAACATTACTGTTTAATATATTACCATAAAAAAGTAAAAATAACTGATACTATATTTTTGGGAAAGCATACAGTATGACAATGGCATGACATGAACATACAGTACAATATTACATAAAAATAGTAAAGTTAAAGATTTAGAAAAGGAATTTTTCATACCTTTCACATTGCTTGCAAAAATGAACAGATACCTGCTTAGGAATCCCCTCTGTAATGTCAACTTGTGTTCTTAAGCAGGCAACACACATACTTGCTGGATTAGGGGGAATGGGCGTCCCACATTCACAGCATAGTCTAATGGTTAAATAAAATAAAAACTTTACTGTATTTGCAACTAACAAACACTTCTGTCCAAATAAAATAGAAGTTCACTCACACTAGCATCAAATCAATTTTAAACAAAATATTAAGAAAATACTTCAAATAAAAAGAACAGAAATTCAACATTCAAATTGTCTTGAATGTCCACATAAAACATACTAGAACTACTTACAATGCAATTTTAAGCTCTTTACCAACTTTGTGAAGTTTCCCAGTTGTTTAGCACAGGACAATTTCTTCTTACTGTACGGTTTCTTTTTATCTTCATAAGTCACCATTAATTTGGTTAATACTTAAACTATTTATGTGGATTCCTTTCAATACATTTTCGTTTCAACCAATACCTACTGATACTGAAGCAGTTGGCAGACGGAGCTCTTATTTACAGGTAGCAGTCAACAGGGATGGAGGAAAGTCAGTGAGCTGGGAGAGTAGTCTACATGTTCGATGTGGGTGTTGTCTTCAAGAGTGGCTACGTGATTGTGTGTGTTGAAGTGGGTTTGAGTAGTCAAGTGCAACAAAACAGAAACACTAATAGGCATCCGCAACTGTGCCTGGAAGACTGAAGGCGATCACCACACAATAGCATAAGCGAGATTGTGTCGCAGCTTGCCCAGGTGTGCAGGTGCGTTTTTTGTTTGTTTGTTTGTTTGTGTGTTTAGGAGTTATTCCCGGGGGCACAAAACAGCTGGTTTAGGCCTGCTAGCATCAATAAATATGCAGTCACTTTAAGGGCCGAACTACTTGCTACTTTTCTATGTGGTGTCTCCGTTACTCCCTTGCCAGTGCTGGTTACAACCCTTCAACGTCACACACTTCCAGCTTCTTTAAAATCCACGATAACTAGAGTGGATATACTTTCAGTGCACATCCTACGCAGACATTACATCATCTTCTACAAGTTTCTTGCCATTCCAAATGATCAAGTTGTTAAGATATTCCGAATGACTTTTTTACAAATTTACATTAAAATCTTAGTTAAAAGTCAAGCAAAATGACACCTTTTATTGGCTAACTAAAAAGAGGCAACTCGAGGTCCCTCTGGGCCCTTTTTCAGGCAGCTTGCATATTGTAATCTTTTTAGTTAGCCAATAAAAGGTGTCATTTTGCTTGACTTCTCACTACACTCATAATGTCTAACTCGGTACAACACCCTAGTACTACATCAAAATCTTAAAAACTTACATCTTCCCCTGACTGCTTGCAGAGGCAGGTATGTACTCCATTTCTTAGAGATCACTGTTCAAATGAGAAAAAATTAAAAGTCTACATGTCAGTCTTGACAGTAACAAAAGTCATGATAAATCAACCGTAAATAGCAGAAAAAAGCATAATGAGTTTTAATAATTTCCAATGTAACAATGGAAATTCATACTTCAATTTTTGGTTTCAAACAAATTAAAGCTTTACTTAAACGCAATTTGCGGAGTAACTACACTTAAAGTTGTTTAAGAAAAAATAAATGTATTCTGCTAGCTTTCCAAAATCGCTTACTTATATAGAGATAAAACAAAAAAATAAATAAATCATAAAATGTTCTAATATTCCATGTACACGTTACACTTACCCACGTTGCTGCAGAACTTTACTGACAGAATAATGACGCCATTCGGCGAACAGTAAAAGGACCCTGGGCCTCTTGAACTTGCTGTCTACAGTGCGCCTGATTCGCTCAACATATAAATCCACTCTTTATTATGGCTCTGCGCCGTTTCAGATTGCTTTCTTTCTAGCTTTAATATGAACATTATTTTTAGCTTTATATCGTAACTGCCTTAATATTAGGTTTCTTATTTTCTGGCGCTTGACGTGAGAGGATTCCCGATAGGACAAAAGCGAGAGCTATCCAATTTAGTGATCGGCAGTGTCGACACGCATTTCGGTTAACCTTTTTTGAATTAATCGATTCTTTCGAAATACGCGTTTTAAGATAATTGATTATTTTAATGTACTTTTAGAATTAGACTCTGGCGTATAAATAAACTCCGTTGATGATTCCCTCTGATCGCAATACAAATTCAACAACTCATTGTTTTTCACATACTGTATTAGCTTATATGTAAGTATCTTAAGTTATTTAGGTATTTAAGTATACACATGGACACTGTGTTACTCGGCTATTATTCAGCAATCGGATGTACCATAAGTGTAACTCATTGAGTACAATATTTGAATTTTTTTTACTTCAAAAAGCGTTGATCGATGATTTGCATTGCGAATGTAATGATGACGTGCAGGTGGGCAATTCTTAGTCATGTATTAAACCGCTTCGTCACAAACTGGGTCGCGGTTGGAGGAGGGGGTGCCATAGGCTATTCCAGCTAGCACAAGGCGCGAGGCCATCGTAGGACAAACGCGCAAACACCTACCAAACACTATGAACTATTTAGTATAGTCAATCCGCCTTACCTGCATGTTTTGGACCATGGGAGAAAACCGGAGCAGTCTTTTAGGAGAATGGGTTTGGGGGACCCACGCAAACACTGGGAAAATGTACAAAATCCACACAGGGAGGATCTGGAACGCAAACCCAGGTCTCAATGTTGGCTTTTTCAAAAACGCATGGCTGTGCACTTATAAAAAATAAAAGTCACATATAACGGGCACAGGAGAATTAGGGTTACCAGATACCTTCGAACTCAAAGTAGGACGCCGAAGGTCATAAAGGAGGACAAAGGCGAACGCCATCCATCAATCCTCTTCTGCTTATCCCAGATCGGGTCGCGGGGGCAGCAGCTTGAGCAGAGATGCCCAGACTTCCCTCTCCCTGGCCACTTCTAGCTCTTCCGGGGGAATCCCGAGGCATTCCCAGGCCAGCCGGGAGACATAGTCCCTCCAGCATGTCCTGGGTCTTCCCCGGGGCCTCCTCCCGGTTGGACATGCCCGGAACACCTCACCAGGGAGGCGTCCAGGAGGCATCCTGATCAGATGCCCGAGCCACCTCATCTGACTCCTCTCGATGCAGAGGAGCAACGGCTCTACTCTGAGCCCCTCCCGGATGACTGAGCTTCTCACCCTATCTTTAAGAGAAAGCCCAGACACCCTGCAGAGGAAACTCATTTCAGCCGCTTGTATTCTTGATCTCGTTCTTTCAGTCACTACCCATAGTTCATGACCATAGGTGAGGGTAGGAATGTAGATTGACTGGTAAATTGAGAGCTTTGCCTTACGGCTCAGCTCCTTTTTCACCATGACAGACCGATGCAGAGCTCGCATCACTGTGGACACCGCACAGACCCGCCTGTCGATCTCACGCTCCATTCTTCCCTCACTCGTGAACAAGACCCCGAGATACTTGAACTCCTCCACTTGGGGCAGGATCTCGCTCCCAACCCTGAGAGGGCACTCCAGCCTTTTTCAGATGAGGAGCATGGTCTCAGATTTGCTGTTTCCCATCCCAGCCGCTTCACACTCAGCTGCGAACCAATCCAGAGAGAGCAGAAGATCACGGCCTGATGAAGCAAACAGGACAACATCATCTGCAAAAAACAGTGACCCAATCCTGAGTCCACCAAACTGGACCCCCTCAACACCCTGGCTGCGCCTAGAAGTTCTGTCCATAAAAGTTATGAACAGAATCGGTGACAAAGGGCAGCCCTGGCGGAGTCAAACTCTCATTGGAAACAGGTTTGACTTACTGCCGGCAATGCGGACCAAGCTCTGACACCGGTTGTACAGGGACCGAACAGCCCTTATCAGGGGGTCCGGTACCCCATACTCCCGGAGCACCCCCCACAGGATTCCTCGAGGGACACGGTCGAACACCTTTTCCAAGTCCACAAAACACATGTAGACTGGTTGGGCAAACTCCCATGCACCCTCCAGGACCCTGCTAAGGGTGTAGAGCTGGTCCACTGTTCTGCAACCAGGATGAAAACCACACTGTTCCTCCTGAATCCGAGGTTCGAGTATCCGATGGACCCTCTTCTCCAGGACCCCCGAATAGACTTTTCCAGGGAGGCTGAGGAGTGTGATCCCTCTGTGGCTGGAACACACCCTCCGGTCCCCCTTCTTAAAGAGGGGACCACCACCCAGGTCTGTTAATCCAGAGGCACTGTCTCCGATGTCCATGTGATGTTGCAGAGGTGTGTCAACTAAGACAGTCCTACAACATCCAGAGTCTTGAGGAACTCTGGGCGTATCTCATCCACCCCCAGGGCCCTGCCACCAAGGAGTTTTTTGACCATCTCAGTGACCTCAGTCCCAGAGATGGGGGAGCCCACCTCTGAGTCCCCAGGCTCTGCTTCCTCAAACAACTGAACATCATCTACAACAATACCCTTTTCACTCTTATACTGTACGCATGGCAACAGATCATCGAACCTACTGACTTTCACTTTATTTAAAAACATCCAACAAAAGCACTAGAATTCAAAGGAGGGTGTCATCCACTTTTCCAAATAATCAATGCACCCTTGGTACATGGACTGACTATCTGTAATGAATGTCTTGCGTTCTTCATCTTGGCCATCTTCACGCAGTTTTTTCAGACGTTCTCTCACTTTCAGGGAAATACAAGTTTTACTCTGCTAAGCAGAATTTGCTTTGTTGACTGTAAGATGCTACAAACCTCCAACGTCAATGTTTCTTCCCTTTCAGTAGCTTCAATTTTCGCTTGAAATACTGACATCAGCGAATACAAAAACCACAAATATACTTCTGAGAAACAGTTCTCCAAAAAATTATTGATCAGTACTGGTGGCTGATTTATGCTCTGAAAGTATGCTTTTAGCGCGGGGAATAACTGCAACAGTCTCTCAGTTGCTGGAAATAGGTTGAGTAGCGCGTAATAACCGTGTTTTGTTTTCGATAAAACATAGATGATTTATGTAAAAAACAAAGATGACAGCGTGCAACTTCAGCCAATAACACGGCCAAGTCAGTGATTGATGAAAGCCGGACATTTTCACCTTTTTAGGCAATGTCTGCCGAACGGAGGACACAATGCCGAAAAGGAGGACATGTCCTCCTTTTGCCGGACATCTGGTTACCCTAAGTAAAACTAAATACATTTATGGTCAAGTGCATTATGACACCAGCACAGATCTCTCTTGATTGACTGGGTCAAATATAACATAACAATAAGTAATTATATGCAAAACCCTTGACTTTCCTTTTGAATATGTTACGCTTTATGTATCCAAACACTTACTGTATTTGGGTTGGCAGAATTTTTAATTTTGTTGTAGAAAGAGGAATGAAGATAGCACTTTAAGTATTGGGGACAAGGCATATAATGGGTCTAGCAACATATTTGTCATAAAGTGTCCAGATTATAAAATAAATGGGGGAAAATGTCTTTTATAAAGGCAACATGTCTAAATTGTCGTCAGGAAGTGATTGAGGAGAAAAAACACAGCACTTGCTGCCATGACCTGCCGCAATGTCCTATCGATGGTCTTAGTTAAACTTTCTGACTGCAGATGAGATTGTCTGATGCTGCGCACTGGCTGATGGAAATTGTAGTCCTCAGGTCGGCATTTTTCAAAAGGTTGGAGAGATGAAGAGAGAGGGGTGGAAATATATACTGTAAGAAGTACTTTTCTTACTGGATCACTTGCGCGAAATTAACAACAGGGTGAGCCAAAACGAAATACCACATTTCTCAAAGTCACTGTGCGAGGTAGAGGCAGTCGAGTGGGTTGGGGTGGAGGTCCTTTGATAGGTGATCCCCTGTACTTTTCAATCGGAGAATAAAAGGGAGAGAAAAATTAGGAGCTTTTAATATTGGTGCTGAAGTAAGAGCCTGTTTTAAGTCACAGAATGCAGCGTCCGCCTTGTCAGTCCATAACACATGATTAGGAGCCATCTTCTTTGTTAGATCAGTCAAAGGTGCCGCTCTCTCTGAAAACCTAGGTACGAACTGGCGGTAGTACCTAGCCAATCGAAGAAATGCTTGGACTTGCAGCTTGGTTCGCGGACGGGACCATTTTAAAATGGCATCTATTTTTGAACACTCTGGTTTCACGGTACCCCGACCCACCGGGTAGCCCAAATATTTAGCCTCTTTCAGTCAAAAGAAACATTTCTTGGGATTGATACAAAGCCTGGCTTCTCCTAGTGCTCGCAATACCGCAGTGACCTGCTGTATGTGTTCCTTCCATGTGCTAGAATAGATAATGACGTCATCCAGATAGGCAGTACTATATGCATTATGGGGTCGAGGCACTTTGTCCACCAGACACTGGAAGGACACGATACTGCCAGTGTCCGCTAGGGGAGCTAAACACTGTCTTGACCTTCGCGGAGTCCGTTAAAGGAATCTGCCAGTACAGCTTTGTCATGTCAAATGTGGTCAAAAATAGTGTTTGTCCAAGCCTCTCGAGGAGGTCATCCACACGAGGCATGGGATAAGCATTAAATAGGGAGACCTGGTTTAGCTGACGGAAGTCATTGCAAAACCTCCAACTACCGTCAGGCTTACTAACCAATATGATTGGGCTGGACCAAGGACTATAACTTTCCTCTGTCACTCCTAGTTTCAGCATCCGCTTGATTTCCAGCTCCACTTCTGCTTTCTTTGCCTCAGGAAGTCTATAGGGGTGCTCTCAGACTATAACCCCGGTTCAGTCACTATGTCATGTGCAATCAGAAAGGTCCTCCTGAGTTTTTCACTCACCTCAGAGATGGACAGGATAGCTGATTCCAGCCTCCGTCTTTGTCTATAAGTTAATTCCTCGCCGAAATTAAGGGTGTCTATGTGAGCAAAGGAAGAGCAGGGCTGAGCGGAGGAGGGATCTGGCTACCTCTCCTTCCACGGCTTCAGCAAGTTCACATGATAAACCTGCTCGCTTGGTCTACAATTGGGTTGTTTCACCAAATAGTCAACCAATCCTTTTCTCTCCTTAATTTCATACTTGCCAATGGGCGAGTAATTTAGAATGGGAGGTGGGAACTAATACCATGACACAATCCCCTGGACAGAATTCTCGGAGTGTCGTGCCACGGTCATAATAACGGGCCTGTGCTGCTTGTGCCTCTTCCATATCACTTTTTAGAATAGGTCAGATTTCCCAAATCTATCTTGTAACTGTGCAATATATTCCAAAACATTTGTAGAGGGAAGAGCCTCTCCTTCCCAGCCTTCTTTCAAAATATCCAATATACCTCAGGGTTGTCATCTGTATAATAATTCAAAAGGTGAGAATCCCGTAGATGCTTGGGGGACTTCCCAATAGGTAAAAAGAACGAGGGGGAGGAATTGATCCCAATGACCAACTTGCGAAGCATCTGCTTGAGAGTCTGATTAAACCTCTCCACTAGACCATCGGTTTGAGGATGATACACCGCAGTCTTTAAGTGCTTTATTTTCAGTAACTTGGCCATTTCCCTAAACACCTCCGAGGTAAAAGGCGTCCCGTGGTCCATTAGGATTTCTTTAGGAATGCCAACACGCGCAAAGACCCCTACTAGTTCCTGTGCGATTGCTTTAGATGTAGCTGAGCGCAAGGGAACAGCTTCCGGATATCAGGTTGCATAATCCACGAGGACTAATATATATTTATGTCCTCGGGCTGAGGGCTCTAAGGGTCCTACAATATCTACCCCGATTCTTTCAAAAGGAACATCAACTAAGGGAAGGAGAACGAGATGAGCAAGTTCCCTTCTAGGAATTTGCCATAACTGACATTCCGGCCGAGAAATGCAAAAAACGGCGAACCTCCTCGTTAATTCCTGGCCAATAAAATCTGAGCTTAATCCACTCTAAAGTTTTTTCGGAGCCTAAATGGCCTCCAAGGAGGTGGGCATGTGCTAATTCACAAACCTGCTGCCGGTAGGTTCGTGGGATTAACAACAGTTTCCGGACCTCCGCCACATGTTCCGCAACCCGATATAATAGATCATTTTCTATTATAAAGTGAGGTCCTTGTGGCATGGGCTGGTGTGTGTGTTGGCCATTGACAAGGACTACTGCATTTTTTGCAAATTTTAGGGAGTCATCATTCTACTGCTCCCTTTTAAAAGAAACCGTCTAAAGCCATGTTTGTCTAAATTGAAAGTGTATGTCGGAGAGAGGATCCGGTCTGACCTCAAGGGCCAGGGAATCCTCCCGACTTGTCAAGGTGTGGGCGGATGACAATTCGCCTGCGACAGTCCAGGAATCTCCCCGTCCTCCTCGTGAGCTTCCGTATCTCTCTCCACCGGCTGTGTACACAGCATGGAGACAGCTTGAGACGAATTATCCCCATCTATAACGAGGCCTAAGTTTTTATCAGGAGTAGTCAATAGCTTACCGCATTTATTTTCAGACCAGTCCCGCCCCAGAATCTCTGGAAAAGATGGATTAGGGTGGACCGCCATGGGGAATTTTTTTAGTGATCATGCCTGACTCACGAAACATAGGGCAGTATTGTACATCTGGATGTCTCCGTGAATACATTTAATACTGGTCTTTTCTTTAATTCTTTGTTGCGGTAAGTCAATGGAAATGTTGCTACCGGAATCAAACAAGGCATTAAGTTTGTAACCATTAATGACTACTGATCCCGTATTCGATAACGTCAGGGGGTTGGCAGGAGCACACAAACCGTCTCGTCCCTTCCACCTATATTCCGCCTCATTCTCGGAGGCCCGGGAACTCAGAAACAGGCTCTGATTTTTGTGAAAGAGACTTATTTTGTAGGACGTAATCGCTAGGAAATCCACTAGAGGACTGTTCTGCTCTCCTAGATTTCAAGACTGGCAAGGGTGATTTTATGAGCCTTATAAGCTCTTCCATAGAATGGAGATCTCCCCGATCCAGCTGGGCCAAGTTTTTGGGGAGGCTCTTTAGAAACATAAAGCAGGCCACCTGCTGCACTATTTGGCAGGTGGTCAGTTCAAATGGCCTTAGCCATAAGGCCACCTGCTCCCAGAGGGTCATAGCCTGCCCCTGGATTGATCTCTCTGGATCAAATTCTAAGTTTTTTATTATTCTTGCCTGCTGGACTGGGGATAGACCATATTTAACTGGGACCTCAGCCCCAATGAGCAGCTCAGCTCTCTCCTCCGAGAGAGCATAATAAGCCCTTTTTGTTTCATCCCCAGAAACCAGCCTACGTCTGTGTGTCCCTTTCACACTCTCCACTTGGTAAGTTACAAGCCTGGGGTTGTATTTGGGGAGCAGAGCCTGTACTGAGTCCTTCCTGACCCCCAAACGCACTCCCCTCCCAGAAACTCGGCCCCGGTACTTTTCTACCTGGTTAGTGTCATGTTCATGTCCTGGTTTCATCAGGGACTTCATCCTGCCGGCTACGCCACTGTGATAATAATACACCATAGGTAGCCAGCCGTATATTGTTTTCCTGGCTACAAAAGTTTAAGTTTTTAAGCACGATGTGCATAGAACAGAGTCCACAACAGAACTGACTACAATAGACAAGGATGAAGGCTTTAAAGGCCCATAGAGGAAATGGCGTCATCAAAGGGGCTGGAACCAGAAGTGATGTGGTCTGGACCGGAAGTGATGTCAGCAAAGGGCTGGCTTCGGAAGTGACGTCAGCAAAGGGGCTGGCTTCGGAAGTGATGTCAGCAAAGGGCCGGCTTCGGAATTGACGTCAGCAAAGGGGCTAGCTCCGGAAGTGATGTCTTCTGAGGCACCGGAACCTTGCAGGATTTCCAGGGAAAGGTCTGTAGGGAACTGAGAAAGGCAGTCAGCGCACTCCGCTGCCCCACTGGTCGGATGTTTTATTACAATTACTCAGAGCCTTTAGCTGCCTCTTACTCACACGTGTGTGACTATATATAGAGGTTTATGTATCTATAAATCTTTGGAATACAACAACATTGGAATCTGGCTTTCCCTTTCACTCTTGCTGATACCCTTCTGTCACAGACACTCTTCTACACCCATTCCACTCTGCCTGCACTCTCTTTTTCACCTCTCTTCCACAATCCCCATAACTCTGTATTGTTGATCCCAAGTATTTCAACTCGTCCATGTTTGCTAAGTCTATTCCCTGCATCCTCACCTTTCCAATGACCTTCCTCTCATTCACACACATGTATTCTGTCTTGTTCCTACTGACCTTCATTCCTCTTCTCTCTAGGTCATATCTCCACCTCTCCAGGGTCTCCTCGACCTGCTCCCTACTCTCGCTACAGATCACAATATCATCAGCAAACATCATAATCGAAGGGGACTCCTGTCTAATCTCATCTGTCAACCTGTCACTCACCATTGCAAATAAGAAAGGACTCAGTGCCAATCCCTGATAGTTCCATCTCCACGTAGAATGCATCTGTCAATCCCACTGCAAACCTCACCACTGTCACACTGCCTTCATACTAATCCTGTACAACTCTTACATACTTCTCTGCATCAGATCATCATTTTCTACACGTGTAAAAACATAAGAAAAATACCAATTCAGAACATTCACTGTTTTGCTTTCTGTAAATTTTAGTTAACACTTGCTGTTCCAATTGTTCCAACTGTTTCTCGGCTGATGTTTTACTGCTAAATAAATAAAGATTTATTTTCAACTTTTTCACAGTATTTCTCTCCAGTGGATGTTTACCATTCCTAATATTTTTAACTAGGCAGGCAGTGTGGTGTAGTGGTTAAGCCTTTGGACTGCAAATTCTCAGGTGGCCAGTTCATAACCTGCTACTGACACTGTGTGACCATGAGCAAGTCACTTTATCTGCCTGTGTTTCAGCTGGAAAAAAATAATAAAAAGAAATGTAACCAATTTTATGTCTAACATGGTAAGTTGCCTTGGATAGGCATCAGTCAAATAAATATATGTAATTGTAAACCTTGTTCTCATAAATCCTATGAGTCAGTAACAGTGTGCCTGTAATAGTACTATACTAGCACTGTGTCAAGACCAGACTACATAGTGTGGTATTAGCAGGTGATGATCTTCAAGGCTAAAGGTGAACAACAGAATGAGATCAGTAAAAATGTAATTAATTTGCAGCTAGTCCTCCCTCAGTCTGGGGTTTTCTGTATGCGTGGACAGCTGAGCATCTGATTCTTTATTAAGAGTGGCTCACTGGTAATTACTTGCTACTATGCCTTCCCCACACACTTAAAGGGATAGAGCACAGGTCAGAAAAATACTATTTTTGTCAATCTCATTAATCATATTTGGAAATACTGCATTAAAATTTCCATCATCAGTATATATTCTTGAAAACACTACATTAAAAGATGCTGTATCAAAATGACTATTGTTGTGAGGGCTGTAGGATTACTGTAAATATTAATTTTGAGGATTATGAAAGGCCTTAAACCATGTATCATTCACTGCAAATTATTACCTTGAAAATACTGAAGAAGGAAATTAATACTGAACTCCTATGTTATCACTTTATGTTGAGTAGCATTAACTAATAGATCCTAAATCAGAAACAGAAACTAAAAGTAATATTTGGAGAGAAATGCCTTTAGAAGAATGTGAATAGTTAGTTACATGTTACTAGATTTGCAATTTAAGGATCATTCCTCATTTATTTTATACCTTTCCCCATTGTGTTGATAATATAGAAAGTTTGGTGAAATAACCTGCTTCCAAGTCCCTGAAAATGTTCATGCTTGTCAGCTATTATATCCATCCATTTTCCAACCCGCTGAATCCGAACACAGGGTCACGGGGGTCTGCTGGAGCCAATCCCAGCCAACACAGGGCACAAGGCAGGAACCAATCCCGGGCAGGGTGCCAACCCACTGCAGCAGCTATTATATATGTATAGTTTATTCTAATATTGTTAATTAGCCCTACTTTGCCAAAAGATAATGAACAATATTCATACAGAAATCTTAATTACAGAATGACCTAAACATTAGAGCACAGGTTTTATTTAATCAACATTTTAGAAAATTTAGTATCAGACTCCGAAGTGATCTACCAAAGTAATTGATGGAACACAGAAGTAGTGAAGCATGAAAGAATCTTGCATCATCTTTCAATGAGCACTTTGCTAACAGCATTGCAATACTGAAACAGAATAAATAATGGATAAATGTACTGTATATGGTGATCTTTTAATCACTACACAGGTGGGCAGTTTGAATTGATCAATACTAAATTTTAAATCATTGATTCATTACTGTGCTATATTTAAATCCAGATTGGGATGGATGCTATATGGAGTATATACTTTGTAATGGTGCGTAATCTTGCATCATCTGGGGATGACATCAGCACTGAGTCATCAGCATTATGAGCTGGTATCTTATTTTTCAAATGAGCAGCTTCAGTGTCTACATAGTCTATTAAAAAGGCAAGTCTGTTAGCAGCTCACCATAAAAACTACTTTTGAGCGTGTGTTTTTGAGATAAATTACTTGTGAAAAATCTTACAGAAGGTAGCACCTTGATTGTTAATGTCCATCATCCTGATCATGTGGCTGTCAATAAACCTCAGGTAGGTTCCTGGCTTTGGATTTGTTTATGGAACTGGGGAATGTGTGGCAGATGGTGTTGCCACTGACCCTAGGTGTGCAGTGTGAGGCAGAGCATGTATGTTAAGCTCAAGATGACACACCTAGGTGTGTGCAGAGCCCCAAAATATCAGAGTGGCACTGCAGAGTTGCTGAATGGGGCTGACCACAAAGTAACCAATAGTCCTTTTAAAGGCAGAGTAGCGGCAATGTTGCCAGAGTACTAAATCCATTGTAACATTCAGCACTATAATCAGTCAGTTACACCTACTCACAAAGTGGTTTAAGTTATTATGCAACTAAACATATTAATTGTGTATCACTCCTCTCCAAGTGGAATTCGACCATAAAATATATAATTTCTGGATGACCAGGTTATATTTTTAGGTACGTTCTCATATAATGAGAATAGCGCCAACTGCAATAGCCATGGTCTGCCTGTCTGTCTGTTTATCATTTTGTCTGTCCATATGAAACAATTTGGCTCCCAGTGGACTGATTTTTTTAATCAGGTACACATTTTCTTCAAGGAATTGTGTTGCAACAGATCAGTTTTCATTGAAAAATTTTGAGTACAAATAGCTCTGCACATTTTTGAAATTTCGAAATCTCTCATTGAAAAGGATTGACAAATTTGCAAACCCATCTATCTTAAAACAGAGAATTATTATATGCTACTTCAATTATAAATTAGCTTTGCTGTTTCAATTTTAACATGAGAACAGCTACTTTAGCTTGTATATTTTAAACATTTTTTTCTTTTACTAGTTCAACAGCTGCTTTATACATTGAAATAGTGCAACACCTGCAGTTAATATACTGAAGGAAGTGCATCTCACTGTATGACATGTGTATGTATTTATTCAATTTAAAAATATATTTATTATTTATTCAATATGATAGTAATGATATTATTTGTTTATTCATCACTGTACAAGCAAGTATTGTCTCTTACTGTACCAAACAGCAGGGGTAAATCTCATTATATGCTATCAGTTTGGCTGCACACAGTTTTGTGCAAAACTCAGTCACAGCAGCTCACTTCTCCCACTGCTTAAAAGTGAAGACATTAGGCTTCCAGTGTTGGCCTTCATTTACATAATCTTGGTGAGGTGGAGGCAGTTGGCTGTGTGCTCCTTTGAAGGTAGTCATCTATTGTGACATCCCAGTGACTAACTCCAACTTGTCCAGATTGTATTTTGTGTTTAGTCATAGGGGTGGGCTCTATATGCACGAGAGCTGACAAACAGTTTAGTGTACAATACATTTAATGCAGCAACAAAGAATAAGGAACACAGGTGTTTTGGACTTCACAAACAGAAGAGAAGCCTGTTTATCTATTGTCTAATGTTTTATGCACCACAACAGAATGGAAAAAAGAAAAAAAGGGCAGAGACTGCAGCTGAACTTGCTGTACCTGTGAAACCCTTCATACAACACGAGCTCCATTAGGCAGCATGCTATTGGCTGTCCAAAAAAGGGACACACACACATGAGCTGGAAAGTCATCAAGCAGTTGCTAAATTTGACATGCACAACAATTTTCAGCCATGTGGATTGACAGTTGTGCAATGTGATCAGCAACTGAAGTCAGCAAATTTGACATATCCTTCGACTAGAAGTCAGGTAAGGTGACACCAGCTTAAGTGACATGATGTTCATGTCCATAAAAATAAAAGCAACTTAAATTATATAGAAATATATGAAAGATGACTCAGTGACACTTTGTGCTACTGTGACTAAATGTGCATTTAGTATGTCTGTTTCACTATAAACAACTTCACAGCTGCATTATCTAAAAATAACAATGATTCAATATTTCTCTGACACTATAATGGATTGGCAAAGTACCACAATGATCCTCTAGCTTTCATGTTTGGATGGAGCTAACAATTTTAGTTTGAGACTTCAGAACAGATTTTAAATCTCCATTGGGTACTGCTTTGAAAAATCTGAACTATATTAGCCACAGATCCTCTGCATTGAGCAACGAACAACAGCACATGTATGTTTTCATTACTTGAGTTTGAATGAATCTGCTGTCTATAATGGCAATTTCAGACACATGGTATTGTAAAATATTATTAAAAACATTTTATAAAAACAACTAGTATATGTAAATGTATTTGATTATCACTGTTATTATTTTTGAATATGACTCACTGTTATAAGAACAGGTAATAAACAAAATTGTTATAAATTCTTTGATTAAGTGACTAGAAAATTTAAAAATGCTCCAACTTTCAAAAAAGCTAAGTTTCAAAATGCACCTGAATGTTATGCCATGAGTACATTTTCTTACTTATTTATTTTATACAAGACCATTAAACATCATACTGTAGTTGGTTCCATTCATTAGACATGGGAGCATGCCACATTTGCCAGTGAATCTGACCCATGTATCGGCGTTGGGCAGAGCAAAACTCAAATGCAATTTAACAAAGGAATTGTGTCACAAAACTGTTAAAATTAAGGTTGTACAATGCAATTTAATGCTTTACAAGAGCTATTAAATGTTACAGTTAGTCGTGTTCATTTGATATGGGAGTGTGCCAAAGTTACTGGGCAAAAGAGCAGTTTAACAAAAGAATCTGTCTTGTCAACAAAACAGTAAACACTGTAAGTTATATTTGTATTTGTACCCGCTGAAAGTCAAAATGTTAATTTTTGTCAAATAATGTATAAATCTTAATAACACAAATTAATGTATACCTTGTAGAATATATTGGTTTATTGTATACAGTACAGGCCAAAAGTTTGGACACACCTCCTCATTCAGTGTGTTTTCTTTATTTTCATGACCATTTACAGCACTCCATCACTCTCCTTCTTGGTCAAATAGCCCTTACACAGCCTGGAGGTGTGTTTGGGGGTCATTGTCCTGTTGAAAAATAAATGATCGTCCAACTAACCTGACTTCTGCACAACACAACTGCTGGTCCCAACCCCATTGATAAAGCAAGAAATTCCACTAAATAACCCTGATAAGGCACACCTGTGAAGTGAAAACCATTTCAGGTGACTACCTGTTGAAGCTCATCGAGAGAATGCCAAGAGTGTGCAAAGCAGTAATCAGAGCAAAGGGTGGCTATTTTGAAGAAACTAGAATATAAAACATGTTTTTAGTTATTTCACCTTTTTTTGTTAAGTACATAACTCCACATGTGTTCATTCATAGTTTTGATGCCTTCAGTCAAGAAAATAAAGAAAACACATTGAATGAGGAGGTGTGTCCAAACTTTTGGCCTGTACTGTACATAGAATAAGTAACTGATTTGCATAGACTGTGTCAATAAATAGCTGATTGCAAACATGTTTAAGCAGGAGCAAAGTAAATGGAATAGAAAGCTGTGAGTAAGTGGTTAACATCAGCCTCATTAGACAGCCTTGTGATTAAATGGGGCGACCCACCTCTTCCATCTCTCTGACACTGCCTGTTTCAGCACAGTTATTATTGGACCACAGCCAATGGACAGAAAATGGAGCAGTGTAAATTAGCACTTTTAAGATGCCAAGGGCTGGAACTGCTTACATATGACTCATGTTCCACCCATTCCCCAATTATCCCTGCTGTACCCGCTTGACTAGAAATGGAAACTCATCACAATAACATATACTAACATTCAGAGCTAAAGATTTACTATAAATTTAATTATAGGTATTTATTTATTTAAAGAGCGTCTGTAAAAAGCAAATTTCACCCGGGGACATCTATCTATCTATCTATCTATCTATCTATCTATCTATCTATCTATCTATC
>JANRMT010062854.1:71428625-71448342 GCA_026402145.1 Polypterus bichir lapradei | reverse complement strand
ATCTATCTATCTATCTATCTATCTATCTATCTATCTATCTATCTATCAATTAGATAAAATTATATTAGATTAGATTAATTTTATTAATCCCATGGGGAAATTCAGATGCATACAGCAACAGAAACATAAAACAAAAGCATATATACTATATATACAGGACAAATAATACAGCTAATAAATCAATCAATAAATAAATTCATTTATATTGTTCAGATATTTCAAAATGAACTTAAAGAGTACTACGGGAGAAAGCATTGAATTTCCATGATAGCAACTGGCAGAAAAGACCCTCAGAGGCGCTTCTTAGCACACCGTGGTGAAATGAGCCTGTGGCTAAAACTTGTCCAAGAGATCGCCTCCTCAGGGGATGAAGGAGATTTTTCATGATGGCATCCAGTTTTGCCACCATCCTCTTTTCCACAACAACTTCCACTGTTTCCAGGGTTCACCCTATGATGGAGCAGGCTTTCCTGATAGATTTATTCAGACATTTTGCATCTTTTTGGCTCAAGTTGCTTACCTAGGAGACTGTGGCATAGAACAACATACTGGCTACTATGGACTGAAAAAACATCTCCAGCAGCTTGCTGAATACATGAAAAGACCAGAGTCTCCTTAGTCTGACCCTTCTTGTACAGTGCCACTGTGTTGTCAGACCAGTCCAGTCTGCTGTTTATGTGAATCCTCAAGGCTGTCTTAACAACATCATAGGCCCCTGTGCAAAGTAGTGTGCTAGGGCCCTGTTTTAATAGCAAAACAGAAACATACATAGGCATCAGAAAAATTATAAGGCCCTATGCTCCTGGGGCCACCGGCCAGTGCCCATTGTGCCCATACATAAAGATGGCCCTGTGTAGCTCTGCATGACCAACATGTCCTCTTCCTGAATGGTGACTGGTCTCAGAGTCTCGTGTTCAAACTACAGGATGTTGTCCCTGCACCACAAGACAAAGTCCTCCATAACCTTCCTGTTTTATGGACTCGTGTCCATTAATAATTATTAATTATTTTTTAACAATATTAGTAATTTTAAAAATGTCAGAGGTTAAAAAAAAGTTTAAAGGTGTAACATTTCAGTGGTAAAGTCTTAAACAATTGTGTCCTAATTTTGATAATGTTAATGTTGATACGGATGCATATATTAAGCACGTAATGTTTATATTACAGTATTTGCAAAGAAAGAAATCTTGAGCGGTCTAGAGCATATTCATACTCGAATTCTCAAAGTTGCTAAACACCATAGGAAGTCCAACTTTAAGTTAGTTTGCTACTTTCGTCACCACAAGAGGGCAGCAGATACTGTTTTCCGTTCGATACAATTGAAAACAGTTTGAGTGCGGTGCTGCAAACTAAGGTCAGCGGCAAAGTTCGCTGCAGTTGGTTTAAGATGGAGCACCTACTTGAACTGGGAATTGACTTCGTAAACGGGGATTTTAAGAGCAAAATGAATGAATGCAGGGTAAACTCACAATAGACCAATTTAGAGACGCCAGTTATCCAGACATTCATATCTTTGTGATGTGGAAGCACAAGCAGAGTGAATGTAATAATTAGCAACTCTGCTTTGAACAATGCAGTAATTTATTCTTTAAACACTACTATTACTTTCTTTTCCCTAACATTAAGTAAAACCCGTAATTTGGTCAAAGGATCTCAAATTTGCGCCTACAACTGAACTTACTTGTGCTTGGCAAACAGGAATAAAGCACAGAAACGTGCCCTGCTTTATGTTACTTGTATTTTTGCACTTCTCTGTTGTATTCCAATTTATGTACCAAATCTTTTTTTTCAAAAAAACGGATTCGACTTTTTCGGATGCACACGTGTACACGGAGCTGTCAATAATCACTCTTGGGGTCTTAACGCTTAGTTGTCTGCTCCTTTTCGCTTTCCGTCGAATTGTTTCTAGTGGGACGTACCAAAGATTTGGTGAAGGGGTGCACAGACCTTTTTTTATATGGGGTCCTTTACGTAAGGCTTCAGTAGGCGACAGAGTGACTGTCTTTGGGTAGTAAAAGCGGCTCTCAGTAATCGCTGAGGGAAAACTTTTTTTTTCTTTTTTATGTAGTATGTATTGGACCCCGCACGCTATTCACTTGGCGCGTCCCATTGAAGGGAATGCGGCAGCGGTGGCTTGACAGCTTGCTGCCTGAATGGATTTGAAGGGTGAGGGCTGTGCTGGTTTGCGGCAGCATCAGTTTTCTTTCAGGACCCGTGGTTTGAACAGCGTTTCGAGGCTGACGAGTGCAAAGCCAAGCGCTGACATCTGGGATCACCTTTCCGGTATTTTTGTATTTACTGCAAGAGTCGAAGATGTGAAATACTTTCAGTAAATATGCTGATATATATTTTTTTCAGCTACTACGAAAGGCAACGCACTTACATGAGCGGCAATGGCATTCTTCTGGCATAAGTGGAAGATGTTAAACATATCTCATATACCACGGAGGCACTGAAGTAGACATAGCCTTCTTGTATGCAAGTAACTGCCACCGATATTAACTTCATTTTGGATTGCTTGATTTATGCGCTGATAGAAAGTGGTTTGATTTTCTTGTTTTATTTGATATAGAAATCATCCACGGCTATGAACTGATTTGCCGATAAAGAACCATTGTCAGTAGCGTCTTTGTGTGTATAAATGATAGAAGATACAATGACTTTGCTGTCTCTTTTGGGTCGGATCATGCGCTATTTCTTACTCAGACCAGAGACCTTGTTTCTGCTTTGCATCAGCTTGGCTCTCTGGAGTTATTTCTTTCATACTGACGAAGTAAAGACAATTGTCAAATCGAGCAGGGATGCCGTTAAAATGGTCAAAGGGAAGGTGGCAGAAATCATGCAGAATGACAGGCTGGGCGGTCTGGACGTCCTGGATGCTGAGTTCTCGAAAACCTGGGAATTCAAAAGCCACAATGTGGCCGTATATTCCATCCAAGGCAGGAGAGACCATATGGAAGACAGATTTGAAGTCATCACCGACCTGGTCAACAAGAGCCATCCATCTATATTTGGTATTTTCGATGGGCATGGAGGAGAGGTGTGTTGTGTCCCTATATCGATGTTGTTTCTTTTAAAGCCTGCGCGTGCGTTTATATTTGTGTTTAAAACTTCTGTGTCACAAACGTCTCTATATACTTAAAATATCATCGTCTGTATATACTTAGAATATCTGTTTTGTTTGTGTAGTCGTTTTCTCCTGTGTGACATAACTAAATGGAGTAGGTCCGGTATTACTGTACTGTATTGTCAGATTCGTCGGCGTATATTAAGCGATTACGTTATGATCTGGTTCTTATAGCTTCGTTCGTGGTCGACTTTTAGAGTGTGTATTTCCTGGCTTGGTATCAGCTAAGACCGTTTTATTTTTTTAAAACATAATGCACACCGTTACCCCGGTTATTTCAAAGCGGAGAAAGGGGAAAAGTTAAATTATCTTGATATACATACATCGAATGGAAGGGGGATTTATGGTTTTAAAGGAAAGACGGATGTTTGGAAGGGGGTCAGTTTGACAGATCAGAATAAAAATATCAGACCTTATGTCACTACTGTTTTACTTATAGCTCATGAAATTCTTCCTGCGTTTGGATTTTAAAATGTTTTCCCGTTATAGTCTAAAAGGCACATTTCGTTATTTACCCCTTTTGTTTGATGATTGTTAATACGCCAATAGCAGGCTTGCTGCACCCGCTAATATAATTAGTTTAGGAAGTATTGCTTAACTGAGCGTGAATAATTTACACTCCAGGACACCAAAAGAAGCATCTGTCGCCCCACTCTGCATGGAGCTTTTTAAATGGACCTTGTCAGGAGCTGTGATTGATTGAGAAAACGGCAATATCCATATGAGCTGCCTTATGTCTAATGATTGTCTACAGAAGTGACAGGGCTTTGTTAACATATTACATTAAAAAGAAAGAAATGCACAGATTTATATCACAAGGGTATGACGTTCATTTATGTTTTAACCTAGAAACAAATTCCTGCCTATTTCTGAAATATACAGTTCCATCCATTCTCTGAATTTGCTTGATCCAATTTAGGATCAAAGGGAAAACTGCTTACCCTGTTATTTCTAGACACCAACTCTGGATGAGATAGAACAGCGTTACAGTGAACACCCAGTGCTAATGGGACAATTCAGAACTGCCAATCAAAATAATCTACATGCCTTGTGTATGTAGGGAGAGACAGGAGTTGGGAAGATCTATGTAGAACATACACATTGTACACAGGCAATGAATGGACTGAGAACCCAGCCTATGAACTCTATGAGAAGTAACTGCAACACAATCCAATTTTACTTAACTTATTCAAAATAAGTTAAGAATAATACCTGAGTATATTAGTTGCAAAATTTCTTTTAAAAAGGCTCTGAGGCATATAAAATAATAAGGCTGTAGCAGATTAATTGGTGAATTTGGTAGCTCATTGGAATGCTGTCACCAAGAACATGCTTATCTTTGTCTGAAATTTTACTTTGAATTTTTTAATCTTGTGATTTATTAGGCATTTAGAATATTTACAATCAGAAATTACCTTCTGGTTTTGAGACTAAAGCAATTGTGACCAACTGATATTACAGTACTTGCCAATATTAACTCAGATACATTATTTGTTAACTAAGGTAATAGGCCAAAAATATGCCTAACATGTATTGTATATCTGGAGGTTTAATATTGATTTTCATGCTTTACATACTTAGTTACTTAAATAACTACTGTAACTCGATCAGTTCATTAATACATTTTGCAGTAGGATAATCTTGAGAGCCTGTTAATTCAGGTAAAAGTACAAAATGCTTCTTTGTAAATATAAAGTAAATTATAATTTTCATATTTTTAAAAATAACAATAACAATCTCTTTAAATTGTATATCTGGTAAACCAAACCCGGGGGTGGGTGAGCGAAACAAGCGGGGGCATGGCCCCCTAGTAAATTTTTAAAGTAAATTATAATTTTCATATTTTTAAGAGTTTGGACTTAATTTGTATTCACTGCAAAATCATGAAATGGATAGCATTTGAGCTGCTGTGTCCACAAAGTAAAACATTTATTGGTGCAAATATACTGTTTTGACAGCGTATTATGCAAATGATTTAAGTTAGATATTCTGTGTATATATTTTTTGTTTTGTTATCTATGAACAAAAAGTGAAAGAAATTATAAAATGATATGTTCTCACAGCACATGTTTATCATGATATGCTTGGGAATCACCACCACATACCCAAAGCATATTTGAAAGTATAATGAAGTCACTCTAACTTACTTTGAATGTTTTATTAAGAGGCCACAAACTACTATGTTGTTTAGCACTGCTCCCTTAAAGTTACGCAATTCTGAGTATAAACTTTGGTCTGCTCAGATTCTGTATAGAGCTTGCACATTCTCTCTCAGATTGTATAGGTTTTTACCAGATACTCTAGCTTCCTTTTACATTATTAAGACCTACAACTTAGGGTTATTAATGACTTTACATTGATGTGATTGGAATGATGGGGAGTATATGTGTACCCTATGATAGACTGGACTGATAGACTGGCATGTTGTCCAGGGGTGGTTTATCCTGTGTGGAAAGGAATGCCAGGGAATGTTGTGTGTCTTCCCTGCCATTGCATTGTTATAAATGTATTGGGAGAAGGAATGCATGGATATTTTATTCAGGCCTGACATTTTTAATTCACTAGCTCACAGATTAAAGATATGTTTTCACTACCTGTGTGCAGAGTAAGCAGGAACTGCAATAAAATGTTTTCTAATGATGCCCCAAGGACAGTGTTTAATAAAATCAACTTTATTCAGAGTACAACATGCCATGTTTCAAAAGGCACATAACCAAACAGAACTACTGTGCGTGCATTGAGTAGATAAGAAGAAAGTGAAATGTGGTCGCACTGTTCTGGTGTAGTGGACTTTAGTCTAAATGTCATGTCATGTACTAACCTGCTTAATCCAGATCAGGGTCACAGATGTGTTGGAGCATATTCCAGGCAACCAAGGCACAAGGCAAAAACAAACCCTGGACAGGGCGTCAGTTCATTACAGGGTGTACACACACACACTGAACACACACTAGAGCCAATTTACCATCACCAGTCCACCTAACATGCATGTCTTTGGACAGTGGGAGGAAACCAAAGCACCCAGAGGAAACCCTTGCAGACACAAGGAGAACTTGCAAACTCTACCATGGAGGACCCAAAAAACAAACCCTGGTCTCCTTACTGTGAGTCAGCAGCACTACCACTGCCCCACCGTGCTGCCCTTTAAGTGACAAAGTAAATTTCAATTGTGCCATTATCGATATTTACAGTCAAAAACTATTGGCAAATATCTTACATAATTATGGAGAATTATGTGGTTTACCCTGTTTGAAAAAAGAAAGGTTGGGGATTACCAATTAAGAATAGCTGATTTGCATCTATAACATGTGTCAATAGGCCATGCTGAAAGGATTTGGCACATGATATAACAAATAATAAACCAAAGTTTGCCTAAATATTAATTTTAAATGTATATATTACAGTGTATTTATTATTATTAAACCCAGCTTTTTAGATTTTAAAATTTAATTCTCATTTTTATTTTAGTAGGGTTAATTTTTACATATTGTAAGTAATTTAGAGTTGTTTTATGTCAAGTAGAGTGTGTTTCATAGCCATATTATGACATTCATGTTTTGAACAGTATTTGTTTCAGTGAAAGTTTCACTGGCATTTTCTAAGGATACACATTATGAAATTTTTTTTAGATTAAAAAACACAATGGAAAAGTAACTTCCAAAAACGAACTGGAATGAATTAATGTATGCAATATTCATCAAGTGACAGCTTTCTAAAGGTCCTTTGAGTTTATTATTAAAAATGACAGATAAGCATGAAGGTGTGATATCCATTACTATATTAGAGAAGTTTGAACTATAAAAACAGTTCCTTCACTATGCTTATAATTTAGTTAGTACATGTGTACTGTTGTGTGTGTGTTTATTTCTTTCAGGACTCTTGATAACACAGCATTCATTTCTTTCATGCCATAAACTAACAATGTCTTAAAATTCTTATTGTGCCTTTTGGATAAAATTCCAGTTTCTCCACTATTAACATGACATGTATTTATGTTTGTACAGTATTTGTTCATATTTCTTGTTCATCATTTAATGAAGGTGAATGAACTTCCTTTAAAAGTACAGTAAGTTTAGGATTAGAGAATACACAATGGTTAGTTTATGCATGAAATGCCCCAAACATCTCAGAAGTGTAATTTGGTCTAGTCAGAAACTCCACAAATGTCCTTTGAGGGGAAAAAGAGGTTAGATCTATTTAGACATTTTGTTTATATAGCTCATTATCTTGGTCTGATAATTATATTTATTATGCAAATTACCCAGATGTTAAATTATATCAATTTAAAGTCTGTGGATCATATAATGAATGAAAGTAGCAAATTTAATAATATTCAAATTATGTTGTATACAGTACAGAATATTGTAACTGTTAAGAAAAGGGGTGTATTTAATAAACCCTAAGTACTTGGTGGGAGTATGGGAGATAGTTGGTAATTGTGAACACTTGTCATTTCAGAGCCTGCTTTATCAGAAGGCTCTTTATAATGGCTAACAAGCACCATACAAAAGAATATCAAATAATGAGGTAAATTTCAGTGAAAGAAATGACAAACCCCGGGTACACTCTAAGGACCTGTTTCATGTATAATGTGAGAAAATGTGATATAGAAAATCAGGTTAATAAAAATTGTAAAAATAATAATAAAAATAGTGTCATTGTGTGTGTAATAGAGTAGTTCTATAAAATTGAATGTTTAAAATAGAATTGAAAAGTGAATGTTAAAAAATGTCATTACTTCTTTAGACTTCAAATGTTGTTGTTAGCTCAATTTACTGGTGCACCTATTGGGGAGGAACTTAATGGGATTGTTTTCTATGTGATAGTTGCCCTCTTAGTGGGTTCCTTGATAATAGTTATTGATAATTACTATATTTTTAAAATCAAAACAGTTTATATTATGAAAATTAACCACCTCAATCGGTTACATTTTCCCTTTTACTCATGTAATTGCTTACTTTGATCATGATAAAGACAATAACAGAAGTAATCACACTGCTGAAACTCAACTGAGACGTTGCTGACAGGTTCACAGCTAACATGCCCCAATGGATGCTGAAGTACGTGGAAAGACTTCTAAATACTCGCATAATGGCCGATCACATGTTGTAGCTATGGTCAGACAAAAGTGCTTTCAAATAAGAACCTTGGAACTGTTTATGAGAATGGTGTTGCTATTACCTTGTCAACACATTGAAAGATGTAGTGTTATATGATGCATCTTCCTAAAACTGGTGTATCTCTGCCTTTTGATACATGTGTGTGCAGTGGTAATTTTGATAATTTGTCATTTTTGTAATTTAGCAAAGTAAAAGCTAATTTTAGGAGTCTGGTGCTTGTGAACCATCCTCTCTGTTGCCTTTATTACTCACTATGTCTAAAGATCACTCAGTTCTTCCTTCAAAATGCACAGAGGTAAAAAGGTTTTATAGTGTTATTTGGTTCACTGGATTTCATTTTTCAGTGAGCATCTATTACTTTGCCTGTTCACTCTGTTCATGTTAGATCTGTTTTTGTGACTGATGTTCTTTAAATTTGCATATTTGCCATTTCTTTTTGTCTTAACATTTCAGCATGGGCTAGAAATTCTAAATAGTAGGTTTGTTTAATCTTTAATTATCCTTTTTCCATATCAGCTATCAAGTATTGTTCATCTTTTTGCACCCTGGAGAAAAAAAGACAGTTGATAATAATCAAGTGAGGATCTCCATACATGTAACAAAATAATCCCATTTCAAACAGATGTGGCCCTGACTATTTAAAAATGCTTGAGGCAGAGCTTAAGGTTCTAGCTAAGCCATTTTGTTTAGACCACATGTACGTATAAGGAGGACAGAAAAACAAACACCTGTTCCTTTTTCATTACAAAATATGCATTCTTATACACAGTCCGTATATTAATAAATTGGAACATAAAAGAATGGCAGGAAAGATAAGCAGATGCATTAATTTACTAACCAGGCTCCAGTTATACTCTGTGGTGAGAGTACACCAAACATTACAGAGTAAGGTTAGTCCATTTTTAACCTGACTAACCATATGTGTTAATTTTGAGTACTGGACTTGATATGACACTAAATTCAGTACCACCGTAAATGTAACAAGTGAAGCAGTTAAGATATAGTTCACTACCCAGTGTAGAAAGAGGTAAGGCAGTTAAGAGGCTTGTATAGCACATTCATGTAGCACCATCTTTAGTGTTTCCAGATAATGTCTGTGACCCACTGTAATCTCAGCCTACTGCAGCCTAAGGATTGATCACTAATTGAATCCTGTCTTCCTCATCTCTACACTCTGAATTATAACTGGACTATACCATAGGAGACTCTACAGTGCTTTGATGATCACATTCTGATACTGGACTCTGCTATTCCATTGCCTGGCTTTGATGCACTTAGAAAAATTTGGCTACATTTTAATTAGTTCAAAATTGCTCTGAAAAACTACTGGTACAACCAATTGTAATGGGAAATTTTGTCTGTACCTCAGCTGCCTGTGAGAGATTGTCAAAACTGTGATACACATTTGTTAATGATTGCCCTTATCAGTTGAGGGTAAGGTTAAAATGTTTGCTAACATTTCATACACTGCATTTCCTTGGCTCTGAATGCACAGCATGTGTTAATTTTTCATCCCCATCTACCTTTTCCATTGTAGTTGAGTCATGACTTTTTCTAGATTGAACTAGAACCAATAAAAAAAAAATATACTAAACGTTATTGAAAACGTCCATAATATTTTTGTTGATAGCAAGTTCACAGTGACATCTTTTCCAACTATACCAGGCATTAGTCAGACATCCAACAGAATGATCTGTGCTATTTTTATACTACTTGAAAATAAGTCATTGTCCTACTTGAACTGAAGCATGTATCTGAACAAATAATTAGTTGCAGCACAGTCATATTCAGTTCTCAAACTGACTGTGCATTTCAATGAGTAATTTAGATTTGAGCTTCTAGATAAAACCATGCACCAATTTAACTATTGAATTCCAAAGATCTACAGTATGCTTGTGTTAGTGTGAGTATTTTACGTAAAGTGGAAGAAATTTAATAAACACTATAAGTAATTTTCTTATTTCATAATTTGTGATTGAAAAGCTTCCAGACATTGAAATTGGATTTTCAGTTTTGCCTTTCATAACATCTGTTGGTTTTAGAGCTATTTTTCTTTTCATTTTGCAGGATGGGTATTTTAATTTCCCAAAGGCAATAAAGACGCCTTTTAATAAATTCAGCATTTTATGTTGCTTAAGTATTGCCCTAGTATGAATCCTCCACATTTTGCAACTGGCAGTTTAATTTAGCATTTTGTTATTCTGAGTTATAAAACTGCTGCCGGGCGGGAAGTGTAGCTTGAGATAACACAGTAGTCCAGATGAAATGCATTGCTTTAGATTGTAAGTAAATGTGAACAAACCATTTTTTTCATATCACTAGTTTTCATGTTTATAATTAATATGATAAGGAATCTTGTCTCAGGAGAAAACACTTTGCAGTGTTAGACATCAGTATGTCATTGCTGCATGTTACATTGGTTTCTTTTCTTTTCCTTTTTTTTTCCACCAAAGTAATTTTGTTTGCCAGCAGCATTTTCCAGCTTCTAAGTAACCAGTGTTCTCTACATTGGGAGATAAGACAACAATTCCATACCATAACATTCTCAAACCAGACTACTTTAATTCAGGGTTTTGGGGAAACAAATCCTGTCCTGGAAACGTAAGTAGAAAGGGCAGGAAACATCCCTGAATAAGATTTCAGGTCATTTCAGTTCTCACTCGTACATATATCTACACTCTCATAAGGCCAATTTAGATCTTTCCTAAGTCTTTGAGAATATGGGAGGAAAACTAGAATGGCCACTTATAAACAACTCACAGACAACTGCCAAGTAGGAAATTCAAATTCAGGATGCTGGTTTAATGAGGAAGCAATTCTAACCTCTATGCCTTTATGTTGACCCATAAGGGAATGGCTATTCAGGCAAAAACCTGCACTAGTACTGTATAAAAGTGTATGCATATCGCAGTAAATATGATTTAGTCTGAAATTTAGTGATATTATTAACAGCCTGTTTGGAGCTTTGGGGATGCAATATTTATATGTAATCAGTAGATCAGTTCTGTGAGCTGTGTATTAAAATCAGAGTCACAGAAGGTCACAGAAAACCAGCAATTTCAGTTGTTTTGGCAGCGCTGGGTACAAGGCAGGAAACACTCTGGATATGAGTCTGTCTTTAACTTATTTAGTAGTTTGCTTGGTAAATTTAATACATAAAGCTGAACATACATTTGTATGTACGGTATGTGTGTCCAGTATGCAGGTACATACTGTTGTACCTATCTCTATCATATTTTGCTCAGATCACTCTCTCTTCTGTACAGAGAAAGGCAGTAGACTATAGTTCATGCCAAAACTAAGTTACCCCCACCCCGCCCACCTCTCCCACCTCAGGGGTACTTGGTACTCAAACTAGTACAAGATAAGAGGCAACAACAACTTTCCTTAGAGCTAGGAAAATAGTCTTTAGAATTCAATCATCAAATGTATTCTTTCAGTTATGGGTAGAGAGTTTTTTAGAGTCACACCAATGAATCAGTTTAAATAAGAAAAGCATTTTTTAAGTTTAAATAAGAAATGCAGTGTTTTTTTTATTAATCATTGTATTTCTCTCATGAATCTAAAAAAGTTAGCACTGAAAATGTTTGCTTTCTTCTGTCTTTACTGTATTAGTTGGACTAGGGCTGGTTGAGGAGGATTAAGGTAATTGGGTGATGTAATTCTGTATTTACATTTGTTGAGCTGATGACTGTATCCAGCATTTGAGATACAATTGGTTACATTTCTTTTTCTTTTTTTCCAATTGGACTACAGGTGAAGTGACTTGCTTATGTTCTCACAGTGTCCATAGTGGAGTTTAAACCCACAACCTCTGGCTTTGAAGCTCAAAGTCTTAACCACTACACCACACTGCCTTGCTTACCATATACGCAGAGTATATTTACATAAATAAAAATTCTTGCCTAGTCAAAAAGTGTGTCTTTTTGTTAGTTTTTTTGAGATCTGCATTGATTAGAAGGCAGTGCATGTCATTTAATTTAGGATGTTAGTCATCAACTTTGGCCCTCCATAGTGCTATGTCATCAGATTTTAATTTCATATAACTTTTTAATGTTTTTATTATATTGATTGGTTGCTTTTGAGTAAAGCATCAAAATACAAATATATCAGAAAAATATGATGAAAATGATGGTGATGATGATAATCCTAATTGTGATTTATTTCACATTTTAATTCCTCTCTCTCAATATTTTCGTATAGACTCTGGATCATCATTTAGTAGTCTATAGGGCACATTGTACTATTCTACCCATGTGCAAGTTCCTCTAGCGCATAGCCATCCCCAAACACTTTTTTTAGTCATAACTGGGGGGCTTGGCCATCCAAAACCCCCTCCCCCCCACCAGCGCTACGCCCTGTTGTGAAGAGGGGGGCTGAACGCACCCCAAGGACATGCAGTCACTCCTCCAAATCCCCTCTTAAATGGTGATACAATAGGAAACAAATTGTTTTGTTTTTTTTTTTTTATCTCCTCTTTGCTCGATCAGCTGCTGGATTGCTGCTGCTGCCGTGCCACGTGATCTGCATCTCGTGCAGCACTTCGAACATTTAAAAGCCTGTACAGCAGCTGTCCTTTTATCTCACTGCCTTGTCTCTCTTCTTCCCCAGACATCCTCAAATAATATTCGATCTCTTTTCACTGTTCCATTATTTCACCGAGTAATATTTTCAGTTTCTTTGCGCTAATGCGATCTGTACTATAATTTTTCGAGACTTTCAAGTTGTTCTACTTCCATTATCTCTAACCTGCTCTGCATGTGTATCGCACAAATGTTTTTGAATTCTTTATGATGTTCTACTTTGTCTTTTTCCAGCCCCGGGCATGGTTAAATCTCTTGGCACAAAGTCTAGTCCTGCGGGACGTGAAAGTGTCTTTCTGAGAAGGTCACGTTTCGTCTCTCTGAACAGGTCTCGTCTCGTCCCAAGTTTTTTTTTTATATAATAGAGAGAGAAAAAGATGTTCAATTTGTAAATGTCAGGCATCTATAAAATTAGGCATACACACAAAGTTTAAAAGGGGCAGGTTTTGAATTCATGTTAACAAGGCACAAAAGGTATGGGAGAGAATTCATAACGAAGTTAAATAGTAACTCCATGTAACAGTTTACAACAAGATAAAAAAATTTAGTCCAATTTTGTATAGAGCTCTTCTCTGAGTGCAGGCTCAGAATGCTATATCAAGTTTACAGGTAAATACCATTAGAACCCTTAAAAATGACTAGTTACATAATATATAAAGATTTTTTTAACATACAGAAAAACTAACCAGTTTCAAATTAATCAATATCAAAAATAATGAGTTCATGCTTGCCATTTTGAATATAAACTCAATGCCCAATCAACCCCAAATGAGATTTATAAGCCTCCATTCATATCTGCTGTCCCTCTCTGAATTCCGTTCCAGCGCAATCTCTGATGTAAATGCGCAGTTGCTCCACCACATCTATATTGTTGGTCAATTCATCAATAGCTAGGGATATATGATCAGCCTGACTGACACTATGTATCACCCGACTTTGCCAAGACATGAACATGAAATGCAGCAGCTGCAGCTAACAGAAGTAACCATTTCACAGAGCAGTAACGTTATCCATTAATTTGTCACTAGCAAGCTGTGATTCAGTGTTTGTAACACACTCTTTTAATACCTCCCTAATCATGAAGGCTTTATTGTGCTTAGCCTGGACCAAAGAATAATAGTTCTGTAAGAATATGATCCGAGTTCAAGTATATTGGATAATCCCTAGTATAGATGTTCAGTGCTAATGAGTTTTTCTTCAACTGCTGACTAAAGAATGATTCAGTTGGGAGTGTAGAGTTGGAAATCTAATTTTAACAGTCAGAAGCATGCAGAAGAAATCTTTCGGATCAGCATAAAAATAACATTGTTTAAGTAGCTCTATAGTTTTGCTGAGCATAGGAAAGCTGAGTAAATATGAAGTAGGTTTTACTAAGTACAATAAGTAAGCCATTTTACTTCATAAGTTCAGTATTTTTATCTGTAATTTATATTAAGCAGAAGATTTCCTTCATGTTACCATGTTACCAGCTAAATATTATGTATTAAATTACTACTAAATTACTTTATATGTATTGAAAAAAATGTAATTTTTTCCATTTCTAGTTTTAAATATAATTTTATAACAGAAACATGCTTTCTCCAGAACAAATGTCAACTTTAATCACAAATCAGGATATGGGAGGCCCCCAGATTATTTGGTAACTAGTAAAATACCTGCGCTTTGTAGCGGCGAAGTACTGCCTTAAAAATTTTTATTAAGAAGACAATTAAACCTTTTTAAAACTGAGGGAAAATATACCAATAATTATTTGTTAAGGATCTCTTTGTATGCCACGTTGTCAGTTCGGCCCTCCAGTTGCAATATGACCAAGCTGTAGCTGTGCGCTGAGCTTACTCTTGAGCATGCAACGTACAGTTGGCCATGTGAACAGTAATCTTGTTTCAAATCTCACAGCTTGGATTGCTGCTGTCATAATCGGTTTGAGTTTCATGGTTTGTTTCAATTACGACAGTATTTGTAGGACTTGTGTTGAAGAGACATTCGGCATCTGTCAAGCGTTGTAAGTATACAACCAGTTTCATTGATAACTTCACATCCAGCTTTTGAGAGTTTAAACATTTCTAAACATCAAAGTGTCCACTACTGAAATCATCACCTGTGAATCTAAGATGTTTAAGAGGCATTGGCGGTTGTCTAAAGGTGTAAAATATTTGGCCATTTCAGTACACTTAAGCATTTCACTCTTCTAGTGCTCCTGTGTAGTATAATTATCTCCTGTACCGTCATCAGTCCACACCTTGAACCTGTCCCAGTCATTCAATACATAAGACACAATGTTCCTCCGGATATTAAGAGTGAGCCTGATATGGCCGTGCAATATGTAACAAAGAGAATGGAAAAGGCAGGTGCCATCTTCGGGCATGGAAACCACTTGGTAAGTGACAGTTCTTTGATCGATGGTGATCACCTCGATAGACATGTTAATGGGGGTACGGTTGGAATGATAAAGGAAATGGGTACCTGAACAATGTAAAGTAAGTCTAAAATACCTACACAATAACTATAATCGTAATAAATGAACAATAAAACAGCGGAGAAGCCGTGGATTAAATAAAAAGGCTGTAGTTATCAGCAGGGAGATGTGAATACCGTGGCGAAGCAAGGAAGGGAATGTAGAGATTGGAGCGACAGACTGCCTTATATAGGCAGGCAGCCAACAACGTGGGAGGCGTTGGGATGGGGGACCCAACGCCGCCTCACACGGTGACCAAGCTTCAGGCTATGGACGTATATATGTACGTAAGTAGGATTCAGTTAGTGTTGGGAACCCGCGTACCAAATTTCTTGAAGATGGGCCCATAAGTAACAAAGACCGTTGAAAAGTTCAATATGACGGCCGACAGTGGCATCATATCACCGAAATAAGTACCAAATTTCAGCCTTCTACCTACACGGGAAGTTGGAGAATTAGTGACGTTGGAAAGTTCAATATGGCAGCTGACAGTGGCGTCACACCACCGAAATAAGTACGTACCTTGGTTTCGGTTAGGGCAGGGAAGCCGGCTACCAAATTTCGTGAAGATGGGGCCATGAATAGGAAAGTTCAACATGGCGGACGCTGTTGACCGTTATGACCGTTACGCGTAGAATTTCGAAATGAAACCAGCTTAACTTTTGTAAGTAATCTGTAAGGAATGAGTCTACCAAATTTCAGCCTTCGACCTACACGGGAAGTTGGAGAATTAGTAATGTTGGAAACTTCAATATGGCGGCCGACAGTGGCATCATACCACTGAAATAAGTACGTACATCGGTTTTGGTTAGCGCAGGGAAGCCACCTACCAAATTTCTTGAAGATGGGGTCAGCCTTCTACCTACACGGGAAGTTGGAAAATTAGTGACGTTGGAAAGTTCAATATGGCGGCCGACAGTGGCATCATACCACTGAAATAAGTATGTACATCGGTTTCGGTTAGTGCAGGGAAGCCGCCTACCAAATTTCGTGAAGATGGTGCCATAAATAAGAAAGTTCAACATGGCGGACGTTGTCGACCGTTATCGACTGTTATGACCGTTACGTGTAGAATTTCGAAATTAAACCAGCTTAACTTTTGTAAGTAAGCTGTAAGGAATGAGCCTGCCAAATTTCAGCCTTCTACCTACACGGGAAGTTGGAGAATTGGTGACGTTGTAAAGTTCAATATGGCGGCTGACAGTGGCGTCATACCACCGAAATAAGTATGTACATTGGTTTGGGTTAGCGCAGGGGAGCCGCCTACCAAATTTCGTGAAGATGGGGCCATGAATATGAAAGTTCAACATGGCGGACATTGTGAAAATTAGTGACGTTGGAAAGTTCAATATGGCGGCCGACAGTGGCATCATACCACTGAAATAAGTATGTACATCGGTTTCGGTTAGCGCAGGGAAGCCGCCTACCAAATTTCGTGAAGATGGTGCCATAAATAAGAAAGTTCAACATGGCGGACGTTGTCGACCGTTATGACCGTTGCGTGTATAATTTCGAAATGAAACCTGCTTAACTTTTGTAAGTAAGCTGTAAGGAATGAGCCTGCCAAATTTCGGCCTTCTACCTAGACGGGAAGTTGGAGAATTAGTGATGTTTGGAAAATTCAATATGGCGGCCGACAGTGGCGTCATACCACCGAAATAAGTACGTACATCGGTTTTGGTTAGCGCAGGGAAGCCACCTACCAAATTTCGTGAAGATGGGGTCAGCCTTCTACCTACACGGGAAGTTGGAAAATTAGTGACGTTGGAAAGTTCAATATGGCGGCCGACAGTGGCGTCATACCATCGAAATAAGTACATACATCGGTTTCGGTTAGCACAGGGAAGCCGCCTACCAAATTTCGTGAAGATGGTGCCATAAATAAGAAAGTTCAACATGGCGGACGTTGTCGACCGTTATCGACCGTTATGACCGTTGCGTGTAGAATTTCGAAATGAAACCTGCTTAACTTTTGTAAGTGAGCTGTAAGGAATAAGCCTGCCAAATTTCAGCCTTCTACCTACACGGGAAGTTGAAGAATTAGTGATGAGTGAGTGAGTGAGTCAGTCAGTCAGTCAGTCAGTCAGTCAGTCAGTCAGTCAGTCAGTCAGTGAGGGCTTTGCCTTTTATTAGTATAGATAACTTAATTATTAACATTATTAACATGGAGAACACACAGACTTTACACTGCAAGTGTAAGACCTCAGGATGTGTGTCTCAGGAACTGCAGTTCTGACATTGTGGTCAGCAACACAGGAGTGCCACAGGGGACTGTACTTTCTTTGGTCCTGCTCAGCCTATATACATCGGACTTCCAATACAACTTGGAGTCCTGCCACATGCAAATGTTCGCTGATGACACTGCTATTGTAGGCTGCATCAGGAGTGGGCAGGAGGAGGAGTATAGGAACCTAATCAAGGACTTTGTTAAATGGTGTGACTCAAACCACCTACAACTGAACACCAGCAAAACCAAGGAGCTGGTGGTGGATTTTAGGAGGACCAGTCCCCTCATGGACCCCGTAATCATCAGAAGTGACTGTGTGCAGAGGGTGCAGACCTATAAATATCTGGGAGTGCAGCTGGATGATAAATTGGACTGGACTGCCAATACTGATGCTCTGTACAAGAGAGGACAGAGCCGACTATACTTCCTTAGAAGGCTGTAGATGTTCTATCAGATGGTTGTGGCGAGCACCCTCTTCTATGCGGTGGTGTGCTGGGGAGGCAGCATAAAGAAGAGGGACGCCTCACGACTGGACAAACTGGTGAGGAAGGCAGGCCCTGTTGTAGGCACGGAGCTGTACAGTTTGACATCTGTGGCAGAGCGATGGGCACTGAGCAGGCTCCTGTCAATCATGGAGAATCCACTGCATCCACTGAGCAGTATCATCTCCAGACAGAGGAGCAGCTTCAGTGACAGACTGCTGTCACTGTCCTGTTCCACTGACCGACTGAGGAGATCGTTCCTCCCCCACACTATGCAACTCTTCAGTTCCACCCGGGGTGGTAAACGTTAACATTATACAAAGTTATTGTCTGTTATACCTGCATTTTTATCACTCTTTAATTTAATATTGTTTTTATCAGTATGCTGCTGCAGTATGTGAATTTCCCCTTGGGATTAATAAAGTATCTATCTATCTGTCTTTCTGTCTGTCTAAGTTGGAACACTGGAACTGTGAGGCCGTAGCATTAACTTCTACATCATTATGTGCCTATTCCGAAAGATGCTTATCTAACTGATCTGAGACTGTAAATTAGAAACAAACTTTGTATGTTGCGATAATAGTACACTTAGTGACAGACGCTCCAAAGGAGGATTTAAAGCTACAGCATTGTGGTTTGAGACAAACTCATAACCTGGAGAACCCTTTCCCTAAGGATGTTATTGGCATACAATATGTGGAGACCTGGAGTAGTTTTGTTGTGTTCATTGCTTCTCACAAGTCAGACAAGAAGCTATTACAGTACTTGCATTTTCTTGCAAGTGTTTTTTTTTGTTTTGTTTTGTTTTTTAAAGTTTTTTTAAGAGAATGCCTAGATAACTCATTGGTATAGATAGCGATGTTTTTCATCCCAAACTAAAATAAGCTGTTAGATCAATCACCCAGTTTTGATTATTTGAATACATTTCTGTTTGTCCAAACCTTTTTAAAAATGTGTTTAAGCACACAAAATACAGCTATTGTACTGTAAGCTGTGAGACTTTCCATTTGCTTTTCTGACTGTTAGCATTTGGAAAAAGATCTCTTTTGTAGCCCTTTTCAAACGCTACTTATCTCCCTCAAGAAATGTGTCCAATGGTGTTCCTCTGATAAGTGCCTAGCACTACCCTGACCCAGTTGATTCAAAGCTCTATTTATTTTTCCACATTTTGCATTGTTTAAGTCTACAAGAAATAAAATATTTGAGAAGCACAGCACATGTTTATTGGTTTTTAGTACTGGCTACATGTAAAGAACTTTCGTTAGTTGCTTTAATATTAGGTGCCAGAAAATGTGGTCTGGTCATGCAGAAACCGACCTTAGTTCAGTTCACATTCGGTATGCCTTGCTGTGCAGCATGTCACTGTCACAGAATGGCTTCAAATTTGTAACATTATATACTGTATGTTTCATTACACAGTATACAAATAATGCCCTTTTGCATGGAACACGCCAGTAAAGATATTAAATAATTAAAGATTTTTGATAGAGTAGTTGGGCTTTGGGTGGTCATGACATTTTCTGTCATTTATATTTATCCTTAAGAGTAATTCATTTCATGTTATGTGTCACATCTTTTATTCCTTTTACTGGTTATAATGGTCCACCTTATAAATTTTAAGGTTTCCTCTTATAAATATAAATAAGGTTTCCCCTTGGGATTAATAAAGTATCTATCTATCTATCTATCTATCTATCTATCTATCTATCTATCTATCTATCTA
>JANRMT010062854.1:71401456-71428615 GCA_026402145.1 Polypterus bichir lapradei | reverse complement strand
CTATCTATCTATCTATCTATCTATCTATCTATCTATCTATCTATCTACCTTTTCACCAATGCATTGTCTATGTAGGTAATTTAAAGGCAAAGTCAGAAGCACCTTTTTACGTTATTATCCTGGGAAAATTTTAATAATTAGTTACAAATATAGTAAAGCCCAGAGACGTGCATAGTAAAAATATATAATTATTTACATCCTTGCAATATACTGATGCTTATTTTAACAGTTTTTAAATTTGCAAGCAATACTTTAAACTGAAATGGACAAGCTCATAAATTACATCAATGATGTGAAGAAAATCCTTGTTTTATTACATAAAGAAGTTATTGTTAATTTCAGTTTCACAATCATAAGGTAAATTATTATAAACTTTTCCAAATTTTGAAAACTGAGGTAAAAATGTAATATGTGTAATTTGTATATCTACATATATGCATATAGTGCCTCCTGCACATTGGAGGTTGCCACTGCTTTTGCTACAAAATAATTTAGATATTGAACATTCATAACCATTTCTCATACCACACTTAACGCTGTTCAAAATTCATACTGTGAAAACTGCATATAGAAAAGACTTAAAGGTTTTGCATAGCTGTACTAAAGTGGATCATGTAAAATCAATTTAATACCATACGCTATTTGAATATATCTTATTTACATATTGTCTTTATTATTACATAGCTATTAACATAGTGACCAGATTTTCCCATAATTCTAATGGACTGCAGAAGGTATTTATTCATTATTGTGCAATTCGCAATGATTTGTTCAGCTAAATATCATAAATGCATACTGAAGTCTCGGCACGCAACCTTCATGCCCAACACATATCATTTTTTCCAAACCATTCTTACCCATTATAGGATTGTGACTGTGCACGGAGTCATAGGGTAACCTAGTGACTATATACTGTATCAGTAAGGGCTGTCAACGAGTCTCCTTAGCTAGTACAGTCTGCTCTGGCCCTTCTTGTACAGTGAGGTGTTATACAATGTCAGGCTTGGATCACTAAAGTAGCTCAGATGACCCAATGTATCGTGCATCACTCCTCTCACTAGATCTGTTTAAACATATATTTGCAGTGTGTAAGTTGACAAGGAGATTAAAATAATTTGTTTCTGTAATTTAAATTAATCAGTAAATTTGAATAGATGCTATGTTGGTAGCCCTCAAGACAAATTAGACTAAAAGTTACTTGATTTTCATAGGGAAATTATTTTTTCAATTGTTTCATTGGATGGATTTTCTGTGATATAAAAATATGGAGGTAGAAATGGGGTAACACTACGTAGCATGCAGGTATTGAATTTGCTTTAAAGTGCTGCTTTCCTCAATGCTGTGGCCAGTTTATAGGTTGGGTCTTCTTTAAATTTTAACTGTACTATAAATGGCCACAAAATGAAGACAGCATGGACAGAGCAATACTTAAGGTGTCTATTTTCTTCTTTGAATCAATAAATCATGGACTTAGTGTTTCCAAGAGTGCTGATAACAAAAAAATGCTATTTTCAAATTGTAATTAGAGGATTTGTTAGATTTCATTTTAAACAATTGAATATGATTTTTTTTTTAACTAAGAGAGGTATCACAAGGAAACAACATTGCCACACTTGAGTAACACAATTACATCTCACCTCTCTGTATAACTTGTGGCTTTTCCTTGTTGAGTTAACGCTTACCATGTTAAGTTGTATCAACTTTAGTTGGCATATAGTTGGCATGGAATGTTGTAATATTGCTAAAAATGCTTACTATTTTAGGGCTGACAGCAGCAATCTGGTAATGAATAAGAGCAAATACTTAAAGAAAATCAGACTTTTTCAGCTTCTTATAGCAGATGTTTATGCATGTGTTACTTAATGGAGCTTGATATTTAATTTACATTCGAAGGTGACAATTCCAGTCTCTGAAAGAATTGATGAAGCAATCCAAACAATTTCTTTCCAGAATTTAAATTAATCAGTACATTTGAGTAGGTGTTATACTGGTACCCCTTAAGGCAAATTAGAGTAATGGTTTTGTCATGACTAGCAGTTTGCATTATACTCAATTCACATATGAACTTTTGAGGTATCATAAGGAAAAAACACTGCCATACCTAAGTATTGCAAGTACTTCTCTTGTTGCCATATAGCTTGTGGCTTTCCCTTGTTGAATCGTATGACCCTTACCATATTTTAGGGGTGAAAGCAGCAGTTTGGTAAAGAAAAAGAAATACTAAAAGAGAATGAAACAATTTTCAGTTTATTATAGTGTATATTGTGGAAAGCAGCCCGGACACAGACATGAGGACACCGCTAGTTTGCACCCAAACACACGTTTATTAACCATTATTTACAGTGCACACAACCCAGTACTCCCGTACTAATCACCCACAGTCCAAGTCCTTCACAATACTTCTCCTTCTGACCGGCTCCACTCCTCTCCTCCAAGCTCTGTCCTCTTCCACCCAACTCCAGCCATCGAATGGAGGGAGGTGGGCCACTTTTATCTTCACCCAGACGTGCTCCAGGCGCCTCCTAATGAACTTCTGCCGGCACTATCTGGTGTGGTGGAAGTGCTGGCTGTGCACCCGGAAGCACTCCGGGTGTCCCTGGTCTTCGTCCCCCCAGCACGTCCGGGTGTGGCGGAAGTGCTGGGGACCAGGGCTCTCCAGGCATTTGGGCGCCCCCTGGTGGTGACCACGGGCCCTTATAAGGTTGAACTTTCATGCTTCTTTCCCATGGTCCCCATAGCCACCAGGGCGGTCGCCCCTCGTGGTCCGGAGGAGGCGTAATCCCTCTTCCGGTCCTTCCGGGCATCCCGGCTGGGTACCACCCCCAGCTGCTTGCCACGATATTTATGTATGTGTTGCTTACTGTGGCTTGATATTTCATTTACTTTCCAACAGTGACAGCTTCATTCTCCAATAGTGACAGCTACAGTCTCCAAAAGAACACATAGTGACTCAATAATACCATGACCAGCAGTTTGAATTATATTCACTTAGCCATACAAGTTCACAAATCAGAAAGCAAGCACTCTAAAAAATCGGGGTAGGATATAGTAGTTGTTATGACAATCCCTAGTGGTTGTTCCAACATTTTCCTGTGATCCTCAACTTTAGTTGGCATATAGTTGGCATGAAATGATGTAATATTACTAAAAATGCTACTGTGGATTGCAATACATAGATGCTGTTTTTTTTTCTTCTGAAACCCTGACTTATAATCCAGTGAGTGAAACAAACTAAATACATATGGTAACAATTTTAAATAATAAAAGGAACAAATGGTGCAATCTAGTTTCTTTCAGTGTTTTGAACTTTTTTTTTTTTTTACTGTAGTAAAATGACTTTGGATCACAGTGGTAGTACATTGTAAACTAATGACACTAGTTTTCTGGCTCTTCCTAGAGTTTTCTTATGATTTATCGTTGGTTGGAATTATACTGTAATCTTTATTTTTTTATTTAGTGTTACTTTTGTTTATGCTTGGTGATAGTGCTTACTGTATAAATAAAGTTATATTGATCTTTTTGGAGATTATATGCTGAAAAATGTGGTATGGGCTAAAATTGCAATGGAACTATGCTGGCAGCCTGCTGCTTGACCCTTGCCAATACACATGTCCTCTTTGCTCACAGTCCTTTCTTTGAAAAAGATGTGAAAGCTAGTAGCATGCTGTGAAAGTGCTGCAGGTTTGGATAGTTTCTTTATCCCTCTGACCTTTATAAATTATCTGGATGTGTAGCTGTTATATTTTAGAGCTGTCTTCTGCTTAAAGTGTAAAGTGTCAGAAGTGTTTCATCCTTTTGCAAAATATATAGGCAGTGATTTAATTTTGTTTTAAATCAAGATGTATTACTCTTCTATAAATGCATCTTTTTCCTGTATCCATTTTTTCCTTCTCCTTGACCAACTGGTACTGCTTTAAAAAAAATCAACATTTAACTGTTAACTAATTGTTCATCTGTTTTTTAGCTGTCTACCAATCAATAAGTGATTTTCACAAAGAGAACAGCATCAAGACACTTTGCAGGGAACATAATAGCATTTTGAAACATCTTTAAAAGGTCCAAACAAATGATATTCCGTTTAATTGTGTGAGTAGGGCTATTTTTAAGCAGTAACAAATGGGATGCAAGCACTAACTATTGGTGTACCAGAAGAAGAAGAAATAAAACACATCTATAGTGGCACCAACACTGGTGACAGACCATCTCTATGTTTCTTTTTTATAGATAGGAATGCCTACATTAATCCAGCATTAAACTAATCACAAAAAAGTATCCGCTTTATAAATACTATTATTTATAGTAGTTAGTTTATAAGATATGTCTTATACTTCTGAAAATGGCCATGCGCATGCTGGTGCATGAAGACAGATTATGTATACCATGAGTACATTTAAGCTAAAAAAAATCTTTCTGTTTATCCTGTAGTAACACATTAATGTTTGTGATGTGCCATCATTTTGTAATGTACGTAGTAATAAAATGCATTGCCCTTTTCATTCCAACAGTTCATACACTGCAAACATTAGCATTTCTGTTGAGAATGTCACACAAAATGCTGTTTAACTGAGACAAAAGGCAAACGGACACTGTGTAATATGTAAAACTATATGTTTATGTCTTTGCCTGGTTTTAAAAATCCATACTGCTGAATCACCAAATTTTGCACTGATTCTCGATTTGTACATAGGAACACCATTGGCTATCTTTCATCATGAAAGTTAGTTGATACCGCCAATCCAGGCAGTGCTGGATACCCCTGCTTGGAGATTAATAAAAGAAAATTTAAATAGAAAAAAAATCTGGCAGATACTCTTGAAGGATGCTTGTTTCCAGGTGAGAGCAGTTTTGCTACAATTAAAGGAAGCTTGCTTCCAAATAAAACCAGAATTTCAAGGACCAAATCATCAAGCATCAAGCTGAATTTCAAGGACTAAATCATCAAGCATATTAAAGCATTCAGTGGTGTCAAGTATGAATAAAGATATATGAAAAAACACTGCAGAGGGAGTGCTTCAAGCTCAACAAAAAGAATCACAATGTCAGTGAAAAGGGAAAGATTAGAAAGAGAAGCTGTAGCAAAGCATGCAGTAAGCAAATGTAACTGATGAAGAAGCACACAGTAGACAGGCTGGTAAAACAAGTGTATAAGTGCAAATGAATCTGAACAAGTAAAAATTCCCAGATGTGAGGCAGATGCCACAAGAAAAAGTAGTAAATGGTCAGTGTAATTCTACGTCTGCATTCAAAATGATTATGATATGATGATGATAGCATTTGCAGACACAAATCTCATTCAGCAAACATTAGAGAACCTGGAAAATATTACAGTTTGCACTAGCAAATGAAGAAAGGAATTCAGAGGGTGACTGTGGTGGTATGAATCTGCAACATGAAGACTGCGTAAACTTTGCAGGTGAGAAGTTCTTTGATGCTTCTGCACTTAGATTGAAATGCTAAAGAAATAGTCTATGAAATTAAGGACTGGGATAAGTACTGTCATATATATGTTCTTGGATATAACAGGAAGAGAAAAGAGCTGTTCTTTGACTTTAGAAGATCATCCAGCCTGAAAGATCTTTGTACCATATACCAAAAACAAAATGATTGTAGAGTCTGACTCAATATCGCAACCTCAGTCAAAATCTTCCCTCAGGAAGAAGATATATCATTTTAACATTTAGAGGAAACATTGGCTGAAATAAATAAATAAAAAAAACTGCTTAATGACCACGGGAGGCAATCACAAGACTACATCTTCATGAGACAGAACAAGCACAGTGTCCTTAGTTTGTTTTTTGTCCAGCTATCGAGTGTTGTTTTTCGAATATCTTCCGTTTGTTTTATGTTTTAAATACTGTCATATCTTAACTTTTTCTTATTTAATACTGGGGGCTC
Source organism: Polypterus bichir lapradei (assembly GCA_026402145.1). NCBI lineage: Eukaryota > Metazoa > Chordata > Cladistia > Polypteriformes > Polypteridae > Polypterus > Polypterus bichir. The sequence goes on along the minus strand of JANRMT010062854.1, from coordinate 71,422,720 downwards.
TGCCCCCTGCTCACTTCGCTCGCCCACCCCCGGGTTTGGTTAACCGGATATCCAATTTAAAGAGATTTTTATTTTCATTTCATTAATTTTCATTCATTTTTTATTTCTTGATATTTGTCAGTAATAAAGCTGCAGTGAATGAGTTATTCCCGCACCTCCCGGGGTGTGCTATGCGCCAACCACTTCGCATCTCTGCTTCTCATGTTTTGAAGAAGGGGGACTGAATGCACACTCAGGAGATGCGGTCACTTCTCCAAAACCCCCTCTTAAACGGTGATACAATAGGAAACAAATAATTTTTTTTTTTACCTCCTCTAGCTCGATCAGCTGTCTTACTGCTGTTGCTGCTGCTTGTGCCGTGCTGCATGATCTGCATGTCGCGCAGCGCATCGAACATTTAAAAGCCTGTGCAGAAGCTGTCCTTTTGTCTCACTTCCTTGTCTCGTTAAAGTGTCTCCGAGAAAATCATGTCTCGACCCAAGATTTTTTTATTATAATAGAGAGATATATGTTATTAGATGTGTTTCCAGGGATTTTATTGACTGTGTTACAGTGATACAATCTGTAAAACCAGTATTTAATTAATTATATCAACTTTTTATTTAAAATATAAAATTGAATAATCACATGTATACTATTTCTTAGGAAATAAATGCTTTTGCAGTTTCTTCTCAGAAGTTAGTGACTTTGGAATGGCTATTTTTTTTACCACATTACCCCAAAGTCCCATGTTGTGTCCTAGATAATGTGCAATATTTTCATTCCCATATAGATTGTTGGCGTGCAAGTTGTGAAAGGTTTTCATATTGATTTATTTACTGTAAAATATTGAGTTAGGTACTTACTCTCTGTCCCCTGCTGCTAATTTCTGTGCTTACATACCACACTAAATGCTTGATAATGCAAGTTTTTTTTCCATCAGAAGACAGTTTTGAAAAGCAGAAGCTGCCTACCACGCACCATTTTTCCACAAAATGTTGAGAGGAGGCCCCTTCTCCACCAAAAAACAGCCATACATAAAACTTCGAACAACTTGGAAAAACTAGGAACAACTGAATTTGGATTTATTGTTTTACCACCTATGGAAAACATCAAGCAATTTGTAAAAAAGTTTTTTGTCCTTAGTTATTTTGGATCTCTCTCTTTCTCTCTCTGTCTTTCACTCTGTATAGACTCAAGCCTCTCTTCCTCTTATTAGTTAAGTGTTCGGCTCACTTCACCTTCTGACACAGCACTTAATATCCTCAGCCTTAACCCAAAAATGTTTATGAGATTGGGGCACATCAGTAAAGTCCTGTGGTTGCCAGGCCACAGTACTTGCTGGTGGCTGCAGAGACCACGGCCTCTCTGCATTTTCTATAACCATTAAATAGGTTTCCTAGGCAGCAGTCATACTAAAAGAACAACATGTTTCCACTCTCTTCTGCTTATGGGCATAAAGGATATAACTCGCTTTCTGCCATTTCTTACCTTTTCAAAGAGCAACATAAAACCTCTAGAAAAAAGAGAGACTACCACAATGGAAAGAGCAGATGCCATATACAGTGAGGAACATAAGTATTTGAACACCCTGCAGTTTTGCAAGTTCTCCCACTTAGAAATCATGGAGGGGTCTGAAATTCACATTGTAGGTGCATTCCCACTGTGAGAGACAGAATGTAAAAAAAAAAAATTCAGGAAATCACATTGTATGATTTTGTAAAAAATTTATTTGTATTGCACTGCTGAACATAAGTATTTGAACACCTGAGAAAATCAGTGTTAATATTTGGTACAAAAAACCTTTGTTTGCAATTACAGAGGTCAAACGTTTCCCGTAGTTCTTGACCAGGTTTGCACACACTGCAACAGGGATTTTGGCCCACTCCTCCACACAGATCTTCTCTAGAACTGTCAGGTTCCGGGGCTGGCGCTGAGCAACACGGAGTTTCAGCTCCCTCCAAAGATTTTCGATTGGATTTAGGTCTGGAAACTGGCTAGGCCACTCCAGAACCTTGATATGCTTCTTACGGAGCCACTCCTTGGTTATCCTGGCTGTGTGCTTCGGGTCATTGTCATGTTGGAAGACCCAGCCACGACCCATCTTCAGTGCTCTGACTGAGGGAAGGAGGTTGTTTCTCAAAATCTCACAATACATGGCCCCATTCATCTTCTCCTTAATACAATGCAGTAGTCCTGTCCCCTTCGCAGAAAAGCACCCCCAAAGCATGATGTTTCCACCCCCATGCTTCACAGTAGGGATGGTGTTCTTGGGATGCAACTCCTCCTTCTTTTTCCTCCAAACACGGCGAGTGAAGTTTAGACCAAAAAGTTCTATTTTGGTCTCATCTGACCACATGACTTTCTCCCATGCCTCCTCTAGATCATCCAGATGGTCATTGGCAAACTTCAGACGGGCCTGGACATGTGATGACTTGAGCAGGGGAACCTTCCGTGTAATGCGTGAATTGAAACCATGACGGCATGGTGTTCTACTGACAGTGACCTTTGAAACTGTGGTCCCAGCTCTCTTCATGTCATTGACCAGCCCCTCCCGTGTAGTTCTGGGCTGATTCCTCACCTTTCTTATCATGTGTGATACCCCACGAGGGGAGATCTTACATGGAGCCCCAGTCCGAGGGAGACAGACAGTCATCTTTAGCCTCTTCCATTTTCTGACAATTGCTCCAACAATTGATCTATTTTCACCAAGCTGCTTGGCAATTGCCCTGTAGCCCTTTCCAGCCTTGTGGAGGTCCACAATTTTGTCTCTGGTGGCTTTTGACAGCTCTGTGGTCTTGCCCATGGTAGTAGTTGGAGTCTGACTGACTGTGGGGTGGACAGGTGTCTTTAAAGAGCTGAGACAGGTGCTACTAATTAAGATTACTAAGTGGAGTAGAGGTGGACTTCTTAAAGGCAGAGTAACAGGTCTTTGAGAGCCAGAATTCTTGCTGATTGCCAGGTGTTCAAATACTTATGTGCAGCAGTGCAATACAAATAAATTCTGTACAAATCATACAATGTGATTTCCTGAATTTTTTTTTACATTCTGTCTCTCACAGTGGGAATGCACCTACAATGTAAATTTCAGACCCCTCCATGATTTCTAAGTGGGAGAACTTGCAAAATCGCAGGGTGTTCAAATACTTATGTACATGCCATTTTGGGAAAGGAGAAATCTTTAGGGAGTAGTGCATCTTGTCAAGCATAGTGCTGCAGCAGGGCAATAGGTAAGGGAACCAGTGCAAAAGAGAAAGAGTGGTGTAGCTTAAGTAGAAACATGTTAATGTTTCTCGAAGATTTTAGAGGGCAGGAAAGTAAGCCGGTGTCAAGGATACAGTAGGGGGTCATGGAAGAGGTGGCAAAAAGCTGTAAGAAATCATGGCTGACAGGTGGTAGCACAATGGCACTTTCTCTAAGGAAGCTGGGAGCAGGTTGCTATTTTAAAGCAGAGCTCAGTACTCTCCTGTACAACTGCTTGGGTATAACTCATTTGCTCCTGAGTTTGCGGAGACTGATTACATGACTTCTTTAAGGGAATTTGCAGCAGCCAGTCCTTTAAAGAATACTGAATGCTCAGGAATGTACATGCCTTTATGCTCCTTGTATTGCAGGTCTACAGTGCCTATAAAAGTATTCACCCCATGGATGTTTTCACATTTTCTTGTTAAACTATATCGAATCCCACTTTTTGACACTGATCAGTATAAAAAGACCCTTTAACAATTAAGTGAAAACAAATGTTTACAAAGTGATCTAAATGAATTACAAATATAAAACACAAAATAATTTATTTCGTAAGTATTAATGCATTTGAATATGACACAACTAAATCATCACAGGGACAACCAATTGGTTTTAGAAGTCACATTATTAGTTATGTGTCTGTAGTCAAGTTGTTTCAGTTGATTGCATGTATACAGTATCTGGAAGGTCAAGTGTGTGGTGAATTAGTGTTATTGCCTACACAATGAAGACAAAAAGAACACTACAGGCAACTCTGTGAATAGTGATTGAAAAGCACAAGTTAAGGAACTTCCATCCATTATCCAACCCGCTATATCCTAACACAGGGTCACGGGTGTCTGCTGGAGCCAATCCCAGCCAACACAGGGTGCAAGGCAGGAATAAATCCCGGGCAGGGCGCCAGCCCACCACAGGACATACACACACACACACCAAGCACACACTAGGGACAATTTAGGATCGCCAATGCACCTAACCTGCATGTCTTTGGACTGTGGGAGGAAACTGGAGCACCCAGAGGAAACCCACATAGACACGGGGAGTACATGCAAACTCCACGCAGGGAGGACCCAGGACGCGAACCCAAGTCTCCTTACTGCGCGGCAGCAACGCTACTACTGCGCCACTGTGCCGCCCCAAGTTAGGGAACTTGTATAAGAAAATATCCCAGTCTTCAAATATCCTTCAGAATCCAGTTAAATCAATCATTAAGAAATGGAAAGAGTATGACAGAGATTTAAAGATGCCTAGAGCAGGCCATTGACTTAAATTGAGTTATCATGCAAGAAGAAGACACGTGAAGCTAGACACCAAGAGACCTACGAGAACCCTGAAATAGTTACCAGCTGCAGTGGATCGGATTAGAGAGACTGTGCATACAACTGTTGCCTGGGTGTTTTAACAGCCACAGCTATATAGTACTGTAGAGTAGCAATGAGAAAGCTACAAAAAGAAAAACACATGACCTCTCAGCTAGAGTTTGCCAGAAAGCAGCTGAAGACTCAGAAGTCAGGTGGAAGAAGGTTCTTGATCTGATGAGAATGAAATTGAGCTTTTTGGCCACTGGACTAAACAGATCATCAAAAAAGCAGCTTCTCTCCTTTGAAGCATAGTGGTGACAGAATTATGCTGTAGGAATGTTTCTCTGCAACAAGCCTTGGAAGGTTTGTGAGGGTGCATGGTAGGATATCCTCCAAATAACCTGCACCTTGGGAGAAGATTTGTTTTCTAGCAAAACAATAACCTTAAGCATAAAGCCAAAGCTCCAGAGGAACACCTTAAAAACTACACATTAATGTATTGGAGTGATTAAATCAGAATCAAGATCTCAGTCCAGCTGAGAATTTGTGGCCGGATTTGAAAAAGGCTGTTCACTCACTATCCCCATGCAACCTGACTGAGCTTGAGCAATTTTGCAAGTAAACATTGCAGGGTACTGTTGTGCAAATCTATAGACCTGTCCACACAGATTCCAGGCAGCGAAATATGCATCTATGAAGTACTGCCTTGAATGGCCTGAACATTTATGTGATCGATTATTTGTATTTGTAATAAATTAGGACCATTTTGCAGAGATATGTTTTGACTTTGATATTAAAGAGTCTCTTTCTGTTGATCAGTTTCAAAAAGACAAATTAAATCCACTGTGATTAAATTTTGTATAACAATGAAATGTGAAAACCTCCAAGAGCATTTGAATCATTTTATAGGCCCTGTATGTTCTAACATTGTTGACACAATTTGTATTCACGTGCAAGCTGTCTAAAAATGCTTGATAATTTTAATTTTTAAATCAACAGCTCTGCTACTGTAGTTTCTTGTTTCAGTTTGTCCTAGTGCTGCTGGTTTCTGTTCTGTCGAAAAGCATACGGTGGAACCCTACTTACTGATAACATCCTAACATAAGCAACAGCTGTATTTTGGTGATAGTTTTTCATAATTAACAATTAAGGATGCCGATTTATCCATCCAATTTCTAAACCAGATTAATCCAAGTTTAAAGTCTTGAGAGACTAAAGGCTGTCTTGGCAGCGTTGGTGGCAAGACAGGAACCAGATTAGAATGCAGTGCAGAATGTAGAACCAGTAAATCATGTAGCACATTCTGACCTACTGAGATTAGTTCAGTTTGGAATTTGTATTTACCTTAGTTTGCAAATCTTTATCCTGTCATCCGCACTATTCAAAGATAAATCTGTGCCCACACAAGGATTTAGAATTTAGACCAGTACAGAGTTAATAAAAAAAAACATTCTTATGGTCTCTCATTTGCATAACTGTTGTACTGTACCTTACATTTAAGGTTAACTATCTATTATAATTCATCAAACAGGAAGCTAAAAGCAGTAACCTTTTGTGCAGCCTTACCTTTTTCTTATCAGTGTAGAAAAAATTGCAGATAATGGGAAGTTAATTGCAGACGCTGTAACCACGGCTATGATTTTTTGACTATGCAGTACAATTGGGTCAGTGTTGTGATGTAATTTATGAAGAAAATAAAATTTCTTTACCATAATGAATTGTATTTAATCTAAGTACTGCCTAATACAGGAAAATGTACTGGAAAAAGACTAAGAAAGATAACAAATGATAGATAGATACTTTATTAATTCCAAGGGGAAATTCATAATCCAGCAGCAGTATACTGATACAAAGAAACAATATTAAATAGTAATAAAAATGAAAAAAAAAATATAAATATAAAAAGATGCCCATAGTGGTGTAAACACAGGGATTAAACTCTCTGAATGTAATGTACTTTGCCTTGCCAAGTCTTAAAGATGCTGCAGCTGAAGATATTTTTTACATTTTTTAAATACTTTCAGCATTAAATGAGCAGTCCATTGTTTAGTTTGCATTGTTAATCATTTTTATGATAACAATTTGCTTTCAGCTGAAATTGTTTTATTTGGTTCTCAATTAATAATCCTCAAAAGTTCAATAATGAAATGGCTTTCCAATTATGTCCATTAAAATTGAGACTTTGCAGGGGAGTTTCATTAGTACATTTATCCTTGTCTCTTTGACTAGATCATAACACTATAAATGCACATTGACTAGTGAAATACCTTACGTATATAGTGAACAGTCCAAAGTGTTGTTAATCTTAATATTTCTTTATCTGGTAATCATCTGAGCTCATAATTTCAAAGAACCAATGACAAAAAACATTAATTTGCTTGTTCACACACAGACTCCCACCTGAACTGATAAAACAGTGTGGCCGTGGATACAGACTTTTCTATTTCTTTTTTAATGAAATTTTATCTATCTATCTACAGTTAGGTTCATAAATATTTGGACAACTTTTTTCTAATTTTGGTTCTGTACATTATCACAATGAATTTTAAATGAAACAACTCAGATGCAGTTGAAGTGCAGACTTTCAACTTTAATTCAGTGGGTTGAACAAAATGATTGCATAAAAATGTGAGGCAACTAAAGCATTTTTTTTAACACAATCCCTTCATTTCAGGGGCTTAAAAGTAATTGGTCAATTGACTCAGAGGCTATTTCATGGGCAGGTGTGGGCAAGTCTGTTGTTATGTCATTATCAATTAAGCAGATAAAAGGCCTGGAGCTGATTTGAGGTGTGGTGCTTGCATGTGGAAGATTTTGCTGTGAACAGACAACATGCGGTCAAAGGAGCTCTCCATGCAGGTGAAAGAAGCCATCTTTAAGCTGCGAAAACAGAAAAAACACATCCGAGAAATTGCTACAATATTACGAGTGGCAAAATCTACAGTTTGGTACATCCCGAGAAAGAAAGGAAGCACTGGTGAACTCAGCAACGCAAAAAGACCTGGACGTCCACAGAAGACAACAGTGGTGGATGATCGCAGAATCATTTCCATGGTGAAGAGAAACCCCTTCACAACAACCAACCAAGTGAACAACACTCTCCAGGGGGTAGGCATATCGATATCCAAGTCTACCATAAAGAGAATACTGCATGAAAGTAAATACAGAGGGTGCACTGCAAGGTGCAAGCCACTCATAAGCCTCAAGAATGGAAAGGCTAGATTGGACTTTGCTAAAAAATATCTAGAAAAGCCAGCACAGTTCTGGAAAAACATTCTTTGCACAGATGAAACCAAGATCAACCTCTACCAGAATGATGGCAAGAAAAAAGTATGGAGGAGGCGTGGAACAGCTCATTATCCAAAGCATACCACATCATCTGTAAAACACGGTGGAGGCAGTGTGATGGCTTGGGCGTGCATGGCTGCCAGTGGCACTGGGACACTAGTGTTTATTGATGATGTGACACAGAACAGAAGCAGACGAATGAATTCTGAGGTGTTCAGAGACATACTGTCTGCTCAAATCCAGTTAAATGCAGTCAAATTGATTGGGCGGTGATGGACAGATGGACAATGACCCAAAACATACAGCCAAAGCAACCCAGGAGTTTATTAAAGCAAAGAAGTGGAAAGTTCTTGAATGGCCAAGTCAGTCACCTGATCTTAACCCAATCAAGCATGCATTTCACTTGTTGAAGACTAAACTTCGGACAGAAAGGCGCAAAAATAAGCAGCAACTGAAAGCCGCTACAGTAAAGGCCTGGCAAAAAATTAAAAAGGAGGAAACCCAGCATCTGGTGATGTCCATGAGTTCAAGACTTCAGGCTGTCATTGCCAGCAAAGGGTTTTCAACCAATTATTAGAAATGAACATTTTATTTCCAGTTATTTAATTTGTCCAATTACTTTTGAGCCCCTGAAATGAAGGGATTGTGTTAAAAAATGCTTTAGTTGCCTCAAATTTTTATGCAATCTTTTTGTTCAACCCACTGAATTAAAGCTGAAAGTCTGCACTTCAACTGCATCTGAGTTGCTTCATTTAAAATTCATTGTGGTAATGTACAGTACCAAAATTAGAAAAAAGTGGTTTCTTTCCAAATATTTATGGACCTAACTCTCTATCTATCTATCTATCTATCTATCTACCTACAGTGGGATGCAAAAGTTTGGGCAACCTTGTTAACAGTCATTATTTTCCTGTATAAATCGTTGGTTGTTATGATAAAAAATGTCAGTTAAATATATCATATAGGAGACACACACAGTGATATTTGAGAAGTGAAATGATTTTTTTTGGATTTACAGAAAGTGTACAATAATTGTTCAAACAAAATCAGGCAGGTGCATAAATTTGGGCACCACAAAAAAGAAATGAAATCAATATTTAGTAGATCCGCCTTTTGCAGAAATTACAGCCTCTAAACGCTTCCTGTAGGTTCCAATGAGAGTCTGGATTGTAGTTGAAGGTATTTTGGACCATTCCTCTTTACAAAACATCTCTAGTTCATTCAGGTTTGATGGCTTCCGAGCATGGACAGCTCTCTTTAACTCACACCACAGATTTTCAATTATATTCCGGTCTGGGGACTGAGATGGCCATTCCAGAATATTGTACTTGTTCCTCTGCATGAATGCCTTAGTGGATTTTGAGCAGTGTTTCGGGTCGTTGTCTTGTTGAAAGATCCAGCCCCGGCGCAGCTTCAGCTTTGTCACTGATTCCTGGACATTGGTCTCCAGAATCTGCTGATACTGAGTGGAATCCATGATTCCCTCAACTTTGACAAGATTCCCAGTCCCTGCACTGGCCACACAGCCCCACAGCATGATGGAACCACCACCATATTTTACTGTAGGTAGCAGGTGTTTTTCTTGGAATGCTGTGTTCTTTTTCCTCCATGCATAACGCCCCTTGTTATGCCCAAACAACTCAATTTTAGTTTCATCAGTCCACAGCACCTTATTCCAAAATGAAGCTGGCTTGTCCAAATGTGCTTGAGCATACCTCAAGCGGCTCTGTTTGTGCTGTGGGCGGAGAAAAGGCTTCCTCTGCATCACTCTCGCATACACTATCTCCTTGTGTAAAGTGCGCCGAATAGTTGAACGATGCACAGTGACTCCATCTGCTGCAAGATGATGTTGTAGGTCTTTGGTGCTGGTCTGTGGGTTGACTCTGACTGTTCTCACCATTCGTCGCTTCTGTCTATCCGAAATCTTTCTTGGTCTGCCACTTCGAGCCTTAACTTGAACTGAGCCTGTGGTCTTCCATTTCCTCAATAGGTTCCTAACTGTGGAAACAGACAGCTTAAATCTCTGGGACAGCTTTCTGTATCCTTCCCTTAAACCATGATGGTGAACAATCTTTGTCTTCAGGTCATTTGAGAGTTGTTTTGTGACCCCCATGTTGCTGCTCTTCAGAGAAAATTAAAGGAGGAGGGAAACTTACAATTGACCCCCTTAAATACTCTTTCTCATTATAGGATGTATGTAGGTCAGGGGTCACTGAGCTTACCAAGCCAATTTGAGTTCCAATAATTAATTCTAAAAGTTTTAGAATCAATAAAATGACAACGGTGCCCAAATTTATGCACCTGCCTGATTTTGTTTGAACAATTATTGCACACTTTCTGTAAATCCAATAAACTTCATTTCACTTCTCAAATATCACTGTGTGTATCTCCTATATGATATATTTAACTGACGTTTTTTATCGTAACAACCAACGATTTATACAGGAAAATAATGACTATTAACAAGGTTGCCCAAACTTTTGCATCCCACTCTATCTATCTATCTATCTATCTATCTATCTATCTATCTATCTATCTATCTATCTAGTTAGCTATCTGATAATACATTATCAGTATTAGTCCAGTAATACACTTGCTAATATGTCCCAGACACTGAAGTGTTTAGTCTTGAACTTTTATATTGCCTTGGTTAGTTAGGAGAGTGATCATAATTCACACTTGCCTGCCTTGATCAACATGTACAGTATACACTAAAATGTTGGAGGTGTGTGAACTCAAGAAACGAATTGGAAATTGTCCACTCTAAAATCCTTTGATGAGAGTTATTTCTAAAAATACAATTCTGCAAAGATATTACAATCAAGTCATGGTTCTCCCAGGATTGCCTAAAAGAAACATATCTGGTCTCTACCTTCTAGATAAACGAACTCGGAAGACACAGCTGCAGCATCCAGACTAAATGTATAATTTGTTTTGGACCGACTTAGCCCCTCTAGTGAGTACTAGTGATTCTCTTGCAGCTGTATACTTTATGTATTTGGGATGGTTATTTGAGCTAGTTATTATTTTTATTGTGCAATTTACAGTTGTGAGCTGAATAGCTATGAGAATGACCAGAATTTACTTTTGTTATTGTGAAGAGTGCACAGGAGATGATGCAATTTTGTACTCTTAAATACAATGATGACTTCTCACTAAAACACATAGTATTAAGGCACAGAAAAGCCTCCAAGAGTTGGGTAAATCAATTTTGTATTTCTGCGCATCAATTTACTTAGCTACTGTATACACATCGTATTTTACATATGTTGCCGTTCTGTGCATGTTTGTTTTTGGGTTTGCTGCATTTAGGTAATACTTGTCTTTACTGTATATCACGAGATATAAATGGATAATAAAAGTAATTGTCTTATCATGCACTTGCCAACATTTAAACAGAAAGTTCAAACTAATTTGGTTTGGTTTGGGTTAGAGCCATATTGTCATTTTGTAAGCTTTCAAAATCATAAAAAGATACCCATATCCAGACTAAACTTATAACGTTAAGGTGGTGCTAAAGGTTTCATCCTTTCTCTTAGCTGCTAGAGTTATACCTAGAAACACAAAAGCCCTTCAAAATTAAAATGACCAAAATAATGATTTATGAATAAATGCAGAATGCCCTTTCTTATTCAATTTTAATGCTTCAGCATAATACTTGTGAAATTGTGGAGTTATTTACTACCTGTGGTGAAAGTGTTTATTATTTTACTCTGGCTTATCGCAAGGTAACCCTCATTGTCCTCATGTGTACTGCAATTAACCAAAGTCATAATTATTTAGAAGCCTATCAAGCATAGCCAGAGGAAGAAGCAGAGGTAAATAGTTTGGTGCAAAACTCTCCAGCAGAGCATTAAGATCCCACAACCTTTCTGTTATGTTATTTCTGGCAGATTCTGTCACCTTTGTTTCTTGAGTGGCAGCAGCTGCACCGTTTCTCATGCAGAATTTGTATGCTTTGCTTCTCTAGACTTCTTTCACTCACCATTTACAGAACAATCACCGTTTTCATGTTTTGCCATCCACCGTCTACCAAGCAAAGCATTAATTATTCTGGTCATGAAAGGACTGAACAGTTTTGCAAAAAGAAGTAGAGGTTAGTGGTTTGCATGCAACTGTGTGGTAAATGCTTTGTGTTTAATAAAAATTCAATGTTTTTAGAGAGTTCTAATGAAATATGTTTTCCCATCTGCTTTTTAACTGATGTGCTCTGAAAAGCCAAAAAATGTTTCCTGATTGGCCTTCATCTTTTCTCTTTGAGTTCAAAGTAATCTCCAGCATCCTGAAGAACAATACTAGCAGATGTGGAAGTGTTATAAAATCTTCTTTGAAGATCTACACCTCCCCAGCCCTCTAAATTTGAAAAAAAAATGCTTCAAGTTCAACTGAGGTGAAACTAGTTATGTGTAAAAAGCATTAGGTCAAAATACTTTTTTAGCAAAACAAAAAAATATAATAAGCCCTTGGAAATATATAGCATGCATTTTTTCCAAAAAAGTTCCAGCCAGTTTTGAAGCTACTTGCCTGTAACCATATGATCATTCACATGATGACTGGAAATTATTTTCATGAATTCCAGAAACCTGAATCTTCTCATTTCTGAAAAGAACAAGGATATAGCTGCTAGTCCATACAAAGGGAAAATAACTGTGAAATCAAATGCATTTTAATAACAAACCTATGCAATGTAATTATTTTTACTTAAAAAGAGCAACAAATTATCTGGTGAGACATATTCTATCTCATTCTAAAATGATGAACTGTCTTGATTAAGAACTCAATATATTTCTACAATATGCTGCTAGTGTGGCTTTACAGTAAGTACTAATTTCCCTTTTCACTTAGGGATTTATAATGACACCAATGTACTAGCCCCCCACCCCTGTCTCTCTCTTATTACATAGTGGAGATGATGCCACTTTTTTCATGACTTAACACAAGTTTTACTATAATGTCTCTTATTGAAGCCTATAAATAGATTCAACCGATCTGCAGGTACTGGTTATAATCATAGTCTTCTGGAACTAATATAATGAATTGTGAACAATAATGTTCATGAAAATTTTTGAGACAGTGGCAACTCTCGTTCCCAGGTCTCTCTGCAAGACAAGCATCAAACTCCTCAAGGCCGAAAGGCATTTCTGAACACACTAAATGTAATTCTGTCTATTCCTATCACATACATGAGATAAAATAAACTGGCAGCTTGTAGATGATTTAGTATCCTCAAAACTAATCTCATTATGTTTATTCAAAGTTCCCAAAAGGACATATCATGCTTGCAAAAAAAAACAAAATTATATATTTTTTTTCTTTTATTAGTGTTTGGTGCGTCGGAGAATCCTTGGGTTTTTAGTGTATCACCATGCATCTTCTCAATTTTATCTTCACTAAATTTTGAGTAAACACCTTATTTGATTAAATGGCTTTTTGTCAGTAGATTACAGTCATTCTTAGTATTAGTAATCTGTGAAGTCTGGAATGTACTGCAGATTGTACTGTAAGATTTAAGAAATGTAGATGAACAATGATGTTTATGTATTGACCCTTTTTATTATTATTACTTTATTATTATTATTATTACCACACTTATTTTAACTTCACCTGTTTGTTGTCTGGAACAAATCTTGTAATCGATATTTAACCCACTTTTCTATTGTCCAAATGACTTGAAATTTTGCACACTTACTCACTTACGATGACAATACATGAATCAATAATCAGTTTCACCAATTAATCAATTAATCCATGTTAATTAAGAAATGAAATTTTCATTTGAAGAATAGCTAAAGATTTCACCAATAGATGGCGCTAGTGATGGATAGATATATTAAAGGAAGTGTTAAAATATTGATTACAAAAATTATACTAAAACCCTGTTTTTTTCCTGATATTACCTTTTTGTTTGTCAGTGCCATGGTAGCACAGTGGAACAGACAGCTACTTCATAATTGCAATGTGTTGGGCTCACATCCCATGCTTTATAGAGTTCCTCCTCTTTCCTTGTGGATGTTTCTTTTTTTCTCTGCATACCCCCGTTTTCCAAACATGAGTTCAATACATTAAGTTCTACAGTGATGGTCCTTAAAGTCAGTCATAGAGTACCACAGTGGCTTCAGTCTTGTGGCTTATTAATGTTTTTATTCTTTCTTATGTTATAGATTTTTCCTTACTTAAGGATATCATCCAAATTATGTATGGCCTAGAGCAGATTAGTACTTCTTAGTCCTCACTTTTTTGCACTGATTTTCAAATATTTTGTTGAACAGACTAACCACACAACCTGTAAAAGACAGGAAATAAAATCATTTAAAATAATTTGCTGTCTCTTGCCCTATATGCACCTTCAGCACCTTTCCTCGGTGATAAAGTGTGCCTGAACCTCCCTTCACCGGCACTCCATTTCTTGATAACATTTTCGTAAAGTCTGCTTCTGAGTGATTAAACAGCACAGCTTTCAAAATGTAATAAATTCCATCTTAACAATGGCACTCTTTAAATTTTAAAAAGAAATCACTTATGCATATCCCTTTATTTAGCAATAATTTCCCTCCTTGTGTAATCTTTCTGTTGTGAGATGTTGTTTAATAGTTTTGCCTAGGCAAATATCGTGTCAAGTTGCAATTAAGTAACCTTGATTGGATGCATCATTATCATTTCTAAATCTATTTTTCTCACAGAGTGCAAATCTTTTGTTTGGAAAATAATTATTAAAGCTGCTCTGGAATTCTTTTTAGCATACAGCTAATGTGCTGTATTGTGGTTTGTTTTCCTTAAATGAATGTCCCAGATAGTATTTACATAGTTGTTACCAAGAGAACGGTCAAGTTACTAGGAAGAATAATGCCTTAGTCTGTTTTGGGAAGCTATAACAAAATCAAATCAGCCAATCAAGACAAGTTTTTTGAAACAAATTTACAAAGGTTTTCTTTTGCAGTTAGATTTTGCTGTGATATTTTTAAAGCAATTCTTTTTCTAGATTTAAAAAAAAAAAATCTTACTCCTTACATGTATATGGAAATAAGCTACAAATAAAGTGGCTGTTTTTAGCAGCCTGTCTCAGTGTATGACTGAACTCGTGGACCAACTTTGTTCTGGGAAAACAATATAAGAATATCACATGTCTTTGTAACCTTTTTTAGGTGTGCATTAGTATGGATCTATTATAAACTCCATAATATTATAGTATTAATATGTAGAAATAATCCAGGAATGTCATCTGTCATTTGGTGAGCCTTTCAGTTTTTATTTTATTTAATTGTTTTCTTTCTGAATATTTGCATAGACAGGTTTACAGTTACTAAAATGTGCGCCAAAGGACATTTTCACTTAAAAGCACAGTCTAAGTATCACAGCCAACCCCACTGCTTCGATTGGGAAAACAAATTAAGGAAAAGTAAGTTTAGCTGAGGTTGGAGTTTAAGTATTCTTTTGGAGTCCTATGCATCTGCTCTCTAGAAACACAATTGTGTGTAATCTGACTAATTTACTTTAACATATAAGACATTTAAACTATTGTCACTCATGCCTTGGTTTCATTTCTGCATCTTAAATGTTAAACAGTCACATTCATCCATTGTTTATTTGCCCATGAATTTCCAAAGCATTGTCTGTGGTGTGTAGAACTGAAAACTTTATCCAGTTACGTCTAGTAAGGTACAGCACAAACTTTAAAGGATTACAGTAATATAACAGAAATGAAAGAGATGCACATGGACATAAAGAGAAGTAATTTATTATTTAAATTGCAAAAGGAAAGTACTGTGAGAACAACATAGTATGAGCGAAGCTCAGGATAAAAGTAAATCTTGACAGCTTTAAACTGCTGAGCTAGAGGGCTGTGTCAGCTAGCAGAATGGTTTGCAGGGTTTTCTGTGTAACACAATGAGGCCAACACACAGAATGCACTTTGAGTACTTTCTTTTGAACGTGAACTGACCTGAATATCATTCCCCTTATGGAAAACTTGTCTGTAAAGGACAGTTCATTCTTGATATTGGGGTGGGAAATACTCTCTATGCCAAGTTACCTGACAACTTTTGGTATTCTATCACAATATTTTAGCATAATGATCCTGTATGCAGTCTGCATGTTTGATGTTAAATCCACATCATTTTCATACTTTCAAAGAAATAATTTATAATGATAATACAAAAATTAGTTCAGATTTCAGAAATGAGATACACCAACTTTGTCTCTGAATTTTGAAAGGGGGGTGGTGGTGGTGGTTTCCTTCTCTTAAGTTGATACATAGGTATTTAACAAATACAGACAAAGTCCTTATTTTTCTACTATTTTGCTTAACTATAAAATAATGTGGTTCTCCTCTCTCTTACTGTGGCTATTTCTTACAATAAAATTAAGTGAATTTATATAAGTAAATAACGTTTGACCTACCAATCTATCTGTGTTTTTACTTCCAGCACATTTTTATAGAAAACATTAGAATATGAGCAACACCTTTTTTTCATTTTTGACTATCAGTGGTCAATGCCATTTATTTTTGTTATTTACAAATATATGCTAATATAACAGAAAATAGTTTAGCAGCTTCAGAACCCCTGAACTAGAGAAACGGGTTAAAGTTGATGAATTGAATAATTGGAAAGACATATTCATTACATGTAAGAAGATAACATAAGGCAAATGAGAGGAAATTATTCAGTGCTTGTGCTCCAGTCTTGTTTGGTTAGGTGATAGCTACATTGATCCAGTATCTCATCCTGATCATTTTTAAAAACTAGTTTTCCTGCTTCACGTAAATGACTTGTGAAAAATAGTTCCTGAATTGAGTCATAAGTGAAGTTTCCCTTTAATTTCAATTGGTGTCCTTGAGTATGTGATTCATTTTGACCTGGAGAAATATCAACTTTATTTATGACTTTAATAATTTTGAACATCCCACTTAGGCTTCTCCTTTCATTAAGGTGTTTTTTTTTTTCCTTCGCCTGTTAGAATAGGATATGCTCTTTAGTCCATATATATATAAGCTAATAAGTAGCTACTTTTATTTCTTTAAGTACTTCTGTTAAAATTCTACAAGGCAAAGTCTTTGTCTGTATTGCACCTAGTGACTGTAGTACATCTGACCCTTCTTATATTAAAGTCTTTAAGCACAGAGCTTGTCTTTTAATTCTCCATTCATATCATGTCCTATAAAAACTTAAGATTATTTTCATTTTACTTTTTCATTTCTGATGGTTTTTCCTCATGCATCTTTGATATTTATTCTTTGTTACCACAAAGAAATGTTCATCTAGTTGGTATGTGAAACATCTTAGCAGTTTTTAATTGCTACTTGTAATTTCCAATATTTTTCAAAACTATGTTTATTTTTTCTTTACAGATTTTCCTGTAGGGTTACACTTTTAATAACATCTTGATTTATCTATTAGGCCTTTTTTGTAAATATACTTATTTTTAGCTGTAGATTAGATTGTGTCTGAAATACGTGTAACAGTATTTGTTATTCATAGCAGTAGTGTTTTTGTTTTTCTGTTTCTTCTAATGTTCCTGGTGTCACCCATTATTGGTATGAGCTAAGAGCAAAGAAAGTCATTGGTTATGAACTTCTTGACCTCAGGTCCAGGAGGAGAAATGTTCCTTCTGTCCTGATTACAGAACAGTTGACCAACTCTTTGTCTTTGCACCAGTCATGGAATAGTGGTCAGACTCTCTGTTCTTTATCTGTCATGGCAACTGTCCAGTCTTGCTTACATGTGCTTTGTAGAATTGGTGTAAGCTTAAAAATATGCACCCCAAAGTATTGCCCTGTTCCTTTATTTGCATAATGAAAATTGTGTTTGCATATTTGCCATTAATTGGAATTCGCTGTTTTGGCTTTGGACTCTGTCAACGGTACTCGATTTTCATTTACAGAATATCTAGATGCAGCTGAGGCTTGGAGAGTATCCAGTTTGAGAATCTAAAGGATTTTTGTAGATAATGCTGTTCTCTTTGCCTCATTAGAATGTGATCTTTAGCACACAGAGGAATGGTTCACAGCTAAGGATAAGGTTGGGATGGAAATTAGTACTTCCACATCTGAGGTCATGGTCCTGTTCTAGAATAGAGTGGGCTAGGTCTCTTCAGGTAAGAGTGTCTGTGACAAATATCTAGGGGTTTACTACCTGAGTTGGGGTAGAGGTAATCATGAGATTCACCAACAAATCAGTGTGGAGGAGAAGATTTGTGGTTGTTGTGTCAGATGGTAGTGAAGAAGTACTAAAGCCTTTAAACTATGCCTTCAGTTTACTGATCAGTCACTTATGGACACAAGTTCTTAGTAGTGACTGAAAGAATGATATTGTGAGAAAATGTTGCCAAATGAGGTTCCTATGGAGATTATTGTAGGCTATTGCTCTGTGGTAGGGAGGGAAACCAAGTAATAAGGGAGAGTCTTAGAGTAGAATTGCTGCTTCTCCAGACTGAAAGGAACCAGCTGAGGTGATTCAGACATATAGTTAGTGTACCTCATGGGTAGGGGGTTGTTACGCCTGCTCATGGTTTACTTTTGGGAAAAAAAAAAAAACAGAGCAGATCCAGGATTAGCAGGAGGAGTTTTGTTTCTGACTGGTTCTGAGAGCATCTGTGAATTCCATAAGAAGATTTGGAAGAAGTTGCTGAGGATAGAGTGACTTGGTCAAGCTCAAGCTGATTATGCTGCCAAAGCAGCATTTACCAGGGTAATTTCAGTATGAATGAATGAATCATTTCTGTTTCCTTGTCTGTATTTCCAAGAGTGTTATCCCAGTCAGTGTCTGGAAATCAGCACATCTTTGTTGCATATTTAACTTATTTGATTAACTAATATGCTGCTGTTTGAAATCTTGGAATTTGGTTGAATTTAGACCATTTCAGTCACTAAATCCATCAAATTTGTCCTAAGTACTTCACCACAATGATTCAGTTAGGTTTTCTTCTTCTGTATTGCTCTTTTCAGCCTATTTTTTTTTAAACGTCCTACCTTTGATATCTCTTTACTGTAGGTCATGCAGCCCTTGGTATTATATGTCTCCCCCATCACTTTCATTTAAACATTATTCTTTGATTATATTGATATCTTAATCTCAAACTGATACTTGTGTTTTCCTTCTCCTGTATTTATGAGTAGGTTTGTTTTCATTAAGAAGTAAATATTTTAACAGAAAAATTCTACAATTTTTAGATTTGGCTAAATTTTCAATTTGTGGTTTTAGTTTGTTTTAATTTCTTTCATTCTGCATTCTTCCCTACTTATTGTAGTTTAAATATTTAGACACCTCTCTAAAGAAATGGGGTAAGGAAAATGTTTTTGGCATAAAGCTTACTAGTGACTGAGTAAAATAAAATGCTCTTGTTTAGATAACACCTTCGAGCATACATTATGATGGATGTTTAACCTCAATATGTGTAGCTTTTTTCCATGGGGTTAACAGCATTTCATACAAAAGAAGTGATTTAGTTTTAGAAGAACTAAGTTTCTTTTCTTTATCCATTAGCCAGTGATATGTGAAACTTGAACTTTTGGCAGGATGAGCACTGTTGTTGATATACAGTCTCTCTTTTATATGAAGGAACTTCAAAGTTTCATTTTTCTACCACACATTTATTATCATTTCATTCAGGAGAAGATCTATTTTCCCATTTTTTGCAGTTGAGACCACCTATTTGTTGTTTCAATCTTTTTTTTTTGATGAAGGGATGTTGTATTTACTTTTTGCTCCTTCCACTACATAACCCTAAATTTGATCAGCTTAAGTTTTTATTTTTTGTTCTTTATTTTTGCTTTAGGTAGTTTTTCAATAATGTGGCTTACTGGCCATTCACTCTTTTGGGAATATACAAATGGACAAAGCTTGGCAGTAAGGTCTGCTGTTTGTTGACAATTTTCACATGCATTATCTGATACCAAGTCAAGCTAGGTTGGGGATCATGGACTGGTACAGTGCGTTGCCGCACCCACTACAAACGAAACAACTCAGGATCCCGGTTGGCAACCCCCCTAGGCAGACATGCGGTTCAGTCCCACCCTCTGGAAATGACCCTCTATCTGCCGTAGCCAGGTGTTACATGGGCGACCCCTTGGCCTGGTCCAGCCATACGGGTCCCCAACAATGAGGATCTTACGAGCTGGATCACCCTCGGGGAAACACTCCACATGGCCATAGTGCCGTAACTGACGCTCCCTCACAATGCAGGTAATGTGCCTCATTTGGGACTCCATGAGCAACTGCTCATTCGACACAAAGTCAAACCTACAGTACCCAAGGATCTTCCGGAGAGCAGTCCCCCTAACCCACTTGTCTTTGAACTATGGGAGGAAATCGGAGCAGCCAGAGGAAACCCATGCAGGGAGGACCCAGGATGCGAAACCTGATCACCTTACTGCTAGGCAGCATTGCTGTCACTGCACCACCATGCTGTATGGAATATGCTTATCCATTGAATAATTCATACATTATGACTCATACATTTTTTTTTTCAGGCTGGCTAGTGGTTGTGTTTTGAGTAGCAAGGAATTTATGGCAATAAACAAGAAGTCCTTTAAAGTTATTTAATTTTAGAATCATTTTGAGGTCTTTTTTAGTTTGTATGCTAAAAAGGAAAAATGTTTTTTTATTGTAAATTTAGAATTCATAGCAGTACAAAGAACCGGGGGGTGGGGGGCATTTATTGTAAATAAATGTACATTTACAGACATTTTAGGAAACGCTGAAACTAATGTGCTGTCTTTTTTTTCACTTGCCTTAAATTTTGCTGTTCTTTCCCAGCAGACTGTGAACGTGGTCTGGATCCAGCTACATCAGCACTAATTTTAACCTTCACCGGTGACCGTGTAATGATGAGATTCATTGAAACAGATAACACTAAAAAAAATGTTGTGTTTGAGTTTAATTTCACCCTTTATACACCCCCCTCCATATTATGAGGAAATTCATTTTTGGAAGAAGACATTATATGTTGAAGATTGAAAGTCTTTCATGTACAAAGGTAGCTTTATGCTCCTTGCTGTTGGATGTAATGCTGCTAATGTCAATAAGACTTAAAGCCTTGAGAGAAGTGATTTGCTGGATGCTTTAGCAGTATTGCTTCACGTTGGCATTTTGATGTTTTGCCATAGTCTTTTCTGATCCTGTGGCTAATCTGGGTATAGAGGTTTAGAAGTGACTGAGATTTCAGACTCATCTTGAATTGCAAATTAGACTTCTTAAATGTCTTCCGGCTCTTTCTCCTGTACAGCTTTCAGTTAGTTTGATCTGACTGTGTGTAGTATGCAGATAATTGTATTTCAGATTGACTTCCTAAAGTATTCTTAATCCACTTGTATGCTACAAACTAATCACAGATACAGTATACTGTAGTTAGAAAAGAACAAAATATGTATCATGCAGCTGCAACTCAATACCTATTATTGAAACATAATTATATACTGTGTGTGTGTGTGTATATATATATATATATATATATA
>JANRMT010062854.1:71384906-71401356 GCA_026402145.1 Polypterus bichir lapradei | reverse complement strand
ATATAATTAAGAATGTAACACTCCGATCTTCACCCTGTCATATTAAGCAAACCAGCCGCCATGGTGCTACATCTGAGGCTTCACCTCAAACGCTGACGTCTGAGGTTTGATCCTCGTAAGGGGATGCAAAAAGTGTACCTTATGAGCTCCAATAAGGGCAAAACACATGTTGTGTACTCTTTGTATTATTTGGCAGATACTGTATAATATATATATATATATATACTAGGGGGCTTCGCCCCTGCTCGCTTTGCTCGCCAACCTCCATTTTTGTTTTTCCAGAGACACACTTTTAAGATTTTTTTTTCTGTAAAAACAATATTTTGAATCTTTCGAGTCCCAACGTGCTGAATCTTTTTAATGAAGTCAGTGAGACATGTGTTTAATGACTTTGTACCATAATTCAGGGTAGCTTTCTCTGTTTGGAATTTCAGCACAGACAAAACGATCTACATCATCAGCAGTTAATCATTTTTTTGCAAAGTAACCAATAAATGCATGTGAGGTAAACTCTGTTTTTGAAATTCTCTTAACTTAAAGTTCAAAGCCTTACAATATTTACATACTTCTGACATATCACTTATGTACATATATTCGATCTCTATTCGATCTCTATTCGCCTTTTCGTCATTTCTCCAAGTAATAATTTCTGTTTCTTTGCGCTAATGCGATGTTTACTTTCTTTTTTTTGACACTGTCATTTTTTTCTGCTTTCATATTCTGTGTCTTGCTCTGTATGTGTTTCACGCTTAAGTTTTTTTGAGTCTTTTGAATTCCATTTTTCATTATCTCTAACCTGCTCTGCATGTGTTTGGCCCCCTTGTTTTTTAACCTATTTATGACGTTTTACTTTGTTTTCTACTCTGCCTTTTATTTCTGACCTCGTTTTATCCTGCTTTTTTTTTAATGACACCTGTGCTGTGGTGATTATTTTCCCTTTTTCGAGTAATAATTTCCGTTTGTTTGCCCTCTTTAATTTCTTTTTTTTATACTTTCTAGTTTTCCTACTTTCATATTCTTTAACTTTCTCCACATGTGTATCACTCCAACTATTTTTTTTTTTTTGAGCCTTTTGAATTCCACTGCTTTCATAATCTGTAACCTGCTCTGCCTATGTATAGCGCTAACGTCCGTATTGGACATGCTTTTTTCAATTCCAATTGTTCCTGGCTGATAATTACTTTCCTTATTTTCTGAATTTGCACCTAGATTTATTCTTTTTCTTTTTTGTCTCTCCAACGCTTTTGAGTCTCTTTTCTCCGTGCTGTTTTCTTCTTCGCTTTGTCGTCTACGTTTCATTTATAACATATTGTCCTTATACGCTTTATATGCGCTGAGAGCCCAGGATTTGTGTGTGCTCAAAGCCAAAATACGACTGAGTGCGTTTGCTGGCTGCCCGTGCTCTTATTTGGTTGTAAGTAGGGTGTGTCTTGCAAGAATCTCATGTTTTATGTCATCGCAAGACGGTCCTGGGTCAATCTCTTGGCACAAGGTCTAATGTTTAAGGTCCCCGTGAGATGTTCAATGGCCAATCTCTCTAGTCTTGCGGGTCTTTTAAGTGTCTTTCGTGATCTTAACGTGAAGATCACGTATCGTCGCCCTACTGTTTCTCTCCAGGATTTTTTTTATAATAGATATATATATATATATATAATATACATTGTAATGGTCACCTGTGACCTTTGCCTAGCTGGCACACCTAGTTGGTGCACTGTGTCAGGTGCTGTATAAAGTAAAGCAAATTAAACGTGAGTATTTTTGGGACTTGTGAGTCTGCGTGTCTGTCTGTGGCCAGGCATCTTCCACAACATATAAATATTAAGCCTGGGAAAGTTAATGCATTCATTTTTGAGATTAAGGTGGCCTGTTTTAATGTGTTAAAAATATTGTCACTTCCTGGGCTGGCAACATTACGAAATGATAATACCAACAAATGTGTACCTAAAGAATTACATACACATCCAGTACTGTATTTATATACTTTCTCTAAAAATTTAATGAAATTAAATTTTCATGTAAATGTTTAACATTTTGTATTACGCGGTTCTCAACAATAAGCCACATGTCAATATGTAGCATTCATGTTAATTTTTTTGATTTATACATACTGACATAGGTGTAGGGGAGGGGGTTTGGTTTATGGCAGTCCTAGTGCAATACTACAGAAAATTTGCAAACGTAAAAATTACGCTCTACTTTTTTTTTCATTTCATGTTTCTGTAACAAGATCTAATCAAAGTCATATCACATAAGTACTAAATAAGTTATCTTTGAAGGCCACTAAAAACCAAAATAAGTCTCTAGTACCTCTGTATTTAACTTGTCAGTCTGCCAGGACTTACATTGCTGACTGCCCTAATATAATGAAAACATTTTATGAAATAGAAGTGTAATGATTATCCCTACCCATTATTCCAGTTTGCAGAATCTTTGCTAATTTTTGTAAAGAATGCAACAGAACAATACATGGTGACAGTTTTTAAGCGAGATAGCAGCTACAGAGACCTTTTTTAGCATTCCAGGAACAAAGGTGTAGGTAGAACAGTTTTTCTACCATTTTTCTCTGGTGGCACTCTGGTAACGCAAAAAATCCCAAGGCATACCATGATCCTACCAAGCATAAAATCATTAAATCTATATACATGCTAAACTGCCCGAAAGTACGGAACAGGGGAGTGCCAAAAAAAAAGGAGCTTGGAGATTTCTCTTTGCAGACACAACACTTGGTGAGCACTTTGGATGCATTTCTAGCTGCTTCATCCCTTTGCCCGTTCATGCAGATGGTCCTCTCTGCCTCACTCCACTTACCAGGGATAAGGTAACGCATATGTCCACTGTCCCTCGGCACTGCAAGAGTCACTGGCGAACATGCACCCAGGCAGATGGACCCCTCCTGGCTGCTAAAGTGCACTCTAAGTGCTATGTCTGCAAAACGGCGATCACAGAGCTGCTTTTTTATCGGCTTCTCCAGGTAGTCCCGTCCTACTTCTCAGACAGGTCTCAACCACCTGAGGAATGTGTCTCTCTCAGGTCAGGACCCAGGGGCACTATACTGTTATTTCCACAGTGCATCAGTTGAAAATCACTTGTGTAGAGTATAATCATCAAGTCATTGATGGTGATGAACAATTGATGATAATATTTACAGTGTGTTTTAACACAAGTTTTAATGTATGCCCATTTAAGAGAGGCTTATTCTTTCAATTAAATTGGTCTTCAGCAGTGTATCCAAAGTCAACAGTCATTTCAATCATTTAATTTTTACTTTGACACATTTGTGTCTCTTATGCTATACCAATTTGATAATACATTGGCCTCGTTTTCTTATTGCCCTCTTTTCAACTCACCTTTTAGGATGGCATTCAGATTCAGGTTGTACTTGCTCAAGCAGTATTTTGTTAAAAGTTCAGGTTTAAGTTGATTGTTAAAGTTTAAACTATGCCATTCATTTTTTTTAATTCCTTTGTTTTTATACTACATTAAATTTGTGCTTCAGTGTGTATTTACTTCATGATTTATGCATTCATTTTATAATTACATGTTTTAATGTTAATGTGATTGATCGTCATTAATTACATACATTTATGCAATTATATAATTTTTAAATCGATTTTCAGCCCTAATATATTTTTCCATACACACTACTGGTCAAAAGCTTTAGAACAACTCAGTTTTTTCAGTTTTTATAGAAAGGCAGTTTAATGTTTTAATGTTTCATGAAATCAAGACATAGAACAAATAAACAATGGAAAAAAAAAAAAAAAAAGTCAAGGATTCGGTAAGTGTACAAAGTTTTTTTCAAAATTTTTATTCTTCAAAGTAGCCAATGTTTCCTGATATAACAGCCAAACCATGGTAACCCTTTTGATTCAGAATGCCAGTCACTACCTGCGTGAAGCACTCTGTATGATGAATCGAAGATTTCAAATTTTGATGCATCGGTCCATAAGACTTTGTTCCAGTTTGCAGTAGTCCACGACTAGAATTTCAAGGCCCTATTTTGTCCTTTAAGGAATGACTTTCTTACTGCCATTCCCCCTGTCAAACCTGTAGCACAAAGTCTCCTCTTCACAGTAGAAACAGAGACTTGTTTTTATCGGCCACTGTTAACCTGTGCTTGAAGCTGCTGTGCTTTGAGGCTCCTATCACGCAAGCTGGTGACCCTCAGAAACTTGTCTTCTGAGTAGGTTGAGACGTTGGGTCAACTAGATCTCATACTATCAGAATTTCTTTCAGTTTCCATTTGCCTTTAGATTGTGTATGACACCATACTCATTGACACTTTGATTTTATTTTTTTGCAATTTCTCTGAATGAAAGGTCTACACTCATTTCATTTGTTAATTGCTGTTTTCTTGCCATTATCATGGGAATATTGTCCAAGTAGTACTTCAGAGGGTGTAGTAACACAGTCTGTTCCAACTCTGCTTTAAGATAGACAGGTTTTTTTTAGTAATCAACCAAAGTTGGGACACCTGTGCAAATTGTTTGCTTCAACTTGCAATGCTTAATTTACTTTAATTGCTGCAGAACATCTGTAGATTGTAACCTATTAGAAAGCCCATTTGTAATATTGTGATTTTATTTTTTCCAGTTTTTCCTAAGTTATACTTTAAATATTAACATTTGTTAGTTTACTGCTTACCTTTTCACCATTTTAGGTCATTCATTGCATTTCAACTGATTACATTTGGAGAACAACTGGAAAAACTGAGGTGTTCTAAAACTTTTGACCGGTAGGGTGCTAGGGTGCGTGCATGTGTGTGTGTGAGTGTGTGTGTGTGTATACCCTCAGCCACTCAGAGTGTTATCTGGGAGGAAAAAAAACTGGTTTAATGCAAAAATAACAAGGAAGATAACAAAAGAGAAATCAGGTAAGTGGAGAAAAAATAATTTCTATCTTTATCTGCCTTCCTCAAACAGGTTCCTCTGCCCCTTGGTGGCTTGTCATTTTCATTACTTTTACTTTTAATCCCCCTCTCTAACTCTCTCGCTTTCTTTCTGGTCTCTGTTCCACCTATCAGTTGAGTCATTATCACCTCTGTTCCTTCAGGAACTACACTGAACTGGCTTCTGAACCAGAAGTAGCTTTTAACCCATTCCTGGAGTCACTTCCAGCCTAGCTATAGCACATTTGCTTCATAGTCAATATTCTACAGCAACCTTTCTGTAGTGACCCTATAACCTTTAAATATTGATATAAAAAGTCCATCCTTTGTTTTGTCAGAGGGTTGGATAACTATCAAGAGTTTTATGGGTGAAATAGAGTTGGGGGCAAGGAGTTAAGGGTGATGTGCTGGCATAACATGGTTCTCCTCAGGTGGTGTCAAGTCTATTGAGCTGAAATGGAGATTTCCCATTTCGATTACAAGTTTTGCTGTAGCCCTACACACTTTTCTTTCTTTCTAAACAGACTCATCCAGATCCTAAAATCAGTGTGCTGCCACTTTATGAAATTATCATAGTGGCTTTTGAGTGACAATTTTCTCACCATTATGTATCCCGCCACGCGTAACAGTACCCATGAGCTGTAAGATTTCTGTAGCCTTATGATTGCTTATGTTATTTCTGAAAACCTCTACATTTAGTAAAAATTTAAAATAAAATATTCAGATATGCAGCACGATGGCGCAGTGCGTAGCGCTGCTGCCTTTATAGTTAGGAGACCCAGGTTTGCTTCCCGGGTCCTCCCTGCATGGAGTTTGCATGTTCTCCTCGTGTCTGCGTGGGTTTCCTCCGGGTACTCCAATTTCCTCCCACAGTCCAAAGACATGCAGGTTAGGTGCATTGGCGATTCTAAATTGTCCCTAGTGTGTGCTTGGTGTCTGAATGTGTGTGTGTCCTGCGGTGGGCTGGCACCCTGCCCGGGGTTTGTTTCCTTCCTTGCGCCCTGTGTTGGCTAGGATTGTTTCCAGCAGACCCCCATGACCCTGTAGTTAGGATATAGTGGGTTGGATAATGGATGGAAGGATGGATATTCAGATAGTTATTGCAAACATTTTAAGTCATTTAAGGAATGCCTGGATTCTTTTTTTTTTATCATTGTCTTCCATAGCCAAAGCAAAAGGTTTTTTTTATACAGAAAAGAAACTGAAAATACTCTCGCAGTAGCATCCATTAATTTTTTACTTGCATCTACTTGCTAAAAGTCAAGAAGTTTTACACCATTTTTTTTCCTGGCATGGCAGGGAAGCTGAATCAAATTATCATAAGAGCAGCTCAGGCACAAGTACATTTATTAATCTGAAGATTCTGCTTTGAAGTAAATGGAAAAAAGTAAATGGAAAAGAGAAGGCTTACGTAATGGACATATAAAAATGACTCAGTCAGAATATCCTAATATAGAAACAATGCATCTATCACATACAAAAGGAATCTTTTAGCTGTTAATTATCTCATGTGAATAGATGCATTTGAAATCAGTGTAGTTAGAACCCCAGGGGGCTCATCTCTTTATCTAATGAATACATTTGCTGAAAACAGTATCCAGCACCCATGAACTAACATTATGTTATAGAAAAAGGAAAATGGTGGTGCATTTAATAGTGAATATATGCCTTATAATTACAGTGACCCAATTTCCATGTGGAGGCTATGTATTCTTTTTTTTTCATGTCTACTGGGGTATTCTCCATTTCTTTCATATCCTGTAGACATATATGTTAGGTTAATTTATGAGTCAAAGTTGGCCTGGTGTAAATCAATAAAGGTGTATATGTTCCCAACAGTGGACTAGCCAGGCACTTTGTGATCCTGAAATGTAATAGAAGAATGCATATATGCTATAAGAGACACATTTGCTTCTGCTGGCTAAATTTTGGAACTAGCCAACTTAATGCCCTTTGTTATTTGACTTACTGTACAAGCATATTCTTTGGGAACCTAAACTTAAAACTTGTACATTGATTGCAGTTCAAATCTCATTCCATAAGCTATGATTTATTGTCTATGATTGACCATTTCTTTTCTTCCATGTTGCTGTGCAATATTCTGTTACGCTTTCAATCTGTTTTGATTGAATTATACACTTAGCTCTCTTGGTTAGAGATCAATATGTTTAGTATGCTGCTATCAAAAGACTGGCAATGTAGCAGGGACAGAATCATTTTATAAACTTTGTTAACTAATTTACCAAACTATACTCTGAAACACCAAGAATTCAAGTCTTCATTACATATTCTTTATAAGTGTGTAAAGACATCTCTGACCTTCTGACATGTGTCTCACTACTTAACGGGCCCGGATTACACTGCGTCCCTATTACTTTCTTTACGGTACCGGCTTGACTCACCTGTACCGCCGCATCATGAAATAGGGTAGGCTCTCCACCAAACCGCCGCACATAGTCTCTCACCTTTTCCAACGGCGCTTTGGCTGCAGCTCCCAACTCCCCAAGGATCTTCTCGATGCTCGTCAGGACCTGCAAGAAACTTAGTATGGGCTTGATCAGCTTTTCGAGTTCCCGTATGTTAATATTATTTACTTCAGCCGGCAGAAGACTCACTTCCTCGTTTGTCTTACCTGCCGGCCGGGAGCCAATGAGCACACCCGCTTCTGGCACATGCTCTGACGGGTCTCGCGGAGGCTGCTGGGACATGGAGTTCTCTTTAGCTGTGGTCGAGGGTCGGGTCGCTTCCTTCAGTGGACTGCGGTCTGTCTTATTTAATTTAGTGACAATCCCAAACAGCCATTTCCCGACCCTCGTTACCTTTTTTCGTGGTGAGCGGTGCTCTGCTCGCCTCCCCCTTCCCTTTCGGAAAGTCCAAGTCTGTAACTTCGGGCTCGAAGGCGCAAACAGCAGGATGCTGACCTCCTCCTTCCCAGAAAGCACCTGGTTTGCTGCCGTGTCCCTCGTCGGCTACCGTCATGCGGAAGTCTTTTCCCATGTGCTCAGGTTCCGACAGGAGCGCGCCAACGTCTTCGGGGCAGTCTTCTTTTTACCGCGGAGCCTCCGTGTAATCATCTCCGAGGTACATGCACGGAACAAAGTCAGTTATTATAAATGGGTTTTCAATAACGTTCCTGGCACGTACCTCAGAGTGATTGTTGGTTCCTGGAGGTTTCTCCAGACTTGTAAGGCCGCTCTGTGACTCCTCCCGAGCGTCGGCCATTGCACACAAGGCTCTCCTGCTGGCGTTGTCGCTCTGCTTGCCCTTCCTCTTCCCCATTCCGGACTTGGAAATTTCGGGTTCTGGCGATGCTGTGGTGATTCCTGACTCCGTTGTCTTCTCAGGGTTCGCTGTCCACAGAAAATTTATATTCAGGTTCTCCGCAATAGACGCTGGAGTATCCTGTTGGCTACGCCACTGTGACAGATAGGGGGCGCTATTGCTCCCTTGAACCCCTGTCCACGACTCCAGACACCAGGTAAAAGTCCAAACGATGACTTTATTAAATTGCCACAGTGCACAAAGCACCCTCTCCTCCACTATACTCATACAAATCAACAATAATAACAATCAATAAACAATCCTCCAACTCCCAGACGCATTGCCACCCTTCCACCCAGCTCAGCTCGCCATCTGGGAGCTCTCATAGTCCTTTTATATTCCCTGACCCGGAAGTGTTCCCAATCCCCAGTCCATGTGATTTGTATCACTTCCGGGTCAGGTAAAAAGTCCTTTTCTTCACCCCGGAAGCACGTCATTCCCCTTGTCCATGTGACTTGGACGTACTTCCGGGGCATAGAGTAAATAACCGTTGTGCCCCTCTGCAGCATCTCCTAGTGGCCCCCATGGCATCCAGCAGGGCTGCGTATAAAAACTGCAATGTCCATGATGCCCTGCTGGTCTTCAGGGAACCTCCATACTGCAGGGAGGGCTCCACCTGGCGGTTTGAGGGTATTGGCCGGTATAAACGGCCGGCCATACACCACAATATGTATATATATATGTATATATGTATGTATGTATATATTGTCACACATGTGTGATTAGGAGGCAGTCAAAGAGCCTAAAGATGAGTAAAACATCGCGAGATAAGGGGTTGTCACGTGGTACTTACCTGAACTCTCTTTCATCAACAGAAAACAAGAAGAAAAATAATCCCGCAACTTCCGAATGATCATTTCGGGGTGGAGTTTCTCTTTCACTGCTGCCATTGCACAAGATGTTTTATAATTGGACTGGACTTGATTTTAATGAGTGACAATTGCTGAACTGGTGACAATTATTGTTTTAGTCTATAACCTACTATAAAATATTTTTTCTTTTATCCAAGTGCATTGTAATATTCCAGTTTGGTACATAGTTGACTATTTATTTTAAAATCTGCCTCTTGTCATTGTACAGTTTTGCAGTTACCCACATGCATATATATCCATCTGTAACTTAAACAATGACCTTTATTATCAATTCAAATAAAGAATACTTTAAAAAGCACCAGAATTGATAACTGAATGCTGAAGAACCCCTTCTACTAGCAGAATATAATTAGACTTTAAATATCCCAAAATAAGAAGCACAGAGGAAGGAAACTCTATAGCTTATAGATTTTTGGCACACAGGTGCCAGTGGAGTGTGAACTGCTGGTTTAATCAAAGTCAGAGTGATTCATTGAACTGGAGTTTACATTCAACACAAGCGTAAACCAGGAGCTCTGTTTCATTAATCAAAACTTCAAATCCTATGCATTCTTTTTTTTCTATAGTGTAGTTGCATTTTATATATGTGAATTTCTCTCCATTACTTCTCCCCTGTGTGCTGTCAGCTACCTTTAAAACAAAATCTGCATAGCTTGCAGTTTTAACTTTTACCCCTCACAGTCGAGAACTACAATATATATACAGTGTATATATATATATATATATATATATATATATATATATATATATATATGTATATATAATATATCTCATTACAGTCGTCTGGCAGTGTTTGTGCATAGTCAGCTATGAAAGGCAAAATGCATAAGTGGTAACTTTTACAGCACTAAGCATCAGGTCAGTCTTAACACATGGCCTGCATAATGCAAAGTTTAATCTTTTGTGGTCAACTGTTAATGCTTCTCAGAAATTCAGTTTTATACATTATGTAGCAACTGCATAGTAGAAGGAGGTCAAGGAAAAACACTGAAGTAAATACAGAACATCAGGGACTGAGGCATAATGTTGTCAAGGCACTCCAAACAGTAATTTCAATGCACATCTTTTTAGTAATATTAAAAAGGCAAGTTTACAGGGGGTATTATAGTCACAGGGACTTTAACTACCCAAATATTAACTGGGCTAACCTTGCAAATAGAGAAACACAAGAGCTGGAGATTTTGGAAGTAATCAGTGACCGTTTTTTAACACAGTATGTTAAAGCACCAATGTCGGGGGAAGCCTGGCTAGTGTTAGTATTTTGTAATAATCAGGATAGAATTGAGGGTGTAGAGGTGATTGAACCACTAGGGTCAAGTCACCATAATATAATACAGTTGTCACTGTTTTGGAAGACTGCAGATGCAAAGACCGAAACTGTTAAGTTTAACTTTGGTAAGACAAATTTTGAGCAGATGCACTAAAGTCTCAGGAGAATGGACTGGGATAAGCTTTTGAGTGTGGAGACAATTTATGAGCAGTGGAATGGGTTTTAAAACTTTTTACATATAATGCAGGATAGGTACATACCTAAATCTGGAATTACCGGTAGTAGTAAATAAAAAAAAATCTGCAGTGTGTTAATAAAGAAATAACAAAGAATCTGCAAAGGAAGAAACCACTCCAGTGTGAATTGTAGATAGTATGATAACATGAGGGCAATCATTAAGAAGGATATTAGGGAGGCTAAAGAAAAGTTAGATAGGAATATAGCGGATAAGGCTAAAGATGACCCAAAGAGATTCTTTCAGTATTTTACTAGTAAAGCAACAGTCAGGGAAGAGGTGCAGTGCATCAGCAATAGTAAAGGGGAAATAAAAAATACGGACTGTGAAACAGCAGATACTTTATTCTCACATTTTTCTAAGTTCTTCAAATGTGAGGAAGTAGATAACCTCCCAGCAGTAGAAGGTGCTTCTAAGTAGGTACTGAGCGATTTGGAAATTGTAGAGGTAGAAGTACTGCTTAGATTAAATAGGCTGAAATCAAACAAATCACCAGGACCAAATAATATTCATCTTAAGTTCTTAAGGAGGCAAGTACATATATAAGCCAATGACACATATATTTAGAAAGTCACTGTGCCCTGGGGAAATTCCGAAGGATTGGAAAATGGCAAATGTTATCCCGTTATAACAAAAGGGTGACCAGGCACATCCAGGCAACTATCAGCCAGTAAACTTAATGTACATCACAGGTAAATTAATGGAAGGAATTATTATGGGAAATATTGAGCAACACATGGCAAGAACAGGAGTTTTACTGAGCAGTCAGCATGGGTCAGAAGAGAAAAGTCAGGTTTTACCAACATGCTGGAATTCTATGAGGAAGCAACAAAAAGGATATGATCAAAGTGGACAATATGATATTATTTATCTTGACTTTTAGAAAACATTTGATAAGGTGCCGTATTAGAGGTTAGATATCAAACTAAAAGAAGTGGGAGTTCAGATGTGTTGTTTGTAGATGGGTGCAAAATTGACTCAGACACAGGAAGCAGAGGGTTATGGTGTGAGGAATCTTATCAGAATTAGCTGATATTAAGAGTTGTGCTCCACAGGGGTCAGTGCTGGGGCTGCTGCTATTTTTAATATATATACATGATTTGAATAGAAATATAAGTAACAAGCTGGTTAAATTTTCAGCTGGGTGGATTGGTATATAATCTAGAATCTGTTGAAATATTACAGAGGGACTTGGACAGCATACAAGCTTGGGCAGAATTGTGGCAGATGAAATGTAATGTAAGTAAATGTAAAGTATTACATCAAGTATTACATGTAGAAAGTAAAAGTGTTAGGTTTGAATACACAATGGCGAGTCTGAAAATCGAAATTGCACCTTATGAAAAGGATTTATAAGTTGTAGTAGACTTGATACTATCAACTGCTAGACATTGTTCAGAAGCCATTAAGAAGGCTTACAAGGAGGTTATGTTTAAGCTTTATAATACACTGGTTGCACCTCACCTAGAGTACTGTGTACAATTTTGGCAACACAAAGGACATGGCATTACTGGAAAAGGCCCAGAAAAGAGTAAATAGGCTGATTCCAATGCTACAGAGGGTGAGTTATGAGGAAAGATTAAAGGAGCTGAGCCTTTTCAGTTTAAGTAAAAGAAGTTTAAGAGGAGGTGTGATTGAAGTGTTTAAAATTACAAAGGGAATTACAGTGCATCAGGGCTGTTACTTTACAATGAATTAATCAAAAACATGTGGACACAGTAGGAAACAAGTTAAGGGTGAATTTCGTGCAAACATCAGGAAGTTTTTCTACACACAGAGAACCATAGAAACATGAAATAAGCTACCAAATGATGTAGTAAGACAGTAAGACTTTAGGAACTTTTGAAACTAGACTTGATGGTTATTTTTGAAGAATTAAGTGGATACGTACCGTATGACTGGTGAGCTTTGTTGGGCTGAATGGCATATTCCCGTCTTGATTGTTCTAATGTTGTTATATCATTAAATAGTGTTAGAGGTGTCTGGGAATAAAAGGTTGCTGTGAAGGGTTGACAAATAAATGGCAAATACCAGATATCCATTTTCCCCATTGCATTTGGTTAAAATCTAGGGCCACCAGAGTGTATAGTATTGTCATTACAGCCACTTATAATACAAATACACTTGCATAAAAATAAAACAGAACAGAATAAACCTCAGTAGCCTATAATAGTTGTAATGTATGTGAGAAACAATACTTCTCACCTTATCTACGCTAAAGGTCTTGAAATCTCAGCACAGAAATAAAAGTTTAGTGGGGGAATAGAAACGTTGACTGTGCTGAATCTACTTCCTAAATAAAGAGGTCTTACAGTGTAGTGTGTAGCTTGTATTGTCTTATCTGCCTATCTAAATGCATGAAAAATGGTGAAATGCTAAAATGTTTCTGTTTGTCACACAAAAATTTAATTGAGATTTGATAAGTGTAATTTGACACAAGAATTCAAGGTCTGGGATAACCTCGGTCAGATAAGTTGGCCTTGTGTCCTTCTTGCATCAAGTAGCTGTGCAGCCATGCACCCTGGTTGACACACCATTGCTCACTGGAAAAGCACAACAGTAAGCTCTGCTGACAGTGGAGTACATTGCACAGACTGGCTGGTTGACAAAAGCTCATGTACTATGTTTCTTTGGGGACCAGAGGTCAGAGTGTTTCGTGGTAGAAGAAAACAAAATAATTGTTTCTTTGTCGTGTCCTGTGGTTGGTTGGCACCCTGCCCGGGATTGGTTCCTGCCTTGTGCCCTGTGTTGGCTGGGATTGGCTCCAGCAGACCCCTGTGACCCTGTGTTTGGATTCAGCGGGTTGGAAAATGGATGGATGGATGGATGTTCCTTTGTCATTCATTGAAATAAGCTCAAATTTGTCCAAGCTCAGAAGAAAAAATGCATCAATGTTTACTTTTGCATAGGAAGCAGTCATTTTAAAAGTAACTTTTGAACAATTTCAAATAACTTTTGCATACAAGTCCCTACTTTATGTTGCTAGGTGGTGTCTTTTAAGCTTTTTGAATAAACATAAATGGCTGTTTTGAAATTAAAACTTTTAAATAGTACTAGGAAGAAAAACCTAACTAAATCAGATCAACCATGCCATGAAAGTCTTGCCCAGTTTGGCTTTCTTTCTCTGATATTTCATTTCTTTGTATTATACAGTACTTTAAATTATGACTCATGTCAAAATGGAAGAATATGTGTAACATGCATTTGGCTGTCTTTTGTATTAAAGATTTTTTGCACGATTTTTTAGTATTTGATGAGTATTCCTCTTGCAAAACAACATCAAATTTTAGCTTAGGCATTTTACAGTTTCACTCTTAGTAGAGGATCATGCATTTTTTCAAGTACTTTTGCATATATCAACAGCAAGAGAATCCAGTATGGCATCTTTGTGTGTTGCCATGGTGTTAAGTCTGTTTGTGGCTATCCGAGAAAGATATGGCACTTAAAGGAAACCTTTGTGATGATTGGTTGCTTTATTATGTTTCTTGACTTGTCTTAATGAGAATGGTGTAGTCAGTTGACGGGAAAAATAGACTGAGCTTGCATTTGTCAACTGTATTTAGATACATCATTATTTAACTTTCAAAGCTGTGCACTTGCCAATATCAACCTTGTATGTGTGTAAATCTTATAGAAGAGATCGTCCTTTCATCATTTTATGATTTGTATTATAGATTGCCAAAGGCTGGATGCTTCTTGACTTTATGAAGTGCTATGGTAAATCATATTGGTTAGTCAAAAGAGATACTGTATTCTGTATGCTGCAAATCTTTATATAATCTACCATATGTTAGTTAAATGTGTGGAGGTTCCAAAATGTTAATTATTTTATTATTGTTTAATCCTATTCACCCCTGCCATTTCTTTGATTGTCATGTATAGATTACATGTTTTTTTTTTATTGTTTTCTCTTTGTAGAGGTTGTTTATGGGTAACCAGATCTTTACATTTTAGTTTATAACTGCTAGCACTCATGTAGGCATTTCCATATCCGCCATGAAGTTGTGTATGAAAGTCAACGGTTAGGATTTCCTATTTCTCTGTATACTGTTGAAGCAATTTGTATTTTCTATTAGTTAAGAATACTGTATGTGACTGAGATAGGTGATGTCATTATTGATTCAGATGTGACATAATGGATAAATGATTGTACATTTCAATATTGTCAGGCATCATTTTTTTACCCTAACGTAAACATTTACATTTCAGATAGTATTTAATGTCAGATGCACCTGAATCTTTTATTAAGAAGATGTGTGCTGGACGGTGCAGTTCCAGCTTCAACAGTGTAACATAACATGGCATTATCAAACTTTCTTAATCCTTTTGAGCATCTTTGGGGGTACCAGATTGAATGTTTCCTCACAGTACTCAGCATACACATGAAACAGCCCTGGAAAATGCACCAGTCCATTGCAGGGTCCATTCATACACACACCCCACATCACACAAGGTCAATCTGGGGTAAATAATAAACCTAACTAACTTGTCTTTGGGGACATAGGAAGAAAACTAAAGTACCTAATTGAGAAAACACAGACACTGAGAGAACTTACAAACACCACCTGTTCAATAATCAAGCCGAGGATTCAAACCTGTGAGGAAGTAGTGCTCCTCACTGTATCACCTTGCCACCAATTGATTAATATAAAGTTTAATAAATCTGTAACTTTAGCGGTTCAAGTGAATATGTAATTTTATTAATCAAGGTCATTTATTAGCACATCATGGCACTTGAGGAGCACAGATGCTACAGCTGACTGCTTAATTTTTTTTTTTCCATTGTCTTTAGCAGACTGTAAGAGCCAATCTTAAAGTTAATGTTAAATTCACATAGTTCTGCCTGTTTAATTTCAATAGAATATCAGTTTCTCATAGTTATTTAGAATATGGTATAGTCTTTTTTCTGGGGCTACATCCAGTAAAGCTACATCCACAAGTGAGGAAACTGAGAAGGGAATCTGTGATCTTACTGGGGCCGGAGAAGACTATGCTGTTTATATGGTCCCTGTTAAGGTGAAATCTAAGAAGAGTGAAAGATATGTAGAAACCTTTATAGATATGGGCAGTGACGACGTGATATTCTGCACCAAAGATCTTCAAAGACAAGAAGGAAGAACTCCCAACGCCTATCAGCACGGAACCAAGAGACAACATCAATACAAACATTAATGCTGACATACAGAAATTGCAGCAGCAATTGTAGGATATCAAAGAGAAGACATTGTACCCAGTCTGCCTGGATTCATATAAAGAATATGGTCTTCATGTGCGGCTGTGGCATATGTCAGCAGTATGGGGACCGGTAGAGTGACTGTCCTATTTATCACATGGCAATTGAGCATAATATTCACCTATGTTAAAGCGATATTGAAGAAGAAGTGGCAGTCCTTACAAAACACCTTTGGAAATAAGGGTTTGCATATATGTATTCATGTTTTTAATCTTGGGAACTCACTCCCACTTTTTTGCCTTAACCCTCATCTTAACTGATGTTAAAGAAAAAGTTGTGGTCTTCACCAAACTTATTTGTAATTGAGATGTACACATTAAGATTGCACACAGCTTGGACACTGAGTCTTGTATCAATGCCATACATCAAATGATTTGCAGAAGAGGACAAGTAAAGATTATGCGCTCAGATTAATCAACAAACTCTATTGGAGTAGAAAGAGAGCTACAAGAAGCAGTTAAAAACCTTGACAAACAAAAAATAAGCAAATGCAATGATGAAAAAAGAAATCAAATGGATTTTCAATCCACCATCAGCCTCTCATCAAAGCAGAGTATGGGAAAGAGAAATCAGAAGCATAAGAAAGATTTTCAGCTCGATACTCAACCAAGAAAGATGATGAAAGTTTCCA
>JANRMT010062854.1:71341859-71384896 GCA_026402145.1 Polypterus bichir lapradei | reverse complement strand
AGATTTTCAGCTCGATACTCAACCAAGAAAGATGATGAAAGTTTCCAAACAGTAATGTGTAAAGTTGAATCAGTCATCAATAACAGACCCCTAACAAAGACATCAGTGACCCAAACAATTTAGAAGCTCTGACACCCAATCACTTACTGCTACTCAAAAACACAGTACAACATCCCTCTGGAAGTCCAATACATGGCTTATTTGGAAAAAATAAAAAGAACGTAAAAA
This sequence comes from Polypterus bichir lapradei, assembly GCA_026402145.1. Taxonomy (NCBI): domain Eukaryota; kingdom Metazoa; phylum Chordata; class Cladistia; order Polypteriformes; family Polypteridae; genus Polypterus; species Polypterus bichir. The sequence goes on along the minus strand of JANRMT010062854.1, from coordinate 71,384,668 downwards.
ATGCCTTACAACAAGAACAAATTTAGTACCAGAAGCCATTGTTTTAGTAGTAAAAGATGCTGTACCTTGGAATTCTTGGGTAATGAGTTGAAACATCAAGACAATGCCAGATGCCAAAGGTGCAGTCAAAAGTGTTTGTGTGCAGACCAAAACCAGCACACTGGACAGACCTCTGAATAAACTGAGCCTGCTTCAAGAAACAGCTAATACTTAAAATAAGAAATTCTTATATGTTTGTTTGTTATATTGCTAATTATTTCAAAACAACATTAAGAATATAAGAATAGTTTGTGACTCTTTTTGAAGTGAAATATAATAATTGTCTTTGATCTTGCATAAACAATTAGGGACCAGAAATGTAAGCGCCAACCTTAATTGTAAATTCACGTAAGTGTGCCTGTTTCAATTTCAATAGAATATCAGTTTCTCATAGCTACTTAGAATACGGTATGGTTTTTTCCCCCTGTAAGTTAAAATGAAATAGAACTTTCTTTGCTATATCTGTAAAACTGAGTGTTAATTAAGCAAGTTAGGAAACAGTCTTACTGCTAGCAAGGACTGTTAGATAAGTTTGCAGTTTGCAAATACGATAATGGCATACAGTTTTCTGACTGTTTTGATATGAATGTTCTTCACATAATATGATTGTATGACCAAATTTAGAAATAAAACAAGATAAATAAATCTTAAACAAGAACCTTTCTTTTCCTTGTAATAGCAATTTCTTCTCTATTTTTATGTGAACTGTTTTGATTTAAAGTTTACTGAAACTTTTAAAACAAAGTTATTTGGTTTGTGGAATTTTTTGAACACACATCACACTATAGCCAGAACTATCCAATGAAACAAGCTAAAAGCTGCAGAACTTTGGTAATTTGGGACAAACACAGCTACACACACCATCCACGATGATCTGCCAAACTGAGTATTGTACTCTGTTAAATAACTTATTGCTTTTATCTTGATAACAATAAACTGCATGAACATTTGTGAAACTTCAGTCTTTAGAGTTTTTTTTAGCATCACTCCTGTCAAACCATACTTCCACCTTGGGATTAGTAAAGTTTTAATTAAACTGATTTTAACTCGTTGGGAGCATGATAGAGTGCTTCAGCACTGGTGCCTTTCAGCCAAAGGTACCTGGATTTGAATAATGACCTGCATGACAGAGTGCTTCAGCACTGGTGCCTTTCAGCCAAAGGTACCTGGATTTGAATAATGACCTGCTCACAGTTAATGTAAAGTAAGGTTAAGTTAATTTAATATGAAAACTATGTATCCATGATAAGTGAGTGTGAGTGCACTGTGTAATGAACTGATGTGTTTAGCCTAATGTTGTTTGCTGCCTAGTCCCCTAGCACTCCTGCTTCTTTCAACCCTTTAAATGATAGGTTCAGAAAATGGATGAATGTATTTATGGATACATGTTTCATATTCTTTCATTTTAATCCAAATATCCCAGGCTCTTTTTTTCCTGTTTTAGTCAGGATGTGTGTAGGAGGTATTAAATGCGCTTCCATACAATTTGTGCTGTAGGGCAATTCTGAGAGTCAGCAGCAACGGCGTTGAGAAGAAAAAATAATTATTTATACAAATACCATAAAATTATTTACTTCTTTGAGATCTTTACTTTCTATTTTGTTACATTTTGAAATTGCTGTGGGTATTTACATTTATTTTGAGTACTTATAAGGCAGACATTCAAAATCAAATATATTGTCATATGTTCAGTGTGGAGCTGAAATTCCTACTTGCACGTCTGACTAACGTGTGACTCATGGTTTGCTTTCAGATTGCTTGTTTTTAGGTAGTAAAGTCTCATTTTCCTATTCTTCTGTTAGATAGAAGTGGCTCTACTGGCCATAGTTTTTTATCACAGAGAATCAGAAGTCATAAAAGAAACCTCTAAAAGTCACTATTCAGAATGAAAATGTTTATAAAACCATTCAGTCATTCATTTCTTTGAGAAAGCCCCTTAGAGTATGACGTGCCTAGGAGCAGGAGCTTATCCCATTAGTAACAGTTCTAAGACATGAGTCAGCCCTGGATGGGATTTTGCATTACTTTATTTTATATAAAATTGTCTTCAGAGTTGTAGTATACATCCAAGGAGGGATTTGAACTGCAAACCTTGTGATTTATGATCCTTTGCCCCTAGGTCTCAATGAAACCCTTAGCAAAGAATGAAAAAATTGTCGTGAAGTTACATGATAACAATGGTAGAGACTCATTTCAAAAATAGTGGACAACAGTGTATAAACAGTAAAAAAAAGAAAAAAAAAAAGAAAACACTAACAACCACAGGTAGGACCAAGTCTTTAACATAGCAGAATAATATTACTTACGTACTCTAACGACAACAATGAATACCTTACGTCATGAAGGATTATTATCTTTAAAATCTGTTTACTAATTCCATATATTACAGCCTTCTTCCATCCATCCATTATCCAACCAGCTATATTCTAACTAGAGGGTCACGGGGGGTCTGCTGGAGCCAATCCCAGCCAACACAGGGCGCAAGGCAGGAAACAAACCCCGGGCAGGGCGCCAGCCCACCGCAGGGCGCACTCACATACACACACACTAGGGACAATTTAGAATCACCAATGCACCTAACCTGCATGTCTTTGGATTGTGGGAGGAAACCAGAGTACCCAGGGGAAACCCACGCAGACTCCACGCAGGGAGGACCCGGGAGGCGAACCCGGGTCTCCTAACTGCGAGGCATACAGCCTTCTTGCTTACTGAAAATTTATAAATTGAACAGTAAAAATGCCTAACAATACTGTCATACACAGATATATACTGTACCTTGATAAAAGTTTGTACTTTTTAACTTGACTATTTTATTTTTTGATTGTACATTATTTTCAAGAAACAGTCAAAATTAAAAGGAAAAAGCTGGCGCGCTCACTTGTCACAACTGTTACCAATCTATCAGATACTAAACTGTACTTTAAGCAGCTTGATCTCTTTTTAGGGTGTTTAGATTTCTTCTTCAAATCTGTGTATTTGAATTTAGATTTTTGCATCCATTTAATGCATGCATTTTTAATGTAAGAGAATCCCTATGTATTATACAAGTTTTTTAAATTAATGTCGTTAATGCTTCATATAATGTTGCAGATTCTGAGTTATATTAAAGTTTCATAATATAAAATTTTGATTTTACAATCATTTGTTCTATCAGCATTGTTGTAATTGATTCAAGGAATACTCTCTGGAACTTTCCATTAGTATTTGGAATGCATGGTAAAGTAAACAATATTTTAATATTTGAGGACATCCAGACTCAGAGTAAAGCAGCTGAAACATGATTAAAATATGTATAAATATTTAATACATACTGATTATTTATAAAAGAAATTGACAACTCTTTTAAGGTTTGGTTCCTGCCGTCTGACAAATTCTGCTGGAATTGACTCTGGTGTCCCACGTCCCTGAACCGAATAAACAGACTAGAAAATGGATTGGTAGATTATTTTAAAACACATTTGAAATTTTACATTTTAAAATAAAGTGCTAATTAGCAAAGTATTCCCTAATGGCCTCAGTAAACTCTCATTTTCACTGAGTTGAACACAAATCTGGGAATTGTTTTTATAGCAGACAAATTTTTGCAATATTTATCATTAAATACAGAAATATTTAGGAGATATTTCAAATGGATATTCTTCCTGCAGTAATTATTTAATTTTTTAGAGGTTACTTGAATCTTTCTGTAATGGATTACACAGATGACACCTTTATCAGTCAGTTTCGAGAATTAACTTTTGTATTGCTTGAGTTTTTACTAGTAACAGACAAGTTAATTAATTACATTGCCTAAATCCTCCAGATGACAGTGTATGGCAAGCCAAATTAACATTTAGAGATATCTCAAAATGAATTTTGGATATCTTAAAACTTAATTTACTTTTTATGATATCTGAAACTCGCTTTGAGATATCTTAAAATAATTTCCTTAACGTTTTAAGATATCTGCAATACATTTTGAGATATCTCAAATGCATTTCAAGATATCTCAAATATAGTTTCAGATATCTCAAAATAATTGTTTCTGCATTTCAAGATATCTCAAATGAATTTTCAGATATCTTAAATTGACCTTTCATGCATTTTAAGATATCTTAAATGCATTTCAAGATATCTCAAAATCATTTCCTGTAAAATTGCCTATTATTTCAATGGGACTTCTTGTTTATTATAAGATATCTTAAAATGTATTTGAGATATCTGAAAATGGACAGGAAGCTGTTTTGAGATATCTGGAAATGTATTTGAGATATCTTAAATTGTATTGTATATATCTGAAAATGCTATTGAGATATCTTGAAATAATTGAGTGTCCTTTTAAAGATATCTTAAAATGCATTTTAGATATCTTGAAATACAATTTGAGATATCTTGAAATACATTGTTAGATATCTGAAATGGAGCAGAGACCCATTTTAAGATATCACAAAATTCATTTTAGATATCTAAAAATGTATTTCAGATATCTGAAAAAAAAATGAATTTCAAGATATCTTAAATGCTTTTTAAGATATCTAAATTATATTTCGAGATATCTCAAAATAACTTCCTTCTCATTTTAAGATATCCCAAATTCATTTTGAGATATCTGAAATGCATTTTCAGATATCTTAAAATGACTTTCTGTGCATTTCAAGATATCTCAAATACATTTCAAGATATCTTAAAATGACTTCCTGCACATTTCAAGATATCTCAAATACATTTCAAGATATCTTAAAATGACTTCCTGCACATTTCAAGATATCTCAAATACATTTCAAGATATCTTAAAATAACTTCCTGCACATTTCAAGGTATCTCAAATACATTTCAAGATATCTTAAAATAGGCAGGAAGTTCCATTGAAAGTATAAGAAATTTTACAGGAAGTGATTTTGAGATATCTCTAAGGTTATTTAAGATATCTCGAAATGCGCAGGAAGTTATTTTAAGATATCTGAAAATGTATTTGAGATATCTTTAAATATGCAGGAAGTTATTTTAAGATATCTGAAAATGTATTTCAGATATCTGAAAATGCCTGCAGATGTATTTTAAGATATCTTGAAATGTATTTGAGATATCTCAAAATGCACATTAACATATTTCAAGATATCTCGAATTGCATTTAAGATATCTTGAAATGCATTTCAGATATCTCAAAATGTACAGCATATCATTTCAAGATATCTTGAAATCTATTTGAGATATCATAAAATGGTTTTTAGATATCTTAAAATAGATGCATTTTTAGATATCTGCAATTCAATTTAAGATATCTAAAATGCATTTCCAGATATCTTAAAATTCATTTTGAGATATCTCTAAATGTTAATTTGGCTTGCCATAGACAGTGATATATTCTCATGTACTAGTAAAGTGCTTCTTTATCTCTTCCATTTGTGGCTCAGCCCAGATGTAGTCCCATGAAGTCCCAAGATGCATTTTCTTTTTGGACTGGATCCCCATGCAGTTTGGGTTCAAAAGATTCGATAGACACAGACTTCAAATCACTGTTCTTAATCCTGGCAAATACTCCATTTCAACTTTCCTGGCTTTCCCTAATCAGTTGGTTCAAAATAAAAATGATTCCAAACTGCAGAAGTGAAGTTTGGCATTTAAATAATACCTATCTTCATTATCACTAATGTTTGTTATTCTTACTGTAGATTATTAATGAGACAGCATTTTTTTTTCTTCAAGTTAGTTGCTCCAAAATCTCTAGAACTGTAACAAAGGGCAAAAATTTACTCATCATCATTCAGAAGAATGTTATCAATTTTAGTATCTTTGGAAAGCTTGTATAGCATAGTGCTGTAGAATATTCTTTATTCCCCTTTTAATTTTGGAACATAATATTTTCATTGCTGCTGGTTTTCTACAGTTACCAAAGCAAAGTACTCTTATTCACAAATATGCTCCTGGTAAATCTGTTTTTAAATGTGTAAGAGACATGACACCACTGTCAGCCGGTTCTCAGTCAACTGGCATGGGCCTAATTTGAGGTAATTTAAATGATATGTTCTGATCCCATTTCTAATACATTATCTATCTATCTATCTCCCAACAGGGAAGATTCGTCTCTTACAGAAGCTCAATAAATATTATAACAAACAAACAACAACACCCCTGAAATACACAGAACGAATTACAAAAATCAGAAGACAACTTCTGAGTTTGATAAATAGGAAGAAAATTTAATTTAGTATATGAGAGCAGTCATAATGAGGCTTTATAAGGGTATATTGCTCCATGTATGAATGAGGCCCAACAGCATTTCTTGACACACTTTTCCTGAATAAATAGTTTTTATTCTCAAAGGTACTGAATATAATACTCAGAAGAACTAATATTTGATGTTTTTTATTTAAAGTCAGTCACATCGGTTAATTATCTGATGCTTTAATAATTCACTTCTGTACAAGTAAGGAGAAGATAAAGGCACAAATACTACAGTTTGTTAGAAGATGGCATTTTAAGAGAAATGCTGTGCTTGGCTATTGATTTTTTTTTTCATTTGCAGAGATGCAGGCATGAAGCACTTATGGTATTTAGAGTGATTGAATTCACTTTCTCAAGATCCTCACACCTTTGCTTTTCACAGCCCATTGACTTCAAATCAGTCACGTTCCAATTTTATTTACAAGCAGTATTCTGCTGGCCTGCTGAAGTGAAATACATACCACTACTTCAGCAGGAATCCAAAGGCCCCTACAGTTTAGAAGTGGTCACATCTTCCAGAACAGACTACTTAGACTCAATCTGCTTCATCAATTCTTCTTGTGGAAAATTTAGTTTTTTGTCTTTTGTATTCTTTCTAAATAAAGTTAATAAAGCACCTTAGTTCTCTCTTGAATCCTTCAAAAAAGTGTGTGTTTTGAGCAAAAGAATAACAACTGGCCAATTAGTAAGATTTGAATGACAAGCATTCACTATTTAGACTAGCTTCTATAATTATAATGCCTGATCTCTTCACACTCTCCAAATCAGTGGTTCTCAACTGGTCTGGATTTGGGACCCACTATCACCCCTTAATGACAAGCTGCGACCCAAAATTTTCAACTTCTCAAATTTATTGAATGAAAAGATGGTGCAGTTTGAACCTGAGATAGTAGAATAGAATGTCATGGTATGCCAACACAAAAAACCTGATAAATCTAATGATAAACCAAAATGACCAGCAATTTACACTCAATTAGCTGCATTTTAATTAAAACCAAAACTCTTCAGTACTACTGTTAAAAACTCTTCAGTAACTGTTTTAACAGACTCAACAATGCTTTCATGCACAAATAAAAAAGTGCAACTCCTGAGAAGTATTTACAAAAAAACTCAAATTATGTAGTTTTACCAGAGAATCCTCGCTGAATCTATGACAACCAACACTGCACTATGGAAAAAAATCAGTTTCTTCATTGCCATTTTTTTAACAAAGAGAAATAAATTAAATAGTGAAGTTCAAAAGGATTCAAGTATGCTAAATTAAATTTTCTTCTGAATACCTTATCTGTAGGTAAATGGTGAAAACATTGTGCTTTGAGGAAAATTAAGCAACACTCACTTCAACCTTAGGTGTAACACTGACATTATAGACCGGAGTGTGGAGGAATTAATGGGAGAACTGGGCATGTTTTTTGCTCCTAACAAGAGTGTCAAAGTCTGGAGTTACAGTAGACAAAGCAACTCTGAGGTCATGCTCAATGTCCAGTCTGTTTCTGTGTTTTGTCTTCTGCTGAACCAGAGCTGAGAATCCACACTCATAGAGATAGGTAGTGCTGAATGGTAGCAGGATTTTTACTGCTCAAGTGGCAAGACAAAGATACTCGCTCATCACAGTGCTGCACCAGAACTGGGAGAGGCTTACCTCCATGAATTTCTTTTTTAGCATGCAGTCACATGATAGCTCCACCAGCTGACTCTCTTTGTTGCTTGGCAATGTGACGCTTTCCATGTCGATTCCAAATGGGTCATGTATCCAGTCATCATCCCTCTGTTTCTTGGAAAAGTAGTCATTAAACCGCTCAAGAAGTTTATTCAGATGTGTCATAATTGCTTTCTTCATTACATTTTTTCCTGCCGCGTCCAGTTGCTGTCCCTTATGACAGGCATTGGGGAACATGTCGAGTCAGTTTTTAGAAACATGACTTGCGCACTAGGAGATCTTTTTTTTGAAACCATTGAATTTATCATACTGTTCAAATATGTTATGCCCCCTCCCCTGCACAGACACATTTAATGTGTTTACTTGTTCAAACACATCAGCGAGGTAAACACTGTGTGCAAGCCACACACCGTTGCTAAAGAGGTCTGCAAAAGGTGAATTGTTCTGGGTAAGAAAAGCTGCGATTTCAGCTTGTAGTTCATGTAGATACGGGACAGTATCTTTCCCCTTGAAAGCCAGCATACTTCAGCATGATACAACACCTGTACGTGCTCACTACCAAGATCTTGGCACAGTTTCTAAAAACATCAGGTGTTCTTTGCACTCCGTTTAATGTAGTTTACTACTTGGATGACATCTTTTAATGTTCCATGAAGCTTTGGTACCATATCCTTTGCTGCCAGGGCCTGCAGATGTAAAAAACAATGGTTCCAAGTTGTATTCGGAGCTTTCTCAAGTATTCTCCTCAAGACCCCCAAGTTTTTTCCTGTCATGGTATGCAGCGCCATCAGTTGTGATACCAACACACATGTCCCAGCTTAGGCCCACTGAACACAAATACAAGTCCACAGAGCTGAAAATATCCTCTACAGTCGTAGTAGTAATGAGCTCTCTTGTGCAGAGAAATTGTTCCTGTAAGTCCCCGTCCCACTCATATCTCACATAAACGAGTAAAACTGCTTTGTTTGTTATGTCTGTCAATTTGTCCATTTGTATGGCAAAATGACTACTTGCCTTAATGCAAGCTGTTGTCTGTTGTTTGATGTCATCCGACATGTCTTCAATTTGCCTACTAATAGTGTAATTTGATAGAGGTATATTTTTTAATTTATCCGCTGCAGATTGATCCAACAACTCTCTGACCACGTCCATGGCTGCAGGTAAGATGAGGTCCTCTGCAATGGTGTGGGGCTTCTTTAATTTTTGCAATACGATGTGCCACCAGGTAAGATGCACAGAGTGCCTGTTCTTGCTTCGAGCACAAAGAAGTACCACACTTTTGTGATGTCCTCAGGTCTTGAAGTTGTCTTTTGAAGTACTCAACAGGTTTATCTTTGAGATAATGGTGTTTTGTTTCCAAATGCCGCTTCAGTTTTGACGCCTTCATGCTTTCACATGCCAACACCTCACTGCACAAAACACACTGAGGTTTTTGTCCTCCTTTGTCATCAATATAAAAAAAATCCATATCTAATATATTCTGCGTCTTACCTGTGTTTCTCCATACTCAATTAGCATATATAAACAAAGTTTGCGGGTCTTCTTCTATGGTGTGAAACGGCGGTTGTCAACTCTCATTACCAGGCATTATTGCCACCTAATGTTAAGAAGTGTGAACAGACAGCACTCCGTTTATTTTTTTAACATTTTTTTGCCCAGGCAAAGGTCCGCGACCCACTGAAAACGGGTTCACGACCCACTTTTGGGTCGCGACCCACCAGTTGAGAATCACTGCTCTAAATCATGGCCTTGAGGAGTTGGAGGCTATTCTGGCATTAAATGGCAGACAAGCTGGAGCCAGCCCCTGATAACTGGCAATTGTAAAAATGATGTTATATTAAAGGTCAAAAGAAGATCCATTCGTACATCATTTACTTTACTTGCTTATCCAGTACTTGAGGGTCCAGGAGCTTGGAGGTGGAAACACCACATGCTGCCCTCAAATGAAGATGTGCTCAATGAAACCTGTTGAGTTGTGTCACACTTATAGAATTTAATTTTTGTTAAGTCCTTTAGGTTTTTTTTAAGGCAGGCATTCTGCAAAAGGAGATGATAGATAGATTTATCCAAGCGAGAACTGATCAAAAACTTTGTTGCTGTTTTTAAATAGTGAGTCATTTGCACATTTTGAATGGTCTGTATTACTGATTCCCTTCTATTGTCATTATTGCAGAGGTAAATATATCAATAATTGATGGGGTACCTTTATTACTGTAAAAATTGTATTCAATTTTAAACTGAATTGTCTAATTATACAGTATAATAGCATACACACAAAAGCAATTGAATTTATAAAACTGCACATATGTCATGCGCCACAACAAGTTAATTTATAAATCTCGTAGTCAACTTAAAACTGTACACGCGTGCATGCACTTTTAGCCATGATCTGTCACCTCCTGCAATTAACCATAAGCATGTATGGCTTAAAAATGGCTTTTTTGCATATTCATAATCTAATCTCCACATCAGTTTGTCCATGTTATGAGACATCTATAGTACAAACCATGGGACAATGCAGAAAATAAAACTTAAGTGAATGTGAAAATTAACTGTTACTGACTGAAAAGGAGAAATGCAAAACATTGTTTTTCTGGTCTCTTTGTGGGAGTCACAAATAAAATATAATAAAACAAGAGTGGAAGCCAATGACAGAAAATGGGTGGAGAGAGCAATAGCAGTGTGCCATGATGCATTTCCTAGACCATCCACCAGTACACCGTGTAAATTGGCACAGGCTGTATATGCAAAACTACAAGAGATGAAGAACATTATCATTTAACTTATAAAAAAAATAAATTGTTTTGCCAAGTAAATCTCACGTGTAATGGAAAAACCTAGTAACTGCCATTTTTTTCAAAATTGAGTTTTTTTTTTAGTTTTCGGACTTACTAGGTCTTTCCTGATGTTATAAGGTAGTGGTGACTGGTGATGACCAAATATGTATTAATTTCAGTCATAGGATGATGGAAGAAGCTAGTATGTACAGAGTGTTTTACATACTGCAAGACAAAAACCTAGCAACTCCACTGACCAATGAGGAAAGGCTGCCTACCAATGAAAACATTGGATTATGATCATGTGATTTAAATGGCAGGTGTTGTTGATTTGTGAAAAAAACAATATTGTGTACATGAAGCTCAGGAATAATTGAATCTAGAAATCGTTAATTATAGGGGCGCTACCATTTTCTCACTTTGCCGAAAACTTGAAAGATGTTGAAAGATACTAGGTTTTTCCATAGCCTGGGAGAAATATCAATGTTGTGATACATACAAGTCATTTTACAACCGATGTACAACATCCAAACATTTCATTGACTTCCTGAGGGACAGGGTCTGGGTCATCCATGCCCGCAGTCCATATTTGTGTGCCATGTTCTTCAGTCCTGTACAAACCTTTACAATGCAGTAAACCTTTATGAGGCTGTATGGCAGTGTGCCAGCCAGCAAGTGCAAACATCTCCATCTACCTTTTAATGAACCAATGGTTCATTCTATCACTGAATACATGCGGGAATGCCCTCCATTTTTTCTCTTCTCTTGTGGTGTTTGTGGGTTGGTGAGTGTTGTAATGAGCCAGGCTCTGAGAGGATACTTAGCATCACCTTAAAGTTAACAATAACTGGTATTGGTAGCATTAAGTTTCTTGAAAGCTATTGTCAATGCCAGGCTATTAAAGGATTGAGTTTTCAAGGATCATAATGATTTATTTATTTTTTTTGCTTTCAATAATGAGTGTTGTATACGTTGATTTAGACTTCTTGGAGCTAGAGATATGGTATGGTATTTGGTGACGTGTTTTTCATTATAAATTGGTTGCTCGGTCAGGAATGTTGTAGTCATTCTCTGAGCTGAATCATACCATCTGTATGGGCAGATACATCCAGTTTCTTTACAGTCAGGGTGAGTAGACCGAGATCAAAGTACATTGTGTAGCAATTACACATTTTCCTAATGTAATCAGTGCAACTGACTACTTAATGTTGGGATATTGGCACCACCAAAGAATGAATTTGCTTTTGTAAACAGAAAGCACTTTCATTAATCTAATATATTAATTTAATAATATGTGATGCTCAAATGTGTCTGACTGATGTTGTTGAAAGGTAGCCCAGCACAACCCATGATGATTCTTTTACTTTATCAAATACAACTGTGAAGAGCAGACTTCAGGGTCATTCCGTGTGTGATTGTTGGATATTTGGTAACACTGCCCTTGGCAGTTATTTTGTGTAACACACACTTTATATAGGCAAAATAGAAACGCTATACACTAAGGGAATTAACAATTAAGCATATGCATTAGGTGTTATTACCATCATTGAAGACAGCTGTATTGAGAGAACATGTTAGTTAGCTGTAATAAGATCCTACTTAGGTTAAAGCAGGTTTTGAAAATGCAAGGATGGGTGGATAGTTAGTTCATCAGAACTGACGCGTCATTGAAATGCACAACGAAGCAACATTTTCTATTGACATCATTGTATTGCCACCTGAAGTTACTAAAATGCCAACACCAATAAAGTCTGCGCAGTACTTATGGGTGGTTAAACATTTCTGTAACTTTAAGACATTTTTCAGTCTAAATGTGTGTTTTATAAATCCTGGCTTTTGTGTGAAAAATGGATTACTCAAGTTTCTGAGAGCAAGCAGGTTTTATATACAAGGCCCCAAAGAAAGAGACATTTGCTCACAGTAGGACATATTTGGCCAAAAAACAAACATGATCCTAAATGTATTAACATGGTAGTGGAAATGTTGTTTGGGGCTGCTTTGCTGCATCAGAGCCTTGGCAGCTCAACCTCCTAAAGTCCACTACACTAGGGTGCTTGAGGATAATGTGAGACCATCTGTCAGAAGATTGAAGTTACCCAAATGTGAATGACCACAAACATACTAGCAAATCTACCAAGGAATTGCTGAAAAGAAATGCAGCGTTCTGAAATGGCCAAGTTAAAGCATGGATCTGAATTCCCCTGAGATGCAGTTGTGGAATTTGAAATGGGCTTTGCGCACAAGACAAAGTCAAACATCACACAGCTGAAAGAATTCTCCATTGAGGAGTGAGAAAAACTTTCTACAGACTGGTAGGTTATTGTAGAAAATGACTACTTGTGTTTGTTTCTACCAAAGGAATTAATAACAGCTGTTAGAGCCAAGGGTGTACCTTATATTTTCCATAGACAAAAATGGCATTTCTGTTCATTTTTTGTTGAATACATTATTGCACAGTCCAACTTTTATTGTTTTTTCTTTTCAAGCACATCACCTTTATCTTAAGATACAAATCTCAATATGTCCACATGCAGTATGTTTAAAAAAATCACTGGCCATACTTAACATTTTCACTAAGTAAACTATACTCTGTCTGGTTTTGGTAATTTATTTGATTTCACCCTTTTTAAATCATATAGTATAGTATTTCATTATCTTTCCATGTAGTTGCAGGAAGAAATCTAACTTCTTCACAGGCAAAGACTTCAGAAAAATATGAATTGTATATTGTATTTCCCCTATTTATTACACCGTACTTGCTTTTAATCCTGTAATGCTAAAAATGTTTTTGGATAGATTTTTTGTCCTCCATAATTTTCATTTTCCTTGATCATCTCGTGCAGGTGTAAGCCTTACAGTTAGCACTAGAGTTGTATTTTATACATTATAAAGCCCTGTTCAGTTTTCTGTGATTTCTTTCTAAATTGCATACTTTAATAGATAAGAAAAAGAATAGAGATTTCATGTAAAAAATGCCAGATTCCAAAAGTTAAGTTGTTTCTGTTGTCTGTCAGAACCATCATGAAGTTCTAATACTGGCTGCCACATGGCTCTGGTGTAGTTACAAATCTTTAGCATATGTGAGCTACAGCTCTGTCTATAATGCCAAGCATTTGGGGCTCATACTTTCTCAGGAGTTTAATGCGTTAGAAAGAAACCTACAAACCTGCTGATTGGCTTGGATTGTTTCATACTTTACAGTAGTCTTCTTTTTATGAAATAAACCAGAAAATTGACTTGGCTACTCTTGTCTATTTTAATCATAATATGAATATCTAATGATTGTTATATGAGTATGAGACATATTTACAAGAATTAACAATTAAGTTAATTTTCCCTTCTAAATAAGTGATGTATTGCTTAAGTCTAGCTGAATGGTAAATCACCTTGAGTGGTGAGAACAGCAGACATATATTTCATGGTTTTATTGTTACATTTTAAAGTATACTTCTTGTAAACCAGTATATACAACCCTATGGCAGTTGCAACCTTACATGGACAAAAATACAATTATTTACAAAAAAAACACAAATCAGTATATTTATACAGAAGTGTGCATGTTGTTCTAAATTTTTTGGGAGCACTAATAGTTTTCCTTTGGAAATACAGTATCTATTTAAAACCAAATTATTCAGGTGTCTTGCACATAGCTCAACACAAGGGTCCACTTGGATAGATACGCAATTGGTGTAAATGAGACACTGTACAATCACACACCCGCAAAATGGAATGTGACTGATTTGAAATCGGTGGTCTGTGAAGAACAAAAATGTCAGAATCTCCAATAGCTGAATTTAATTGATATGAGTACCATATGTGATTCCTGCCTGTGTTTCAGCAAATGATGAAGATGAACACAACAGTCAAGCACAGCCTTACTCTCACAGTGTCATCTACCATATTGTACAGATGTGCCTGTATCTTCTACTGTGTTTGAACTAGAAAAGTATTAGCAATGTGATCAATGTGAATGTCCCAGAGAAAAACACATCAGCTGCAGTATTCTCTGTGAACCCAATACCTAGCACAATGAAAACACTTTTACAAATAACACACAACTTTCAGATCAAGCAGGTACAAGTGACGTGATTTTATGCAAACAGTAAATCAAAGGTGAAATCGTTATGCAAGACTCTGCAAACTCAAGTCTAGTTTCTTATTCTGTTGGATTTTTACTATGATCATAAATGAGTAACTGTATTAGTACAAAAGTACCATCATTCATCCATCTATCCATACACTTACTCAGCCTGTTTAATTTAATTTCAGGGTCTTTAGTGTTGGAGCCTATCTTTGCAGCATCATGTGCAGAGCAGGAACCAACCAGGGATGTGGAGCACACACTTACACATAAGTAAATAATTATGTAATGAGAATATTACACTTCTAATTACTGATTTGTTTTTCAAATATGTACAGTATTTTTTAAATGTTCATATTCAAATTAGTAGTAATGAATTACTGTACAGTTAGTTTAATGATCATGACAAGGAACACCCCCAGGTGTTGTTTTTTTTTTTGTTTTTTTTTAGCAAAATCAATTTTGCATTAAATAATTATGCAAATATGTTGTGCTTGCAGTGGGCTGGAGCCCAGCCCGGGGTTTGTTTTCTGCCTTGCGCCCTGTGTTGGCTGGGATTGGCTCCAGCAGACCCCCGTGACCCTGTAGTTCGGATATAGTGGGTTGGATAATGGATGGATGGATGTTGTGCATGTCTGTTTGTGTATATGATATTTTGAGAAGCACGGTGGAAACACTTTATCGGGTGCTAATTTTGACCTGACTTTGGTATTAGAGTTTTCTGTTATGGTCAGAAAAAATAATTTTAGGGTTATAGACTATATTAAAAGTGGCATATGGCCTTTTTTCTTAAGCAGCAAATGTTATTTTTAATTTTTATCAAATTGTTGTTGAAATGCTAGGGTAATAGCAAGAGTAACTGGTTGCAGCTGAAGTGTGCTGGTCATCACATGTCAGCAATGAATCAGAAATCAGAAATTTTCTTGGTTTTCATTTAGTCCAGATGTGCAGTCTGAACAACTGTCGTCTTAAAATCTTTTAATTTCTTGCAGCAGTGAACTAAATATCAATTCAAGAAAGGAAACAGTCCAAATACCAAAACAGTAGTAAGTCTTCAGCCTGTACTGTGTGTATTTATCTTGCGTAGAAGTTTGAGATTGTTTGTTCTCTGTGTATGCTATTTTATTTTCTGGGTCATTGTATATTTTATTAGTAAGTGTGATGAGCACTTACAGTATCCTGTGTACAGTTTACATTGTGAGATACACAGTTGGCATTATTCTTCATTGTTAGAAGCTTTTGATCTAAAATGCTATTAGTGTATTGTGTTTCCTGTAATGTATAAAACACTTTTGTTATTGTTGGCTAAAGAGCTGCTATAGGCTGACAGCCTCACAAAGTCTGAGGACTTAAATACTCTGATAACCTTATTACGTCTTCATTGAAATGCTGACATGCACTATGACTCGCGTGCCTCTCTGTAAAAAAAATTCATGATGCTTAATTTTTTATGTACAGTACTTCTAATTGTGATCTGAATCAATATGAAAAACTTTCTGATAGAATTATGGAGTAAATAGTTTAGTGGCTTCTTCTTTCCTTGCTACTGTCAAATTTATTAGCAGTGCTCCAGAGGAGACATCAGGATAGTCAGTACTTTGTTGCATAGCAAATCTGAGGAATTAATTTATTACAGAAATAATGCAACATATGTTAAAGCCAAATACCACTGACTCACTCATCACGAAATCTCCCGAACCATGAGAACTTGGGACTTGAAATTTAGAATGTTGGTTACCCTTGGCCCATATGTGCTCGCTAAGAAACGGTTTTAAAAATTTCGTGGTCCAAGCGCATTCTGTCTGTATGTCTGCCCACCGTTCACGAGAGAAGTTTTTAACGGGTTTAGATCTGGTTGTTTTCTATAATTTGCTTTAGTTTTCCCGTTGATTTTGCGACTTCTCTCATCGCGATAAGTACCATAGTTCGCTTGCGGTACCGATGTATTTATGCAAATCCAACAGAGTGGCTGGGGGACGGGGCCTTCCTCATTCACTCGCCAGCCTCTGTTAGAGTTGGTCAACGTCTCGCCACGAGTTGGAGTGCACCTTGCCTCCGCTTAGCTAGCGATACCTGTTTATTCAACAGACATTATCATCTACAGATTGTTAAGGAGTAATGTTTGACGTTTTTGAGAGAGAGATCAGAGCTCCATGTGTTTTACAGGGTAGCTGCTGATTGCCAGAGATACCACGGCCATGTGCTTTTCTTCCCACGCGGGGAACGCTCTCCCATCAGAGCTGAACACAATCAGATACAGTGCCAACGTCTATTGATTTTTAAAGCTTGTCCTGTTTCATTACTATGTGGGTGCAACCACGGAGTACAACTAGTTATTAATATGATTTAAAGCTTAGAAAATATATATACACAGGGAAATGAAACAGGAATGACATATGAGAATGATATACTAGTCTTGTTTAGCTATTTCTTTACTAGATACTATAATATATTAAGTTTGGGTATGCTTTGATATGTTTTGAGTTTGCTCTCCCTAATCATTATTGGTGGAAAAGAATGTGTTTCCTGTTTATTAAAACTTCTACAGCATTGGCAACATATTTCCTTTTCCTACTTATCACTAAAAAAAATGTATTTTATTTTAAGCTACCCCAGCAGCTATGATTCATCATAAATGAGGAAAATCAAATTTGTGAAGATTACAGTTGCTCTGTGGCGAAGTTCAATAACCTAAGTATTTTGTAGTAAAAGTGTTTTAATATTTTCCCCATTTTCACAGTCTCATGCACTCATAGTAAATTCTTTTCAGGTGCATAATAGTGATTGTGTACAAGACGGTACATTTTGAAATTAGCTGGCACATCGTCTAGCTGATGATATGTCTTTTCTTTCCATTGTTTAGCTCCTGCTACCTTGTCATGAAAAAACATAAGCTAGTACAACTATGGTTATGTAGATTAATGCATTTTATTAATACACTCACAAATAGGAAATAAAATAGTTCATTTGAAGGCATGCCATTTCATTATTCATTATGTTGGAGTAATATAACAACGATGTATCAAAGATGATCTGTGTCTGCTGAAGCTTTCCTTTTTTATTTAAGCAGTGTAGTGTAAGTGTGTGGTGGGCAGTGGTTTGAGTAAGGGGTGAAATATTCAAGGAAGTATAAATACACCGTAGTATAATTGCAGTATTCTGGAGCACAGAGAAGTCAGCACTTTCAAGGCTACTGCCTTTTAAACTGATTTTTCTTTAAATAAAATATAAAGAATTACTCTGTATTCAGTGTAGAATTATTATTTTTATTTTTGGTAATGAAATTAACATATAAATGACATTGGTGAGTTTGAGCCTGTATCATTAGGAACCAAATCTGAACTCGATGGCAGTGCTTTACAGGACAAATTAAAACACTTAACAATTTTGAGTTTCCTGTCTATCTATATATATATATATATATTTAGATGGTGCATATCCCTGTACATTCACACTTATCATATAGAACCACCTGCAAACTTAACACATATATCTTTGGGATGTGAGGGTTATCTGGACTGTCCACAGAAAATGAACATGAGCCATTTCCAAACTGGGATTTGAACCCAGATAAGTAACTCAAACCTCTAAATCACCACACAGTCCTCCGTTAAAATAATGTTTATGGTCTGTGCTTTATATGTACACCTAATATCTAAATTTGAAAATATGTGACAAATTGCTCCTGTAATTTTTTTTTTATTTTGATTTTTTTGAGGTAGCACATTAGTATTCTGCATGTTCTACAAACAATGAATTATTTATAATATGAGTACTGTATGCTTTATGTGATAGCAAAACTGAAAACAAAAGATACACCAATTAAAAATTGTGTCAGTGACAGTAACAGAAAACTGAAGAGAGTCTGCAGGTCTGTTTAATTGATGGGAGGCTGATTAAAATAGAATTAATGATTGGGAGCACAGTTTTTGTTTTTAAACATTCCATTCATGATGTGTTGTGTTTCAGCCAAAAAAGAAAAAAAGAGAACAAAACAAGGTTTGTTTTAGGATTTGTTATATAAAATCTTAAGTTGGCTTTTGAAACATGGTGATGTATAATGTAATGTAATTAATGTACAAAGGGCAGACGAACTCATAAAATACTGGAAATTAATGTACAATCTATTTCAACAAAGTGTATAAAGGTTGGTGCCAGTTTTCAATAGTAATATGTTATACTGTACCTCTTTAAGATCTAAATTCAAAGTGGAAAGTTTGTAAAAGACTATTTTTTAAAACTGTATGTTTTATTAAATATCTAATAAGATTTGGTAATTCAGCATGATGATTTTTCACCTCATTTGCAGAAGATGCTTCACAGAAATTCTCTTGTGTCTTGTTACTTTCCCATTCTGCTGTTCTGCTGACCAAGTGCTTTGTTCCTGTGTTGCTCTGAAATAAATGGGTCCACGATTTTATTGTCCTGGTTTTTTTTTTTCTTTCTTCATTTGGCTGCTACTAGCTTACTTCTTCACATTTGAAATACATTAAGTGTCTAAACTGCAGCTAGAAAACCAAGCCCTGTCAAAAAAGTATTTAAGGATTTATTTTGGAAAATGCACCTGTTGTCTAAATTAATAGCTTACTTGTCTGGTTTTGTACTTTTTTGTAATTTTATGGATGTTCAAACTTTGTAACACATGTTAAAGTATGTAAAAGCTGTGCTCCTGATGGCAAGTGTTGCCTCTGTGGCCTTATGCCTCTGAATTATCTGACTCAAGCAGGTTGAGCCATAGCGAGAAGAAATAAAATGTATCAATTGTACTTCACTTCACATTTGCCTGCCATGAGTAGCGGGGTTATCTGTCATTAGCATGACCCCAAATGTGAGTGGGTTACAATTTTGGTAGACATCGAGTTTGTATTACGTAAAAATAGATAGCCCAATGAATTATATTCATTAAATACTGAAATTTTCTCTTTATAATTAAGAATCTCTTAAGTATTTTCTTATTATTTATTAATATCTGTAATATATATTTATCAATTCCAATAAAAACACAACATCCTTTTAAATAAAATTAAAATAAAACTCCTAATGAACTCGCTCCTAAATCTTGTAACTTTGCATGTCTTCATCCTTTTTAATTTTTTAGCAGTTTTGTTTGCTATACTGACTGAGCCATGCGGTACAATCACAGGTTTGGAAGCTGCACCATTAATTGTACTTTCCAGTAAACTAAGTGTTAATCTGTTTACAGTCATAATTTTATTGTAATAAAAACAAAATGCTTGAATGTTTCCCATTGTTTGTTCTTAACCAACCCATTTAGTCTAAATCTGGGCCATGGGGGTTTGAAACCTGGACTTTGTGACTGGCAGCATGTAGCACAAGGCAGGAATCAACCCAGCCAAGAGCAATTCCATTGTTCCATTGTACTGCATTTGCATTATTTGGCTTGTAATGGTGCACTCTGTGAATGGCTCTGTGTACTATAGAAGCTTATTAAGAATATGATGTAGTATTTACCTTATTTTAAAAATATAAAATCTGACCTTCATTAAATACACTTTTTCTGTGACTTGTCTTAGTAGTGATTACCAAAGTAAACTTTGCATTTTTTATTTTTTTTCCATGTGACTCATTGTGACTGATAGATTTTTGTTCTTCCTCTCTGCACTTGGAAATTGGTATTCTATAACACTGTGAACAAAAATATAAAATATAAAGATTTCCAATTGCTGTTACCATAATAACAATAAATAGGATACAGCAAATATAATAATCAAGAGCAGGATCATTTATCAAACCAAACTAGGAAATAGCAAGAATAAATATATACATAATGAAATTAACATATAAATGACATTAATAATACATTATCCTTTACAGAGCAACTAAGATACTGTGTAATTGTTAATGACAATAGTATGGATTCTGCAAGTTTGTTTCCCAAATGTATTTAAAAATGAGCTTTGAGGTTTTTTATGTTTATTGCAGGATTTAATTTAATAGAGAATTTCTCATTTTTGGCACGGTGGCGCAGTGGTAGTACTGCTGCCTCGCAGTTAGGAGACCCAGGTATTGCTTCCCGGGTCCTCCCTGCGTGGAGTTTGCATGTTCTCCCCATGTCTGCGTGGGTTTCCTCCGGGTGCTCCGGTTTCCTCCCACAGTCCAAAGACATGCAGGTTAGGTGGATTGGTGGTTCTAAATTGGCCCTAGTGTGTGCTTGGTGTGTGGGTGTGTTTGCGTGTGTCCTGCAGTGGGTTGGCACCCTGCCCGGGATTGGTTCCTGCCTTGTGCCCTGTGTTGGCTGGGATTGGCTCCAGCAGACCCCCATGACCCTGTGTTCGGATTCAGAGGGTTGGAAAATGGATGGATGGATGGATTTCTCATTTTTAGATTATATTGTTATGACAAGTATGCCTAGCAGGTTTTCTGATAACACGTTTCTGGATGTTCTTAATTATTTTGAACCTTTATCAAGTAAGCAGGTATTTTATTTTGGAGCCACATTTTATTTACTCCAATATTTAACTTAATAATATCTTATGTTAACCCTCAAACTTCTAAATGGTTAAAAAAATCATGTTGGGTGGTGAGCTGGCAGTTTGTCATCCGACATAGTATGAAGAGATTTGTATTCACTTGAGATTTGTATTCACTTGAAAGCCTTAGAAGTATTTTCTGTAAAAATACTATTTTACTGTTTAAACCTGTTAGGTGAGAGAATACTTTCTTTCTCTTTAATTTGTGATTCAGGCCTTTAACATTCCAGCTCACAAAGTTAACTGTCCCATCATGGAGACATTGATTCTGAATTTTTGATGTCATTTTATAATCTTAACTGGAAGTGAGACAGCTTTAACCTTAATTTCCTATTTCCCCAAGAGTTATTGCCATGCAGCCTGTTGTTACGTTGGTAGTTATAAGAATTAAAAGGATAGATTAGATATAGATATAGCCTGCTCTCTTTCTCTCCCCCCCCTTATCCCCCCACCCTCCCATTTTGCCTTCCCACGTGAGGCTGGACCCCACTTCATGCAGTCCCGGTCCTCTGACATTCCTAGAAGACAGAGCACGTCCAAAGCAAAACAAGCCCCCACGCAGCGGCGTTTTAGGATTAAAAAATAGAGATATCTATTGCCAATATAGTCTAAATACTATATGCCTAAAATATAATCATTAACAAACTATAAACTTAAAATATAATCTTCAGCAATCTTAAAGTATTAAGATAATAAACCTGGGGAATGGTATTAGAAAGTGGTCCAGAATAAGCATAGTAAGTCTTAATGCAATAATAACAATAACAATAAACCAAGGGTATGATGTTAAACAGTCTCCCTTAGAGTGTTAGAAAAAATATATATACTGTATACTGTATATATAAATAAATAAAAAATAAACACACAGGTCTATAACTGTAATTAAAATATAAACAGATAGCATCCGAGTAATAAAAAGGACGTATAATTATAATACCCGTATCATTACAAATGGATCAGACAGTAGGTTATATATCCTTGCCATGTCATGACAGGCAACGACTCACTATTGTGTTTCAGAAGAGTGTCGGGATCAGCTTTCTTAATTCCTTTTCTGCTTCTTCCTTGCTGGCGAAGACATAGAATTGGCCTTGCACTTCCACTTTCAGTTTGGCAGGATACAAGAGGCGGTATTTGATATCGGCTTGACATAACCACTGTTTAATGTTGTAGAAGGCTGCACGTTTAGCAGCTGTTGTGGGAGAGAAATCAGGGTAAATACGAATGTGGTTATTTTCATATATAATCATTTGCTTGTGTCTCAGGAGTGCCATCACCTCTAGCTTAAATAATAATCTCTCGAAGCGGATAATAAAACACCTAGGTCTTATGGTATTTGATCCGTGTATGCAATAAGCCGCTGCTATCTCAGAATCTGATTTAAAGTCCTCTCCAATTATTTTAGAGAATAGTTCAGTTGCGAATTTCACTGGGTTTGGACTTTCACGATTCTCAGGTAGACCTTCAATTCTAATGTTATTCCTTCTGCTTCCATCTTCAAGAGCAGCAAGTCTGTCTCAGAGTTTTTTGCATTCGGAGTTGGCAGCTGTTGCTTTTCCTTCAGCAGTGGAAGCTAGATTTTCGGCTGATACAATCCAAGTCGTGAATGTCTCCTTGACATCCTACAGCTGATTGGCAAGTGTGCTCAGTCTAGACGTGGTTTCCTGAATGTGCTCTTCAAGTTTACTTAGCATATCTTTAAAGACTGCCTCAAAGTGAATATATATACGTTTCTCCAAGTCTTTATTATCCTGCTGCAGCTCCCGTCGCAGCTTCTCATTTGCCTTCTCACTTGCCTTCTAATTTGCCTTCTCGCTTTTCCTTATATCTTTCTTCATCTCTTGCTTGAGCTCTGCTTGAGCTTGCTTGAGCTCAGCGATCATCACCTGCAGTTCAGACAGATCATTTCCGCTTTCGTGCACCGTAGGTGAGGCGGTGGGCTCTATTACAGCCGGTGTTCCCGGCTTGCGTAGAGTAGTTGAAAGTATGGACTGCAAGGTCTTTTCCAGTTTTAGATGATCTTCTCCAATCGGTGAGCTATGGTGACCTGCGTCACTTGCACTCGTACATTCGCTCCCCATTTCGCTCTCAGCCAGAGACAATGTAGCGAACCATGGTCCCGAGGAGTCTGGGCTTTCGCCCATCTGCTCCAGGTCAATCTCTGAAAGGCCATACTTTGAGTTTGAACTTGGACTTGTCGGTCTGAGCTTGGATGTAGCTTTAGTTTTCATTTCTTTCTGAGCCCCTTTCTTGACGGCCATATTTATATATGCTTGCATATACTGTAGTAGTACCCTCAGGTTGGATAAATACAGATATCTCAGGAAAATAAGAAGATAATATAAAAAAATAACACGCTGCTAGCGGAGCTCCGCTTTAGACGTCCATCTCTCGCAATGGACGAGACCAAAATTTTAGAAGTAGTGTGCTAAAAGTCGGAATGTGACGTCAGAGTCTCTGTTTACTATCTACATGTGACAGAAAGCCTCTATGCAGATCCTACGGGGATCGATGTGCGTGCTTTGCTGTTTGGTGAATGGTTTGATGTGGTGAAGCACAATGCTGACATACAGATGCATTCGTGGTGATTTTATATTCAAGCGTCGCATATTCCCGATTGTAATGACACGATGCATTTTAAAAGTCTCACATAACATCTTTGTGCCGTCTTTTTTTTTTTTTTTTTGCAACTTAACAGCAACATAATGTATATCGCTGTAGTTGAGCCACTGAGAAAAAAATAAAGGACACGGTGAAAACGTGTATTTTGTGATTAAAGTAGAAATTTCGGCTTTAATCTTAAATTGCCCACTTTAACTTTGTAGTTTACTTTATCATTAAAGCAGACGGTTGTAAACGTCATCCCAGTTTTTAATCGCTGCGAGCTTCTTGGACCTGACAGCTGCGGCAAGCAGCAATATTATCACCACACAGAAAAATTAAATGTATGATATTTAAACTCTCTGCACATTTCGAATCTTTAGATTTGTACTTGATATCACTTTCATGATTAAATGCATTAAAGTGTGTATGTTACATTTTACATATAATTTTGTTTAAATAATGAATACTGTTAATAATTACACACAAGGGGGTGACACGGCGGCGGAGCGATAGCACTGCTGTCTCACAGGGAGTTATGTTGCTGGTATATCCTGCTTGTATTCCACACTGTGCTCCGGTTTCCTTCCAAAGATATGCAGATTTGGGGAATTGGTGCCGCTAAAATGACGCTAGTGTATGCGAGTGCTTGTATTTACCTTGCGATGAGCGGAGACCTTGTCCAGGGATTGTTTCTCAGTCGTGCCCAATGCTTGCTGGAATGGACACATCCCTGGATTTATGGATCTATACTAATAAAAGGCAAAGCCCTCACTGACTGACTGACTCACTCACTGACTCACTCACTCACTGACTCATCACTAATTCTCCAACTTCCCGTGTAGGTAGAAGGCTGAAATTTGGCAGGCTTATTCCTTACAGCTCACTTACAAAAGTTAAGCAGGTTTCATTTCGAAATTCTACACGTAACGGTCATAACGGTCGATAACGGTCGACAACGTCCGCCATGTTGAACTTTCTTATTTATGGCACCATCTTCACGAAATTTGGTAGGCGGCTTCCCTGCGCTAACCAAAACCGATGTATGTACTTATTTCGATGGTATGACGCCACTGTCGGCCGCCATATTGAACTTTCCAACGTCACTAATTTTCACAATGTCCGCCATGTTGAACTTTCTTATTTATGGCCCCATCTTCACAAAATTTGGTAGGCGGATTCCCTGCGCTAACCGAAACTGATGTATGTACTTATTTCGATGGTATGACGACACTGTTGGCCGCCATATTGAACTTTCCAACGTCACTAATTTTCCAACTTCCCGTGTAGGTAGTAGGCTGACCCCATCTTCATGAAATTTGGCAGGTGGCTTCCCTACGCTAACCAAAACCGATGTATGTACTTATTTTGGTGGTATGACGCCACTGTCGGCCGCCATATTGAATTTTCCAAACATCACTAATTCTCCAACTTCCCGTGTAGGTAGAAGGCTGAAATTTGGCAGGCTCATTCCTTACCGCTTACTTACAAAAGTTAAGCAGGTTTCATTTCGAAATTCTACGCGTAACGGTCATAACGGTTGACAATGTTCGCCATGTTTAACTTTCTTATTTATGGCCCCATCTTCGCGAAATTTGGTAGGTGGCTTCCCTGCGCTAACCAAAACCGATGTACGTACTTATTTCAGTGGTATGATGCCACTGTCGGCCGCCATATTGAAGTTTCCAACGTCACTAATTCTCCAACTTCCCGTGTAGGTAGAAGGCTGAAATTTGGCAGGCTCATTCCTTACAGCTTACTTAAAAAAGTTAAGCAGGTTTCATTTCAAAATTCTACGCGTAACGGTCATAACGGTCAACAACGTCCGCCATGTTGAACTTTCTTATTCATAGGTAGAAGGCTGAAATTTGGTACTAATTTCGGTGATACAGTATGATGCCACTGTTGGCTGCCATATTGAACTTTTCAACGGTCTTTGTTACTTATGGGCCCATCTTCAAGAAATTTGGTACGCGGGTTCCCAACGCTAACTGAATCCTACTTACATACATATATACGTCCATAGCCTGCAGCTCGGTCACCTCCCACGTTGTTGGCTGCCTGCCTATATAAGGCCGTCTGTCGCTCCAGTCTCTACATTCCCTTCCTTGCTTCACCACGGTATTCACGTCTCCCTGCTGATAACTACAGTCTTTTTATTTAATCCACGGCTTCTCCGCTGTTTTATTGTTCATTTATTACGATTATAGTTATTGTATAGGTATTTTAGACTTACTTTACATTGTTCAGGTACCCATTTCCTTTATCATTCCAACCGTACCCCCATTAACATGTCTATCGAGATGATCACCATCGATCAAAGAACTGTCACTTACCAAGTGGTTTCCATGCCCGGAGATGGCACCTGCCTTTTCCATTCTCTTTGTTACATATTGCATAGCCATATCAGGCTCACTATTGATATCCGGAGTAACATTGTGTCTTATGTATTGAATGACTGGGACAGGTTCAAGGTGTGGACTGATGACGGTACAGGAGATAATTATACTACACAGGAGCACTAGAAGAGTGAAATGCTTAAGTGTACCGAAATGGCCAAATATTTTACACCTTTGGACAACCGCCAATGCCTCTTAAACATCTTAGCTTCACAGGTGACGATTTCAGTAGTGGACACTTTGATGTTTAGAAATGTTTAAACTCTCAAAAGCTGGATGTGAAGTTATCAATGAAACTGGTTGTATACTTACAACGCTTGACAGATGCCGAATGTCTCTTCAACACAAGTCCTACAAATACTGTCGTAATTGAAACAAACCATGAAACTCAAACCGATTATGACAGCAGCAATCCAAGCTGTGAGATTTGAAACAAGATTACTGTTCACATGGCCAACTGTACGTTGCATGCTCAAGAGTAAGCTCAGCGCGCAGCTACAGCTTGGTCATATTGCAACTGGAGGGCCGAACTGACAACGTGGCATACAAAGAGATCCTTAACAAATAATTATTGGTATATTTTCCCTCAGTTTAAAAAGGTTTAATTTTCTTCTTAATAAAAATTTTAAGGCAGTACTTCACCGCTGCGAAGCGTGGGTATTTTGCTAGTTTAATCAATAAACATCCTTTTCAGAGATATTGCGGTAAGGTGTTATCGGAATTCAATAGGTGTTTTAGGCAATTCACAACACAGAGAAGCCGAACATGTTCTCACCGTGATAATATCTCGCACTGCCACCTGGTGGATTCCTCCAGATTTACATAAAGTATAAACACTACAACGCTTGCGTAGCAGGAGCGTCCTCTGCAGCATGCGTCGCGTCGCGTGAAGTATAACTCCGGCCTAAATCTGCAGCTTACAGATCACTGTTGTGATTTACTATTAACCAGTCTGTGGCAGGCAGCTGATATTTTGGAAGAAAATTCCTCTGCTTTAAGAACCTGTTTTTGGAGTGCCCCAAAAATGTCAGTTGGACAAGACCTGCCAGCTATTATGTAGCATACCTTTTTCAAATAGAGCAATTTTCCTTCACAATATGCAGCGGTTGCCTTCCTTTTATTAATGTTTGAGCCACTGCCAAAATTTTTAGTAAAGCAAAACTCCATGTCCACATCCTGAAGCCTCTTCCCCCCCACTGCCACCAGCTGCCGTTTGAGGAATGTTTTTGGTAAATATTTGTACACAAGAAACTTTCCATGATGCTGTGAAACATTTGGACAGCTGGTTGTAAATGTGCTGGCAGAATAGTGCAAACACTTCCTTTTATCCATCCTTCTGCTGCCACGTTCCATTTTGTAATTTTGTTTAGACTGGCATTTAATCTTTTTTGCTTCCTGAAACTCTGTTGAGAGACATTCTCTAGTAAAACATTGAACACCAGTACTAGTATCTACAATTTATAATCGGCTTTCCCAAAATTGGCATTACAACCCACTTGAATCAGTAGCCTACAGTATAGATAAACACCTATGTCTGTTAGGTCTGTGTAAGGTAGAAAGTATGGTCCATGTCATTTTAAGACAATAAATTCAGTCCTTCTTTGGAGTGTTTTTTTTTTCTCCTTTTACTCTAAACCTCTTTTCCTAATAGTTGATACAATCATATTGGATAATTTAATGACATTGCCAGGACTTTCCTGAATTTGACATTCTGGAGTGCTGTGTTGTCATATTGCAAAGCATTCTACAGTGCATTACATGTAAATTTTGTTTCATAAGCACACATGTACTAATGAGAAATTTGAGCCAAAAGAAACAATCTTGTAAAGTGTTGCATTGAGCAGCCCAGCCTGAATGCAATCACAGTTACTAATGTCTGCCTTAAAAAGCCATACAAATACTGTATTCGCCCCACTGTGAGAAATGCATTAGTATAAATCCACAAATTAGTTAATTGTTTTTAACTGGATTTATGTAGAAAATTTGGGTTATGACATATAAAATTGCAAATGAGTCTGTGAATGTGAAGGCTCTTAAACATTTGTTTCACCTTTAATAAAATAACTCACAGAAATGAAATTGATATGATAAACAATACTGTCAGTTCCTTAATGATATCCTTCAAAATAAAAAAGATTTTTTCTTAAACTTGCTTATCCATTAAAGGCACAAGTCAAGAATGAAACCTTAAAGTTCCTTAAAGAAACACTCACTTGTACACCAACCCCAGGTCAGAATTGAGTACCATTCAGCCTATCAAGTATACTGTATATTTGGAATGTAAATGAAAACTAAAGCACACAGAGAAGACACGTGTGTGAACATATGAAAAATGTTCAAATTCTGCAATAGTAGTGTCCATTCAATTGGTACTGTGCTATTGTGATACTGGTACTTTGGATATGGTTAGCTTGTGTTCCCTGGAGCTAGCTATATCCACAATATCAGTTACAAAAAAGATGAAAATGAGAGCATAAAGTGCTTAGATATACAAGTAGATTATTTACATAATGGAAAACTGATGAGTAATATTAAACTTGATTTTTTTTTCTTTTTGTTATTGTTAGTATTAACATTGAGTGTGGCATAAATAGTTATGCAGTATTTCATTAATTCATTATGTATTTTATGCAACCAACTCTGATCTTGAAGAACTTATAACTTTTCATTCATATAAGATTTTAAACATCATTTGACCTTATACTGCTAGGCTATAGTTTGCTTTATTTTCCCAAATAAGCTAAAAGCACTTTTCTGATTTCTATTTCTTGGGGGTTGGAGGTGGGGGAGTGGGGTTATAAAACAAGGTGTTTATGTATGTCTGTAGTTTGGCACAGTAATAAATAACTAACAATGTGTTTATAACAGTTGTTTAGTACTGTTATGCTTTAGGCACTGACAGTGTAGCTTATCTTTGTCTGCATACATATGGACTGATGCAGTTACTCCATCATTTACAGAAAGACGCAGTCTAAGCCTCTTTTCTAGTGGCACTCAGTCCCTTGTTACTTCCCTGAAAAAAGAGGTGGCGCAAAATCAGAGCCTAGGGAGCTGTTATCTTGGCCATTATTCTTTACATGGCACCTAAAAGTGCCAAGACAAGCACATAATGCAAGTAAGAAAGACTAAACATTGGATTTTTGGAGCCAAGCACATACCCAAATTTGTCACATAGTTTCAACTTTAAATATCGAGCAGTGTACACTGAGTTAATGTTTAAAAGATGAAAAGAGAACAAGGAATTTAAAAAAAAATGTAAAATTACTGCAAAAGCAAAAAGGAATCAACACATTCCTGGTAGTAAAGTATCTTTCAGGTGGTAGAGATTACAGAATCTATAATATTGGGGCAAAAGAGGGTCAGAGCAAATCATCATAAAACAAAGAAACTGTAGTCCACAATGGTACCCCAAACTTCGTAACAAAAGCAGTTTGTGAATTTATCTTCAAGAAAGAATACATAGTGACTGACATCAACCAAAAAATAAATAAAAAAAGTTTCCAAAGATCTTGACATACAAATCCCAATCACCCCCAACAACCATCCGCCTCCCCATGATGTAGATATGAGACACAACCCTCCGCGTGAGGAAACGTCAAATCAGAGGCGGCCTTAGGAGTACGTGGGGCCTTGGGCGAGTGTCATATGCGGGGCCGAGAGCCTAAGTGTAGGCTATATACCATACCACCACGCTCACGGGCTTGTCCGCCTCTAATGCTGTACGCCTTATTATTGTTAAAAAACATAGTGCCTTATGTAGGTACCTTTGGCCGTTTGATTACATTACATATTGTAATTGTTCTTATATTGGTTTAGTGGCCTTTAACCAACTTAATTAATGATTCAGAAACATTTTGCATGCAAAATTAACAAACTAGATAACAGTCGTTTCTGCCAAACCCACTGGAGTCATCAGATTTATTTAATTACGGAGAACCAGAACACTTGTAATAAAACAAACACTTACCAAACAGCTGCTTTGACAGTCACAGAAGTTCCTCGTAGTCCAATGTTGAGGCAAGTTTCTTTTCGATTGACAAAATAGCTAAACTGCACAATCTGTTTTGTGACATTGTTGATCATAGATAATTTTTGATAAATTTCAACTTTGAAAAGCTTCTTTCCGCGCTCGCAACGGTTACAGGAATGGTCAACACAATTCTGTACACAACAACAATTTTGGGAAATGAATCTCAAATGGGCCAAATGTACCGAAGACACTCTTGAGCTGTATTGATGTTATCAGGAAGCATTTCTCGAAAAATCTTCAATTCTCCGCACAAGTCAATTCCGTCCAAATCGTGTGAGTCTTCTGCGCGTAACACTCTTTTCACCCAAAAGCAAGAAACATGATTTCTCACTCTATATTTCGACAAGAAAGAAGAGTCGAGATAAGGCCATTTGGAGACACCTGCATGGTATTAGCGTCGCCTTCTTTGCTGACCCAGTGTAAATCCGAAACTGAAGGGCGTAATTATTACGGTATTTTGAAATCAAAAATGTTGTGCTAAGAGCTTTCTTGGTTATTGGTGTAGATGCCGGGAAAGGCTTCTAAAGTAACAAGTCCTCGTTTATGAGTGGTTTCCGAAGAAATCCACCACATACCGCGTTTCAGTCTATAACGGATTTGAATGTCTTGCAGAGGCCCCACATATTTTTATGATGAGCTGACGGTGACAGAAGAACCTCCTATCGCGGGTCCCCCCCTCAGGCGCGGGGCCTGAGGCAATTGCCCTAGTCGCCACCCTGAAAGGCCGCCTCTGCATCAAATAAAACTAATATAAGACAACCAGAAAATTAAAAGTTATATACATATCCTTTCCTATGTACAAGATATTGTTCCACTGATGCCTACATGATAAAACTATGATGTCTTCTGTTTCATATCATGTAGATATTGTGTGCTACAGTGGGTGAAGGGAGAGAATTACAGGGCAATAAGCTAAAAGCATGAACCAGATTAACTGGAAAACATGAAAAAAGAATGAATACAAGGAATTGTTTTAATGGGATAAGATTGAATACTTAAAATACGATGTTTGTGTTTTGGGCGACAGCAAGTAGTTTTCGCTCTATTATATACAGCATTGATATATCATATCTCTGTATAAAGCGTGCCACTAAAAATTATACATTTCAGAATTCTTTTGTCCTTTGAATTCCCCCTTTTTCATTCGAGCTTGAGACTTGAATCTAATATAAACTCTCCATCTGAATTTGTTTGGTACTAATAATAGGTCACCTCAAGCTGAATTTTGGTAAGTATTTTGTTAATAATTTCATCAAGCTCTGAAGTTATCCACATGTTCACAACACAGAAAAACCTCTTAGCAAGAAGGATTAGATCAGAGTCACTTGACAAATCTTTATTTTCATATTGACATTATAATGCATCTGCATTAAAGGTTTTATCAATGTTGTGTTCAAAGAGGATGGATAACATGTCCTATTGGACATTTCTGTTAATCATGAGCAGCAGTGATCAATGGATTTCCACCTTTAAGGACTGTTCAGAAGGGCGGTGGAGGGCATTTGCTAAAGTTAATGAACATAATGTTAGATACTGTATTTAACCCAAGCTTAAAAGGCAAAACCAAACTAGAAATCAAAACTAGTCTAAAGTCAAAACCAGAGTCTTTTCTCTAAATTGTTTGTTTGCTCAAGCTGAAGTCAAGTCATCTTTTATAGCCTGGCATTATGTGTCATGCAACCTGCACATAATGTGCCCAGCAGCTCACAGTGTCTGAAGCAGGGGTCTCCAACACGTCGCTCACGAGCAACCAGTAGCTTGAAACCCCTTTCCAAGTAGCTCTCCAAAGGGTTAATGAATCCAACATAAATTTGAAAACTTGATTAGTCAAATTAGGGGTGGGCGATCTTTCCAAAAAATCATATCACAATCTTTTTAACACAAAATCACAATCCACAATCTGAATTGCAATCTATCTCTTCAATGTGGCATACACTTAAGAGAATATCCGAACTCAAACTCATCAAGACCTAAGTAACACTTTATTTTAAATATCAAACAAAGTTGAATTTAATTGTTCTCTGGTTCGCTAGCTAAGCAGAGTTAAGGAACACGCCCCGAAGATGGCGAGTAAGTGAGGAAGGCCCCCCTCCCTCCCCTCGGCCTGCTGCATGTTTCACTGGATTTGTGCAAATAAATCAGTACCACAAGCGAACTATGAGAGAAGTCGCAAAATCAACCGGAATGTTTAAGCAAATTATAGGAAAAAATCTGATCTAAATCCATTAAGTAGTTCTCTTGTGAAAAGCAGACAGACATACAGACAGACAGACATTGGATTTTATATATTAGTAAACATTCAAAATAATGTGCAGTTAAAGTCTCAGCAGCATTCTTAGCATTTTTGGAGCTTAGTAGAGCCAAATAACTATAAGAATCTTCACCAAGCAGCTCTGAAAATGTCTGCTTTGTTTGGGTCTACATACCTCTGTGAGTCTGCCTTTTCTGGCATGAATGTCATGAAATCAAAGTTCAGAACAAGACTGACAGATGAACATTTAAATGACTACATAAGAGTGAACCTAAGTGTCTACACTCCGCCATACACCTCTCTTGTTGACTCCATGCAGCGCCTGTCATCTGACTAACTAAAAAACACATCACACATGTAACTGGACATGTGAATACTCTTATGAAGTGAAAGAGTGACATGTAACAAAATGACAAATTAATAAGTCATATCTGTGTATTTGTAATTGCATTGTTTTGTTTTGACAGCATTCATGTTTTAATTCAATAGTGTGAAATACACTTGAAAATGCATACGGACATTCAAAATGCACTTGCAGGTGAACTAAATATTTTTTGTGATGTTTTAATGCAAAATGTGAGTTGTGGACACCATCATTTTGCAAATATTCAGTCAAAACAAGCTTATTCAGTTTGTTTGGGTTGAAAGAAGCTATGAGAATAAACATTAGAAAACATGAGTAGCTCTCAGCCATTTTAATTTTGTAAAAGTAGCTCTCAGTGGGAAAAGGTTGTAGTCCCCTGGTCTGAAGTATTGAAATGGAGGGCACCTACTGTATGTGTACGTTATACACAGACAAAATGGCAGTGCCTATGAAAACACAAATTGACAATGGCATGACATCACGAAAATAAAGTTAAAAATAACTAAACAATAATAAATAAAAAAGCAATAAAATACTCCTGACCAAAAGCAAACATTGGGAATGAGTTAGTACTGTTTCTGGCAATCACCAGGGAGGAAATTACAAAAATGAAATCTAATAAAGAATAATGACCACCTTGTCTGCAATGAATTTAATCTAAACATTTTTGAATAATTGGATTTTGTGCTCAGTAAAAATTGCAACTATTAGTTGAGCATCTTCTAACCGGTGTGTCCATTCATCTATAGTGAGTTCTATAAAAATGACAAAGACGCAAGATGATTCAGTGTTCCACCACCTCCAAACCCTGAATGTCATGCATTGACCTCCAATTTAAAGTTTAAAGAACAGTCAGGATGTTGAAGCAATTGTGAAGAGAGTCTTAAATTGAACAAAAGCTTATTATGCTTTGTCAGACCATAGAAAAGGCTTATTAATCATCTTTGTTAATGAAGTCAGTGGGGAACTAGGGTACTAAAATCCTCAATAAATTTTCTCTGATAGTTAGCAAATTAAATCTTTCAACTTTTCAACTGAGTGTGGCCCTTAACATTCTAAAATCATTTTTATTTTCACTGAATCTGTAGTTAACTGTTTGTTTGACATAATGTAATAAGTGGATCGATGACTTATGGAATTCACATTTTCTCAACTTTTATATGTAATTTATTATTGGATAATATCTCTAAAACTTCCTGTGATTCTTCAGCTTAGCAAAATTGTGGAAAAAGATGAGAATATTATCCTGTAAATCAAAACATACTGTAAAACCCTCAGTATGTTCTGAAATGCTACATGTCATTAATGAATGATTGAAAAACTGTTTTGCTTAACCATATGGCATTGGTAGGCATTCCTAATGTCCAGTAGATTTGTTAAAAGCAGTTTTCCATTACATTTCTTCAATAATTCTGATTCTTATTAAATTATAAGCACACTTTAAATTACAAACTCGATTGAGCAGCAAGGAGATTAACAACAATAAACTGTATATAATTTTCAGTAATTACTGCAGAGCCAAATAAATCCATCCTTCTTCTCGAAGAGAAAAACCTGACACTGACTTAATTGTTACAGTATATAAATACAACCTGTTGTCACATTCTACTTTCTATAGTCCAAAATTGTAGCTTTTGTTTCTGGCTTAAATAAAGAATATACCCCTTTTAATTATATGTTTCTTCATTTTAACATTCAAAAGTAAGATTATGATAAGAAAATCCATAATAGCCAAGAATTTCTATAGGAGATGGCACACCTGTTATTAAAAAAAAAAAGTAAAATTACTCATGTCCACAATAAATAAAATTAATTTTCAAAGAATTAAAAAAAAAAAATCTTAAAAAACATATACAGTATAATAAAAGTTTTCTTGTTTTGTAATTAGCTAAACACTGAAAGCGGACAGACATGGCTAAATTAAAAGCTCTTACATGACTTTTCTTTCACTAAAGTTGTTATTCAGAAGGTGATTCTTCCTTCCCTTCTTATCTCAAGCAATAGGTGCAATAACTGACTTTTCTATTTTACCCAGGCTTTTAGCTCCTACTGCAGAAGTCAAATAATGTTCATTTTTATGATACAACAAGTAATAAAGGTGAATTGCGAAGGAGTTGTGCATTTGTAATTTAACATGAGCATTAAAGAGTGAGCTGCTTTAAAAGATCTAGAAACAGATACTGCAGTATCATTACCAAGACATTGTCACATCTACCATAATCTGACGCTACAGTCCTTAAAGAATAGAGCATGGGGTGCTGCATGTCTCTGACATCTCTGAAAAAAGTAAACAGGATCATTTAAATGTGTGTGTTTTGGGCTCAGAAATTGCTTGAAGCTAAAGCACATAGCCACTTGGTACTTCAGCAATAACCTTTGGAACCTCTGCTCTAGTTTAGAGGGCCAAAAACAAGTAAATGCTTTCTGCTCTAAGGCAAGGTGTGCTCTAAATTTTAAACAGTACTTCCTGACCAATAACAAACAAATTAGAGACACAAACAATTTAGTGTCGCATTTGATATTAAATTTGGGCTAAATAATAATGTACATTGCATATAAAAATGTGTTTCTTGGAAAGAAAGCATGGAGTTTTATTTTATACACAAACTGAAAGAACTAATTAAATGATGTTTGTTCAAGTGTGCAATCCAAAATAAAGTCAACGCACAAAAAATATTTGCAGTTCGTACTACTGAACACAGTGAGTTACTTTGAGAAATGTGCACATTTATTCTTTAGTAAGTGTTCTGTAATCAAGGGACAGAAAACAGCCAATCTGAATCCCTGACTTAAAAGAAAACTAACATAAATCATATTTGTCAAAAAAGCAGATTTAATATGGTAGAATCACTGGCAGTATGTGTTTGCACCTAAATATATGAGCAGGTATTATACTGGAATGTAGAATGAAGCAACAAATGAGAATGACCTGTTGCTGACTGCATGAGTCACTCGTTGATTCAGTGCTAAATGTTGTTATTTAGTAACTAATTTTTTCTCCATAAGATCATAATTCCAGTTCAAAACACATTCAATCCATATTAGTATTTTAATGAAGTTGCATTCTGAATGCCCACTCTAATTTATACCGACTATAGTAATTTAAATAATTTAGTGAAAAAGCATTTGCCCTCTTTCTGATTTTCTACATTATTGCATCATTTTAGCAGTAAATCTTATTCATTCCTCCAGACACATCTAATAGATAATTAAGCATTCTAAATGCTAAGCATTAATAACTTTTTTGTTCTGAGACTGCTTAAAAACATAAGCATCTTTGAGCTCTAAATATGCATTAACAGAGGTTAAAGCTGAACATTAAATTCCAAGGATGAAGCGATCAAAATGCAAGTGAAAAAATTAAACAAAATCTTAATGCTTTATTTTTTAAAGTCCCTCTGAACCTAAACTGAATTAAACAAGGTTGATAATTGGTTGCCTCTTTGGAATCAATAACTGATTACACCACTGTTAATAGCAACAGCTACAACCAGACATTTCTTTTAGTCTCTCGCAAGGCTGTGGAGAAATTCTGCTCATTATTCTGTGATTCAGCTCCTTTTTGTGAGTTTTTAAGCATGACATAACTCTGTGATTAAAGCACTGTCACAACATCTCAATGATGAATAAATCTGCACTTTGACTATGCCATTATAAAACTCAACTTATTTTTCTTAGGCTGTCCTGCTGTTGATTTGCTTAATGTTCTTTAAATTATTCTCCTTCTGCATGATACATGACCCAGTTATGCCTCACCTTTACCTCACAGATGGATGGCCCTCCATTCTTCAATCTGCTGATACAGAGTAGAATATTTGCTTTCTTCAGCATTGGCAGTCATCCAGGTGCTGAGGCAGAAAAGCATCCTCAAGCCACAACAACACAACCACCATGCTAAAACTTCCAAAGATCTCTAAAAACATCTTTTTTACTCTTTCCTGTTTGATAATCTTGTTTCTGAAGATTTTCAGAAATTTGTTTTGATCATGCAATTATATGCTTCCAGAATCTGTGTGTGGACAGCTGCAGTCTGTCCATGGTGTTGTTTCAGAGACACTGATGTCTAAATAAGCAGAAAACAACCCTCTAATAGACTGGTGCTAACTGACTAATAGACCTTACATATTTATTGTATAGCAGTTACACACCTAATCTCTTTTTCTGTTATCTAATTTATTAATTTTTTAATCCTCTTCATATAGGTGTGGTGGGGCATCCTGTCATATCTGGAGGCTTTCATCACTCATAAGGGTAAAAAAGGGCCATGATTGGGAGAAACAGCCTATCTAATCTGAGTATTGTTACTAGATTTCTGTGCTAGTTATGAATTGCCTGTAACAGCAAGAACCATAATCGAAACCAATGGTGGTGATGGGTATGCCTGCTACCAGCATGCCATTGGTCAAAGGTCAATAATTGATTTTGTAGTTATATTTATCAAGGCTATGTTCTCCAAACATTTGGATGAAGAAAGGCATCAAACTGTCAACTGATCGTCACTTGTTGGTAAATTGATTCAGATAGATCACAAGCTATAATACCTTATGGAAAAGAGAAGGATGAGCTGGAAGAGCTTCTCTTGTATCTTGGGAGATGTCAGGGACATAAAGTGGAAATGGACCACATTCAGCATCTTAGAAGTGGAGGCAGTGGCCAAAATGTTCTTGGTAGCTGACATGGCAGCAATATTAGCATCTTTTGAGAGGTAGTGCCAGTTGTAATGAAATATGTCAAGCTGGAGAAAGAGGTATTCAGTACAGTGTTAGCAGGGTGTCTACCAAAAATGTTGCAGCTGAAGAGAAGGCCCTTGTTAGGGTTGACTTTGGTAAGACCATGACACACTACTTGTTGATGTCCACAAAGAGGTCAGGGTAAACCACTTGATGACTCTGAAACTGTAGGTGAGACATTACCCATACTGTTCTTAGCAAATGTTGGCCAATCTTGACATCAACTGATAATACCTTTGTGAGATGAATAGAGTTCTTTGAGCAACTCTGATATCCAGTAGATATGCCCTAGTCAGGGGAGATGGTGACAGAAGCATTGGATGGGGTAGAGCCTATCTTTCTGGCTGAGATTG
Source organism: Polypterus bichir lapradei (assembly GCA_026402145.1). Classification (NCBI taxonomy): domain Eukaryota; kingdom Metazoa; phylum Chordata; class Cladistia; order Polypteriformes; family Polypteridae; genus Polypterus; species Polypterus bichir. Next base: position 71,346,688 of record JANRMT010062854.1, on the reverse strand, counting down.
CCGCTGAGATTAAAAAGCTCCACAGTGGTAAGCCCGTAGTGGTAGATGAGATCTGAAAATGCTTTAGGCACTGGGTATTGCAGGGGTGTTTTGACTTATATGCCTCTATTATTACTTAGCATCAGCAGTTGCAGGTTGTATGAGTTGAGCTTAACTATGTGCATTCCAAAATAAGTCGAGCATGGGCAGAAATAAGACTGACATAACTACAAGATTGGAGGACTTTAAGTAGGTTATTTTCAATAAAAAATAACAGAGTATCTATAATGTTACTTCTTCTTCTTCTTCTTCTTTCTGCTGCTCCCGTTAGGGGTCACCACAGCAGATCATCTTCTTCCATATCTTTCTGTTCTCTGCATCTTGTTCTGTTACACCTATGTGAGCAACTATAATGCATTGGTGAAAAAAGCAATATTGTCTGAAGTTTAGGTGAAGAACCCTTCATTGGCCCAGCAAGTTCTCATCCTTAAAAAAAATGTACACGGAGGCAGTTTAAAATATTGTGTCTGTAGTTAATGATCTGTCTAAAGTAGAATTTAATGCACAATGAAAACTTGCTGCCTTATGATAACTGAAGATAACACAAGAACTTCCTCCAAATATGCTGTATATACACTATATTAGCCAGAATTAATAGTTTCTTTCAGTTTCTCCACCACCGTAATATAGCACCTTTCAATGTGTAATATTTTTTAAATAGGTATGTTGGAGGCTGGTTTGGGAATCATAATTCTCATGCCTCTGGTCTTTTTACCATAATCAGAGTGAAAGACTTGGCCCACACAATCAGTTCTCAGCTTCAGTTGATCTTTACTATTAAATATGCCCCCTACAAAGATACTATATTCAATCAGAAAGATCTGTGATGAGAACAAACATTTTCTACTTGAGCTTACGACTAAGGCTTTTAAAGTTCCAGCTTACCGACTCGGCAGCGATGTGGCATGGTTTTCACGCTGGTAGGGGAGTTTAGTCAGTAATCCCAATGTAACAATTATTAATTAAAAGAGTTATCATTATTTATTATTAAATTCTGGAATTTTACTTTGGTACTATAGAATACTAGCCAACCCACAGCGTAGCATACGCCGCATAATTAATTATTGATGTGTGAACACTTCCTGAAAGACACAGTTGTCCAAATGAGGAGGGTTTGAGGATACAACTGTCAGTGAATGAAAAGATGGAACTCTGGAGAGAGCAACATACAATTGTCTGTGACTGAAAACAGGTTTTGGCAGATACAGGTATATCTTTTTGAAAGTTTGGCCCTGTGCCTTATTAATTGTCATTGCAAACGCCAATCTAACAGGAAATTGTCTGTGTGTAAAAGTATAAGGTAAATTTGAATCTGATACAGTTACCTGATGCAGGAATTTGTATAACATTGAAAGAAGTGTTGTTTTTCATGAAATACATTTGAGGCGGTGGCCATGGTAGGCAAATGAACAGTCAACGTGGCTCACAGCTGCATGTGGACTGTAGCACAGACCAAAGTGAGTGAGGATGTGTTTGGTAACGTGTTGGGGGCGGGCACATGAGCAAGCAGCGCACATGCCTCGAGACCGAGGGTGGACGCGGGAGGAGGGTGAGAGTTGGCGGGCGGGCTCTGTCGTGCGTTCCCCATTACAGGAGGAGGGTTAGAGTGGGCGGTCGTGGCTCTGTTGTGCGTACCCCATGGTCAGGCGACTTGGTCGATTATATATATATATATATATATATATATATATATATATATATATAAAAGCAGCCGGAACCGAAAAGAACAATGAAAAGTCAATGTGGCTCAGAGGAGCATGTGGATTGTAGCACAGACGAAAGCGACTGAGACTGTGTTTGGTGAGTTGTTGCGCGCGGGCACATGAGCAGGCAGTGGACATGCCTCGAGAGCAACGGTGGACACAGGAGGAGGGTTACAGTTGGCGGGTGGGGCTCTGTCGTACGTATCCCATGACGCGGGAGGAGGGTTAGAGTTGGCGGGCGGGTCTCTGTGAGTTGGCGGGCCTGGCCCTGTCGTACGTATCCCATGGTATCCTATAGTCTTACAGTTGGCGGGCGGGGCTCTGTTAGAGTTGGCAGACGGGGCTCAGTGAGTTGGTGGGCATGGCTGTCTGTCTTGCGTGCCCTTAGTGAATTATATATATATAGATACAATAAATCAGCTACAGAAAAATCTTATCAGTTACGATATGCATTTCTTAAACACAGGGTGGTGCAGGGAAATGGGAAATCTTGGAACTAGGTGTTGGCGAGTGTGGGGCGTCTACAGTTGTTTGGGACCAATGTTTAGAACCCCTTGCCATTAGTTATAATGGAGCAGTACAGTGGTGCGTAATGATCGTTTGCTGTGAAAGCCTTTTTTTTAAGAATGGTGATAGTGTGACTGCTGCAGAAAGGGAATTTCAGCATCATTTTCAGTTAGGATGTCATGATTGTGTCCCATCTGCTCATGCAATTACAACATGGGTGCAGAATTTTGAAGAAATGTGTTCAGTCTTAAAAAAAATTCCCCAGGTGAAGCCACTACGCATACTACCCAACAGTCAATGGCAGCTATTCGACAATTGTTTGGAAGGTGCATCATTTCACGCAACGGTGACATTCTGTGTTTTTGGAAATCATGGATGTCGTGTCCTCTGGGCCAAAGAGGAAAAGGACCATTCAGATTGTTATCAGCACAAAGTTCAAAAGCCAGCATCTGTGATGGTATGGGGGTGTGTTAGTGCCCATGGCATGGGTAACTTGCACATCTGTGAAGGCACCATTAATGCTGAAAGGTACATACAGGTTTTGGAGCAACATATGCTGCCATCCAAGCAACGTCTTTTTCAGGGACGTCCCTGCTTACTTCAGCAGGACAATGCAAAGCCACATTCTGCATGTGTTACAACAGCATGGCTTCGTAGTAAAAGAGTGCGGGTACTAGACTGGCCTGCCTGCAGTCCAGACCTGTCTCCCATTGAAAATGTGTGGCGCATTATGAAGCACAATATACAACAACGGAGACCCCGGACTGTGGAGCAACTGAAGTTGTACATCAAGCAAGAATGGGAAAGAATTCCACCTACACAGCTTCAACAATTAGTGTCCTCAGTTCCCAAACGCTTATTGAGTGTTATTAAATGGAAAGGTGATATAACACAGTGGTAAACATGCCCCTGTCCCAGCTTTTTTGGAACGTGTTGCAGGCATCAAATTCAAAATAAGTGAAGATTTGCAAAACAACAATAAAGTTTATCAGTTTAAACATTCAATATCTTGTCTTTGTAGTATATTTAATTGAATATAGGTTGAAAAGGGATTTGCAAATCATTGTATTCTGTTTTTATTTACGTTTTACACAAAGTCCCAACTTCATTTGAGTTGGGGTTGTAATTACTATAAAAATAAAAATAAAAAGCAAACCTCTGCAGTAGTATTTAACAGTTAGAAAAAAGCAGAGTGGGCTTTTAGATAGAAGTAAACCAGAAGACACAGCCATTATTAATATTCACATTTTAGGCAAAATATTTTGGAAAAGTGCAGAAAGATCTTGTTGAAATAAAAGTAAAGAGTAAAATAAGGAATAAATAAGACAATATTAGTAATCATTTTAGCGTGGTAATAGAATTATTAATAGTTTAATGATATAGAAGAAATTGCAATGGAATTGGGAAAGAAGACAGTAAGAGTAAGCAAAAATAAAGTGAAACAACGCTATCTGAAAGTAACCTTCAGCCCCAGCCCACAGCTTAGATGGGCATGTAAACCCTTAACAGATGCATTCAGCGTATCTAAGTTGCTTAATACTATTATACAAAACCCTTTCATCACAGGAAAGTCCAGAACGATATACACAGATTTGATTGTTCTTAAAAAAAATCACTTTCTTCTCTGTTGCACAGCTAAACATGTTTCCTTTTTCCCTAAATTTGTCAGATTTGACAATAGTACTAGGGTGTTGTACCGTGTTAGCCATTATGGATGTAATGAGAAGTCAAGCAAAATGACATCTTTTATTGGCTAACTAAAAAGATTACAAATATTCAAGCTTTCGAGACATCTTGCCTGAAGAAGGGGCTTGAGTTGCCTTAAAAGCTTGCTTATTGTAATCTTTTTAATCTATACTAATAAACGGCAAAGCCCTCACTCACTCACTCACTCACTCACTCACTCACTGACTGACTGACTGACTGACTGACTCATCACTAATTCTCCAACTTCCCGTGTAGGTAGAAGGCTGAAATTTGGCAGGCTCATTCCTTACAGCTTCCTTACAAAAGTTGGGCAGGTTTCATTTCGAAATTCTACGCGTAATGGTCATAACTGGAAGTTGTTTTTCTCCATTTACTGTAATGGAGTTCAGCTGGAGGGGCGGAGTTTCGTATGACATCATCACGCGTCTCACGTAATCACGCATTACGTAGAAAGCCAGGAAGAGCTACAAAACGCGCTTTAGAAAACATGCATTATATAATTAAGAAGGCAGCGAAACAATTAGAAGCGAGCGAGTGACATATAAAACCATATTCAGCGGCTCACGTGAACTGACGCAGTGCGCAGACAAAAAGTAACAGTGCCAAAGAGTGCTGAACAAAAACCGAATTACACTGCTATGCTCAAATAGATAAACCACACGCAGTGGCGCGATACTAAAGCATTCGCCTGTAGCGCCCACGTCCGAGGTTCGATTCCCGAGAGGGGATGCACTAAGTATGTACGCGCGCTTCTTGATTTATTTTAACCTCGCATCCCCTTAGTTTGAGACGTATGAAAACGCATGCGGTTAACGCAGAAAGACAGATCACCTATTCACCTATTGAAGCTTCATGAATAATGGATACTTTATT
>JANRMT010062854.1:71320255-71336859 GCA_026402145.1 Polypterus bichir lapradei | reverse complement strand
AGAGAGAGAGAGATGACAACAACACTCATATCAATGACAAAACAATTACATTAACAATCATGTTACGTTATTTTTAAAATATTTCCCTTTCTTTTTCATAACTTCTTTAACACACTACTTCTCCGCTGCGAAGCGCGGGTATTCTGCTAGTTAGTCAATAAAAGGTGTCATTTTGCTTGACTTCTCTGATTAGACAACAAAGAAATGTTTACTAGGTAAATAACAAAAATGGTGGCAATGATGTCATAGAAATAATGGTAAAAATAAAAAATGAATAATAAAGCCAAAAATGTCTGCAATTATGACAGTAATAAATGGATGAGGCCAATCACTTGCAATCAGGTCACATTATTAAAGAAATATTTTGAACATTTTGAAGTACCACAATACAGCTATGTTCTTTGACATATTAAATTATGGATACTGTTTTATGTTTTTAAGGTTTTTACTGGCCTATGCAGTTTTGGAAATGCTTTAAAAATGTTCACCTTATCATAAGTATTTTTATGTATTACTAGATTCTGTGTTATCAGCTTCCAAGTGCTGCAGATAACGGTGACTGACGTGCACCTTATCACAGTTTTCCAGCATTTTAAAACTGTACTTTATGCCATTACTATGCATTTCAATTTTTCATCCTTCATACTGTGATTAGCACTTAAACCAGAGAGCTTACTATTTGTTGCCATCTTTTATGAAAGCTGTAAAATTGCTGAGAATTATCACTGCATGAATATGACAGCAATACGAGTATTTTCACCACACCATAGGCTTCAACTTATCTTAGCATGCTTTGCAGCATTATGCAAGCTTAAACACCATTTAATTTTTATTCCACTGAAAAACAGCCAGTTAAAATCCAAAGCAAACAGGGAAAATAATAAAAATGCAAGGCTGGTGAACACTGTCTGCTGCAGCTAATGTAGCCCCCTATTTTTATCCCCCTAGATCACTGCTGAACAGTCCAGGTTCCTCCTCTTCTAAGAAAAGAAAAAACAGCCCATCCTGGCTCCTCATATTAATTTTTTAGGTTAATCGTTTCATCTTTTCTCTTTGTATGTCCTACCTCACCCCATGTTCTCCCTTGCTCTTTTCTCATCATTCTTTGATAGCTCCCGAAGCAGATCACATTCTATATGCAATGTAAAAAAATATTTGGCAGTGATGCAGTAATTGTTAATAATTTAAATTACTACACCCATAGAAGCTCCAAACAGTATTTTTTATAATAATTTTTTTAATAAAATATTTTATCGTATACTGATTTGGGGGTAGATGAATGTAGCTTTTCTTATGTACAGTATTTGTATATTTCTACTTTAGAGTTTGACCTGAGGTGGGGTGACTGCTGTCTTTGTCCTTAATAGAAGACTTAAGTTAATACCAAATTTTTTTTTTTTGGTTAAGCAAAAATCTTTACTTGATTTCTTGTAATCAAAGTTAGTATTGACGACTTCAGGTAGGTATGAGAACAGTGAAGACATCAATAGCAATGTCACCATTGAATGGTTCATAATGATTGCCTCCTGTGCATGTCTCTTTTTATTTGCATTTGATGCTTACAGGACACTCATGTGTCCTTTTTGGGTGTAGTAGAGTGTATATATCAATAATTAATCAATTCATCCATTCCCTGTTAATCCTGATTTGTCTTGTTCTAGGGAAAAGATGCCAGCATTTAGCAATCATCGTGGCAGGCATTTTCCCAAAATGCTTTACAAAGCACTTGATCATATAACACCAACTAATACGAGATCTGACTTTAGGTCAAAAGAAAGTTCAAGTGCGTAATTCAGATGATTTCTGGTTTTATGACTTGGCACAACACAGGGAATGTCTATGTGCTCTTTGACATTAATAACATTACAAAATACAGTACTTCATGTATAGGCAAGGCATCCGGCCCAGCAAGCTAAGCTACCATATTATTTATTTAAGTTAACTAGAACAAAAGTAGAAAAAGGGAATTTTAGACTATGTCACTGCCATGGTTAAGTTTATAGATTGATAAAAGATTTTTACCCCACTCTGGCCTCACTAGAAATCTAAGAAATCCTTCAAAAGTTCTTGTTGTATGCCAGTTAAGCCAACCTCCTGTATATTTAAAAGATTCCTTTCCTTATCTACTAGTATCAGTACAAACTGATAACTCGCATAAATAAATGTTGATTGATTGATTGATTGATATTAAGATGCTTAAAAATACAGAACACTACTAGAGAGGCCTGCGATCACTGGTTGCTGATTCCAATGTGTCTATTATTCAGAGTCTATTTTGAATCTTGTTTTCAACTCATCGCTTAATTAAAGTTAGTGTTTGACATTTTTTGTGCTTAGACTAGAAACACTGACTGCTCTTACTTTTTATATGTTGTTTTTCAGTGTTGATGTTAGTGGATTTTTGCCTGATTTTAATATGCTGCTTGTTAAATTTGAATGAGCAAACATTGATGCATATTCCTTGTTGCTTGCTCCTGTTCACGTTTAGTGCAGTCTGTCAGCAGTTTGGAAACAAGGTAGCCTGCAAAGACTGAATGTGCCCTTTTGAGGAGTGTTTTACTGGACTAATGTAAAGCTTTGCTAAGTATAAACCTGCAGGTTAATTTAAAATTTAGGGACAGAGCATAGAAAAAGAAAAACAGGAATCTATCTAAACAAATGTGAAAACTTTAATTCTTAACCTGATAAGTAAACTGCCTACAGGGGAAAATACAGTCATTGTAGTCTAACATGGATAGAGTTGAGCAGCCCTGTTAAATATTTTATGCTGAACTTAGTGACAATTGTTTAGGAGTGTGGGAGGCAGTCCTTTAACCTTCAGAGACTGAATCTATTGTTTATACAAAGAATATAAAAGAGGAGTCAGAAATATGTATTTGAGTCAAAGTCATTGTTTCAATTCAGTGTATCTTCAGTTACAAATATTGCCTGCCTCAGTCAACTAAGCTTAAACCAGAAAGGAAAGTGAAATCCATTGCAGAAATTGGTAATGGAACATGTAATATTTATTGAAAATAATTAATATCACATCTGACCACGATTTCTTTTGTGCACCCACATCCATTAGCAGGAATGAGATTATTATTACATTTAGGTTTCCATAGAAAAGCTCTGTAGACTTCTTAGAAAGTGGCATGCCTTTCCATTTGAGAAGAATAATATTTTATTCAGTCTTTGGAAAACAAAACAACATTCCAAATCCTTTAGTAGACATATACAGCTTCTCTAGTGCCTTAAAACAACAGTTATTTTTATTCTGGTACTATTTATTGTGCATTGTTTTCCAAGAAATACTTTGGTGTCTTTCTAATTTACCATCAGGTTGGAGCCAGTCTCACACAGGGAGCAGGAGTTCTTCCCTTTGCTCTTACAGGAAGGGAGTTGATTTGCCCTCTTCTGGTTTCCCCTTTTATTTTCTGGGATAGGGTCATGTGATAAGAAAGGAGCTGACCTTTTATACATTCGCTCTTACCAGACAGTCCTTCTATGTCTCCTTGCATGGTCTGTAGTAGCTGGTTTGTGGTCCTCACCTATTAAAAAGGAGAGTATAATGAGGCATTGGAGATACCACCCCACGGGGTTCTCTAGGTTCACGGCTCTGATGTCAAAAGGAGATAGAGGAAGAAGCAGTAACAAAAGAAGATGTTTTCAAACTTGCTAAATCCAGCTCAGGATTGTGTTGGGCTGGAAACAATCCTTATATAATATATATATGTGTTAAGAAAATATGTGCTGTACTGTATAATATATTAGTAAGATATGGAATCCCTAGGTGGAAAAACTAATTTTGTAAAGAGGTAAAATAGAGCACTAAAGAAATACACAGTGTTTTGTGAATGCCTTTATAAGTTGTGGTCTATGGCCGGCCATTCATCTCGGCCAATACCCCCAGGCCACCAGATGGAGCCCTCCCTGCAGCATGGAGGTGCCCCGAAGTCCAGCAGGGAATCCTGGACAATGGAGCTTTTATTCACAGCCCTGCTGGATACCATGGGGACTGCTAGAGGACGCTGCAGGGAGGAGAAAAGAATATTTTCCCTATGCCCCGGAAGTACATCCGAGTCACATGGACAAGAGGAATGACGTGCTTCCGGGATGAAGAACTTTTTATCTGACCCGGAAGTGATAAGGAATCATGGACTGGGGATTGGAAACACTTTCGGGTCAGGGAATATAAAAGGACTCTGGGAACTCCCAGACGACGAGCTGAGCTGGGTGGAAGGGTGGCAACGCGTCTGGGAGTGGTGGAGTGATTATTATTGTGTATTTGTGTGAATTTAATGAGTATTGTGGAGAGGAGGGTGCTTGTGCACTGTATTTTTCCAAATAAAGAAGATTATTGGACTTTTACCTGGTGTCTGATGTCTTGGACAAGGGTTCAAGGGAGCGATAGCGCCCCCTCTCTGTCACAAAGTGCAAAAACTGTTTTGATATTACAATTATGAAATTATTTTGTAAATTTACATGTTGTCATTCTCTATAATTCCCCATAATCAACCAGTTTGATGATGTGATTTTTGTCCTACTTCCAGATGTATTACTTCAGTGTTAGTTTAAATTAAAGTAAAAGCTAATTATTCATACAAATCAGTCAGTAAATCACTAAATAAAATGCATGACCTCAATTTACTGATTTTCTTAGCAATATTTTAGTTGTAAAAATTAGAAAGTGTTAGACACTCCTAGCAACAACAGGAATTAGTCTTTAAGCTGCCCCTAGTGTATCCCAGGGTGAATACCCATACAGTTTAGAGCTGGTGATCAACTTGTCAATATGTCTTTACACACTGTCAAAAGCTGACTTACTGGAGAAGTTAAACATGTTTATCTAAACAGAGACAGAAAGAACACAAGGACTTCATCTTTATTGCACCCAATCTACTTGCAATGTCATTGCCCTCTCTCGCCTACATGACATAATGCATTCTACCACAGGTATTTTTTGAAGGCGAGCTGCTCTTTGGATATCCATCAATCCATTTACTGAAATTACTTTATCCATTTTAGAAGTCACTTGGGGCCGGTGGTGATCTTGGCAGCAAACCTGGAAAAAACATCCAGTCTATTGAAGGATATAATCACACACAACAACAACAACATTTATTTATATAGCACATTTTCATACAAATAATGTAGCTCAAAGTGTTTTACATGATAAAGAAAAGAGAAATAAAAGACAAAGTAAGAATTAGAATAAGACAACACTAATTAACATAGAATAAAAGTAAGGTCCGATGGCCAGGGAGGACAGAAAAAACAAAAAAAAAAACTCCAGACGGCTGGAGAGAAAAAATAAAATCTGCAGGGGTTCCAGGCCACGAGACCGCCCAGCCCCCTCTGGGAATTCTACCTAACATAAATGAAACAGTCCTCTTTGTATTTAGGGTTCTTATGGAAGGACTTGATGACACACTAACATCGCTCTTTCTGGGTCAGTTTTGAGTTGATAATTAACCTAAAACACACATTTTTGGTATGTGGGAGCGGGAAAGATGTAAATATAATAAGAACGAACAAATTGTACTTGGACAATTACTAGGCTTCTTGGACTTTGGAAGCATAGTGCTAACATCTGTGCCCCTACATGTTAATTGTTTAAATGCATTTTAAGTGGGCTATCAAACAAGTTCTAAAACAAACAGTAATATTCATAAGCAGGACACAAGTAGCTGAGAAAGGGCACAGTATGTCTCTTCCAATACATTTCAGTTTTGTTCTGTATAAACAAAATAAAATTACATCCTGAATAGTTTAGAAGTCACAAGCAGAGAAACAGTTCTTTCCCAACACTAAATATACAACTATGTAATTTCAGGCAGAATAAGAAGCATTTTTCTTGCTCTCATTAAAAAGCTGAGCTCACTTTACAGCACATGTAAATCTGAGCATCTAAAGCAGAAACTTATCAGCTTGGCAGAAATGTTAAAGATTTAGATTGCTTTGTTCTGCCTCAGGAAAATAACTTTGGCAAAGAAGATCAGGCACAACATTTGTGCTTTTTAAAATAAAATAATGAATGTTTTAGCTAAAAGAGTTAACTGTCCTAAATTGATTATATGTATATTAATAAGAAAGTACAATGAGATAAAGGCAAGCTCTGTCTTCCCAAAACAAAACAAAATTCATATTCATATTCATTTGGGACTGATAACATTTCTTTATAGAGTATTACCAAGTTTTTTTCTGAAACTGGATATAAGGCTTGATGTTAAATGCCTGTGAGCAAACTCATACTTCATTCTTACTTACTTTAATGAGCTGTTTATCCCAAGGGGATGAAGAGGAGGAGAAGCCAGAGGCCATCCCAGTGGCACTAGCTACAGTACAGGACTGGGTGGTGCGATTTCACATTGGTTGCCTTGGCAAAATTATATTTATCAAAATAAATATGGATTGGTGTGAAAAAATGTAACAGTCTTGTATGTTTTTACAATATTTTATGTGTAAAGTTTAACTCTGAATGTGTTTATAGCGGCTTTTGTATCACAAATACAGTATATTCAGTAATTTGATTTTTAAAGTCTAATGAAATATCTATGAGAAGAAGAAAAAAAGACTTAAAACATTCTGTAAATCTTCATAATCTTTGGCATAGCAACACTAATTTTACTGATGTAAGTCACCTTAAACTTATTGGAAGGCATATATGGAGGGAAGATAGCTAGAATAAGAATTGCACTCTTCAACTATGCCTTTGACACCACCAACACAGGGTCACTACCAGACTATCCCCTCAAAGTCAGTTGCCTACAAGTTATGGAGATAAAGACTAAAGAGGGAGATTGTGGTAGGACAAGTGTTAAGAATAAGGTGGATGCTGAAAGGTACATAATATCAAGATTGCAAACATGGCATATTTGGGCTTTATCTGGATTTATAAATTAAATGTTCATTTGTAATATTTTCAATAAGTTCAGTTTTCACTTTGTGCGCAATTTGTTGCATTACTTCAAAAGACAAACTCCTCCCAAATATGAACATTTTTATGCAACAAAATATGAATATGTAAAAGGATATGAAGACGTCACAAGGCTCTGTAACTTCATCTTTTGAAAACTTTGGTAAAATATTGTGCAGAAGGTATTCAATTATATTCAATAAGAAAACTATTTTTTCAAGATACTTTTATAATAAATGTGAAGCAACAAATCTGTGATTTTACTGCAAATGACCCAATTAAATGGGAAAACCTAGCAAAAAATGATGCAAAGTATATTTGGTTGAAACAAGGAAAAAACAAACATTTTTGTAAAGCAATGTCCTTGAAACATAAAAGAAGCTTGTAGGTGTACTGCAGATGTCATGAATGAAGAGTACAAAAATGAATTATGACCCAACTTGTTATACTTTTTGAAGAAAATCTTATTTTTTTTTCTTCCCTGGCAGCTATGGGCTCTTCACACAAGTAAACTGTTATAGTGAAAATAATTACTTTTCCTTCCAATCAATTTTCAAACACCTTTCCATGTCTGGAAATTTTGAAAGTTTCGCCCCTTCTCTTACTTTTCTCTTTTTTTCATTGAGGATGTTACTTCTTGATTGCTCAGTAAAAGGTCCTGTCAGGTTGTGCACCACACATACAAATTGTAACATTTAATATAAAAAACATGCAATGTTTACATAGAAATACAGTTAGGTCTATAAATATTTGGACAGAGACGTTTTTCTAATTTTGGTACTGTACATTACCACAATGAATTTTAAATGAAACAACTCAGATGCAGTTGAAGTGCAGACTTTCAGCTTTAATTCAGTGGGTTGAACAAAAAGATTGCATAAAAATGTGAGGCAACTAAAGCATTTTTTAAAACAATCCCTTTATTTCAGGGGCTCAAAAGTAATTGGACAAATTAAATAACTGGAAATAAAATGTTAATTTCTAATACTTGGTTGAAAACCCTTTGCTGGCAATGACAGCCTGAAGTCTTGAACTCATGGACATCACCAGATGCTGGGTTTCCTCCTTTTTAATGCTCTGCCAGGCCTTTACTGCAGCGGCTTTCAGTTGCTGCTTGTTTGTGGGCCTTTCTGTCCAAAATTTAGTCTTCAACAAGTGAAATGAATGCTCAATTGGGTTAAGATCAGGTGACTGACTTGGCCATTCAAGAATTTTCCACTTTTTTGCTTTAATAAACTCCTGGGTTGCTTTGGCTATATGTTTTGAGTAATTGTCTATCTGTATCATGAAACGCCGCCCAATCAATTTGACTGCATTTAGCTGTATTTGAGCAGACAGTATGTCTCTGAACACCTCAGAATTCACTCGGCTGCTTCTGCCACTGGCAGACATGCACACCCAAGCCATCACACTGCCTCCACCGTGTTTTACAGATGATGTGGTATGCTTTGGATAATGAGCTGTTCCACACCTTCTCCATACTTTTTTCTTGCCATCATTCTGGTAGAGGTTGATCTTGGTTTCATTGGCTTTTTTAGATGTTCTTTAGCAAAGTCCAATCTAGCCTTTCTATTCTTGAGGCTTATGAGTGGCTTGCAATTTGCAGTGCACCCTCTGTATTTACTTTCATGCAGTCTTCTCTTTATGGTAGACTTGGATATCGATACGCCTACCCCCTGGAGAGTGTTGTTCACGTCCAGGTCTTTTTGCGTTGCTGAGTTCACCAGTGCTTGCTTTCTTTCTCAGGATGTACCAAACTGTAGATTTTGCCACTCGTAATATTGTAGCAATTTCTCGGATGGGTTTTTTCTGTTTTCGCAGCTTAAGGATGGATTCTTTCACCTGCATGGAGAGCTCCTTTGACCGCATGGTGTCTGTTCACAGCAAAATCTTCCACATACAAGCATCAAACCTCAAATCAACTCCAAGCCTTTTGTCTGCTTAATTTATAATGACATAATGACGGACTTGCCCACGCCTGCCCATGAAATAGCCTTTGAGTCAATTGTCTAATTACTTTTGAGCCCCTGAAATGAAGGGATTGTGTTAAACAATGCTTTAGTTGCCTCACATTTTTAAGCAATCTTTTTGTTCAGCCCACTGAATTAAAGCTGAAAGTCTGCACTTCAACTGCATCTGAGTTGTTTCATTTAAAATTTATTATGGTAATGTACAGAACCAAAATTAGAATAAAGTTGTCTCTGTCCAAATATTTATGGACCTAACTGTATATACAAGGTGACACTTGAAAAACTGGCTCTGCACATGATAAGGTGAAGAAAGTATTGTGAAGTACCCATGCACAGTGTTTTGTTTTGTTTTGTTAGGTCTGTTACCTGTGTTCTTGCTGGGAAGATGAAGTTCCATATTCATTACAACAGCATATTTATATTTTAGAGCTGCGTGTTCATTCAGGCTCCTTCAAACTGAAACCTGAGGGATTCTTGGAACAATATTTCATTGCAAGTACTCCTTAGAGATTGGCATTACGGTTCACTTTGCTTATTCAGTTCTTTTGAACTACCCGTTTAATTAAATTGATTTATTTGATTCATTTGAGTCGCCACTAGGATCCCAGACTGCCATCAGGAAAGAATGTTTTGGCCTTCCCTTTTGTAGAAAACACAACTATGTGTACACCAGCTTCCGTCATTATTTATTACAAAAATTTGGGAGTGATTCCTTTAACAATGAGGGAGCAATGCACCAGTCTGTGGCACCTGTCTTGGGCTGCACTATTGACTTGCCCTTACAGTAACCCATTCTCACAGTTTCATATTGTGCTATTTTTATGCCTGTAAAAGTAATGTTACTTCTCTGAGAATAATAACTTAGCTAGGCTACAAATCACACTCCATTTTAATTGTTGATAATCCTTACTGTTAAACTGCATTTGACTTTGACAGCACTGTACAAGTAAAGCACAAGCATGATAGTACTGTGAAAAAATGAATAATTGAAATGAGAAAACGAGGCAACTTTGCCACTCTTTTCAGTTTCATTTAGTCCCATAATGCTAAATGAATCTTGCTTTTGGCAAACATCTGCAGAGTTACTGCTAACAATATAGTGTTTTTTTGTTTTGTTTTTTTTATTTGGGGGAGAGGGTCTACTGTATAGCTCTCAGACTTTATTTTGAGAATCAAGTGAATGAGAAACTTTGAACTTGTTAACAAATGATGATTTAGTTCAAATTCAAAAGACTCAGTGAACAATGCTCATTCAGTACCATAAAAACAATGTAAAGTAGAAAGTAACAAACCATCATTAGACGTTAGACTCTGTTTTTTATAAGGTAAAGTTCTGTGTGCCTAATTTAATTTGTTGAATGTAAAAAATGGACATAAAACTAAATGATATTGATTATTTAATGTATATATAAGATACAAAAACATAATTGATATACAGTATATGAGTATAAACATACTAAGTGTTAGTGTGTTATTACAGAAGCTATGAGTTTCCTCATCGTATTGTGTGACGAGATAAAGTTAGTGAGACTCATATGACTTGTTCATGTGTAATGACACAGTTTGAGCAAGAATCATGAGAACTGTGGAAGATGCTGATGACATTGTCCATGTGGCCCAGCACCGTTGTTGAGTGCAGCTGAATCGATTTGTAGAATGCTCCAGCAAAACTTACAATTCAGCAACTGGAGAAAAAGCAGAATAGTAAAGGTACTGTTACTAATACAGTACACTTAAATCAAGAAAGCCTTCTGTTCGTACTCCAGAGGATGTTGTCAACATCCTGTTATTATATGGAAAGAAGTCCTAATACAATGACATGGCAATTATCACAACAGATGAGGAAAAACCAGGGTGAACGAGCTAAGGCTGTGGAACTTTGCTGTTGAGAGCCATTTTGGTACTGCCTTAAAAATGGTCTGTAACATTCTTTAATAATAACATTCTCCATTAAAATATCAAACTAAGTGTTATATTTTATTAGAAAGTAAACTCTTGCTGACCTTGCTACTTTTTGTGTGTACTCCCTATGTATGTACATGTTTGTAATACAAATGTGACTCAGAGCTACCGTTGTTTTAGTTATAATGTCCTTTATTTTGTTCAGTGGCCAACATTTATTAATGAAATATAAGCCCACTGATTTTACACACTCAGTGTATGGTTTTGCGATTGTCCATTGTTTATCTTGCACAATATACATCTTTGTACTTATATAATGTATATTATAATATACATCATATTAAACACTATAGAATGTAATGAGTCATTTAATCATTTTCATAACCTGCTTGACATAGTTCATACAAAAAGTAAGGTTTGACACTTGTGAGAATGATTCAAACACAGCAGGGCAGTTCAGAGTATCCAATTGTCCTGTCAGCACAGTTAACCATGGGTGGAAACTAACAAGAACACAGAAAGAAAATGTAAAACTACACACAGAAGTCTCCGCATGTGCCATGAGATACACTAGATCTTCAGTTATACTTGCAAATTAATGTGGACATTTAAGCCTTTAGACCAGGGGTTCTCAAACAAAAACAGGTTTTTGTTCCAGCCAGATTCCTAATCAGTGACAACACCTGATAGCACTGATCTCATTTAATTAGCTGGTATTATTTATCTTTTATTTTACATTTAGAAAAGCACAGCCGCATGATTTTTACATTTATAAGAAACTTAAAAATATTTTTGTTTTTGCTGGGGATTTAAATGCTTAACTCTCTTTTTATTATATTTCACCCTTTCTCTGTGCATTTTGCTCCCTTCATTGTATCTTAATAATGACGATTAAAAACAAGCAGAGCACAAACCCAAGCAAACAACACTCAATCGTGAAAGGCTGAAACTACTTTAGTGTCAGCCCCACAAAGTAGTGAATAATGGATTAATTAAACAATTAGAACACCTAGAAAAGTAGAATGACAAGATGAAAATACTGTTAAAAAGAAAAAAAATACATTTAACTGCTTAGTACATTTTAATACTTTGTTTTTTTTTTACCAAACTTAGTTTTCTAATTTGTATATTGTTCCCAAAACTGGGAATCTGGGTAACAACAGTTCACTTAATCAGCCCAGTAGTCCAATTACAAACAGAGGCTGGTTGGAACAAAAACCTGCAGCCACAGGGGTCCCCTAGGATCGAGTTTGAGAACCCCTGTTTTAGACTCTTGTGTTGGTGTCAAAACCCATCTGGATATATGGACAATGGATAATAGCTATTTAATTTTGCTTTCTTCTAATTACAGCAGAGAATTTTTAAGAGAAGCCCAAGGCACAATAAAAAACAGTACAAGTCAAGAAAGCAAAAACAAGTAAACCAATTAAGGCCCACTTTTACTGTACTTAAACAGGGAAAGGGTCAGATACAGATATGAATTGAAAAAAAGTCTTGACCAAAATATAAAAAAACTCTAAGAGCAAGCAATAATGAGTTGAACACATATTTTCATTGATTCTTAATTAAGAAAAAAATTAAAATTTCCACACCATTTTTCAGCATCAATTGGCACTGCTTCATTAAAAGGAAGCATGGATTAGACAGAAATGATATTTTAAAATGTAAAGTAGTTTAACACATACCAAATGTGAAAACAGCAATATTCTGTGGCAAATCTTGAGAAAAATGACACATACGTTAAAACAGTAATACAGATTTTTTGTTTTGGTTCACCTCCATTACTCAAAATGTGACGATTACACACATTGTTTGATGAGTTATGAAATGGAGAAGGACAATCTAGGTGTTGGATGTATGCTAAACATTTGCAACAGAACAAAAATATTATAAATGATGTGAATGATCAAGTTATGCCATTAAAATCTAAAGCGTTACAGATAAAGCTTTTACTATAACATAAGCAGTCATTTTAAAGGTCTCATTTATTATCATAAGAACATTAGTTTGGGAGATAATCGAAAATTTTACACTTCCAAATTAGTAAGACAGGGGTGTCCAAACCCAGTTCTGGTGGGCCACAGTGGCTGCAGGTTTTTATTTTAAACATCTTCTTAATTAGTGATCTGTTTTTGCTGCTAAAATAATGTCACACAACGAGCTGCCACATGACCAGCTAACCACAGTAAATGGAATAATGTAAGATGAAGGTCTCAGTAAGTTAAATCTGCTCAGGTCACTAAAAAATGTTGACGGTGTTCTTAGAAAAAACAGAAAATCAACAGTTTTGGAAGTGTCTGCTGTGGCAGAATGATAGCAGCAACAAGCCATGGAATTAAATAACAGGTTTAATTAACAGCAAGAATTGGCTTCTCATTAAGAAAGTGATTGGAGTAAAATTGGGTTGAGTTTGAAACCCAAATTTAGCTGGTCATCTTTTGGCTTGTTTCATGTCTCATTTCTGTTTGGCTGCCATTTAATGAAAAAACGAATCAATTCAGAGGACTGAATCTTTAAAAACAGGGCTATTAAAATGAAGGGAAAAGAAGTTAATTAGCAGTGAAAACTGCTCGCTGATTAGGAAAAGGGTTAGAATGAAAACCTGCAGCTACTGCAGGACCAGAGTTGGACACCCCTGTAGTAAGATGACTGCACCAGTCAAGAAAGTGCTTTTTTGATAACATTCTGTGTGAATGATTTCTTTATTTGATAGCTAAAAAAGTCCACATTGGGGAGTTTTCATGCTTCTGTCTCTTTTGCTGTTACTGCTAATGTGTGACTGCTGTAAGAAACTGGGTATGGTTTTCTGTGTGATGTTTCTATGATCTCCATGAGTACTTTGTAGCCTTTGTATTTGATGATACTGGTGTTCGTTTTCTGAACACCATTTCATTTTCTGATGAGAAATTTCCCTTGGTATTAATAAAGTATCTATCTAGAAAATGAAATAATAAATAAAGATTCCATTCTGAAGTGTATTTTGTGAGGACAATGAAGCAAAAAATGATTTTTTCAGCAATTCAGGAGTTGGAGAAATTCCTCTTTAGTGTTGATGCTGTGTTACAATTCATAAGCTACATTTTTTTCAACCAGGTCCACCTACTTCTCACATGCACA
Source organism: Polypterus bichir lapradei (assembly GCA_026402145.1). Taxonomy (NCBI): domain Eukaryota; kingdom Metazoa; phylum Chordata; class Cladistia; order Polypteriformes; family Polypteridae; genus Polypterus; species Polypterus bichir. The sequence continues at coordinate 71,322,972 of JANRMT010062854.1, read as the reverse complement.
CATAATGTAATAGATCCATAAGCAGAAGACGGTTAATGAATACCAAATCAGGTTCCCATAATTCTTCAGGGACACTCCAAGAGCTACATTTAGGGATCCTGCAACACACCAGTTAATCCTGGAGCCAGTCTAGTGCTTCCAGCCTTTTATTGAATTCTCTGTTTTGTTTACTTCCAGTTTTTGCTAGTTTCTGCACTTTCTAGGTGCGTTTATGTTTCTCATACTGTGCGTACTTTGCTTTTCTTTAGAAATGTGAACCGGTGTCATGTTCAAGGTATTTCATTTCATTGCTTATCTTTAGTGTGCTTGCTAAGCATTTTTATTATGCCTGAGTTCTTTCAAACAGGATTGATTCTGCAGAGCATATATGGAGCATCTAATTACCAGGTACACCGGTGCTTGTTCATTGCAAATTACCTACTTTTTAAAATTTAATTTTAATTCAAAATGCAGGTAATTATGACACAAGCAGACTAGTGTCAAATGTTCTTTTGTGCCCTGAAAGATAAGAAAGAAATGCACATATTTATACTGCAGAAGTATTCCGCATCCTCACTCTGAGCACCACAGTGCTTTGTAGAAAATCAGGTATTCAGATTAAGAAAGGCAATCCAATTCAAAGCACAAGATAGCCTTTTATTATTAAATAAGTTGTATAATAATCTGCAGTGACCACGGCTCTCCAGGATATCAAGTAGGGGCCATTGTCTTTCTACTTTCTTCAATTTATTTTGAATATGTTTCACCTCGACTTTCTACATACTTACATGAATATTATGGGAAGAATTTCTCCATGTTGTACAAATATTTTTATGCCTTTAAAATAAATTTATAAATAATATTTTAAAAGTATTTTCATAGATTTTTAAGGTACATTTTTAACTGAATTCTCAATATATTACTATTAAATATGTTATGACTACACTTTTTAATTTACTTGATTCTATAGATAAACATACATATATTGCAGCTTCAACTCATTGTTCTCACATTTAAAAAAAACACAAAAAAATTAATATAAGCCTTTCCCATCAGCTGCCCCTTACAATTACCAGACATTTTTAAGATGGTCGTTACATTTTAAACATACAGCAGTGAAACATTTGATAAGTCGAGGTTTGGTCCAATATTGTTTTGTTTTTTTTCGAGTCATGACATTTAAATCTTGTGAGATTTTAGAATTTGCTGTATTTGTTAAGCTAAAGAAAATAATAAAAAAGACAAAAATTCATGGCAAAATTCAGCCATAGTGTATATAATATACTCTGGGTAAGAAACAAATTGTTTCACTAAAAAGTAAAAGAGTAGAACATTGCTTAGTATTAAAATAATTAGATTTGTATATCTGGCCACTCCATGAAATCTGTATGAAAAGGTGGACATATTGGATCAGTCGAGGGTGATCTTAGGTGGCTTGCACTGTTGTTATAGCACACCAAGAATGTCTCAACAAAGCATTTACCAGCTGTGCAGATATTTCGTTGAGTTAGGCAGAGGTTTTGTTTTGGCATTCATTAGGCTGGGTGCTAACCTTTACAGCAGCATATTATGGCCTTAAAGATACAATAGTAGGATGAAGTTTATGAAGGTTGCTTGCAGAAGTATCGTCAAAGCAGTTGGACAATCCAAATGAAGCAAACGTGACAGCACAGGCACACCATGCAACAGGTGTGCCTTCTATGTATTGTGTGGTAATGCCTTAAATCTTTTGCAGATGAGCTGCTTAAGCCTGGCTCACATTATACAACTTGAAGACTGCAGCTGCTGATCTTGTCACCTAAGGATGTCAGATTACATGATTAGATATCATAGTGGATGACAAACTACAAGACTCTGATGACTTATCAGAACAGTTTCAAAATTCCCAGGCTTGTTCCTTTTTATGACAGCCGATAATATGGTGCATGACTGTGCCGATGCTGCTTGAATACTTTCCAGATACGAGTTCAGCCTAAATCTCTGCTCTTTTTTTTTTCCACTCTGTTGTAGTATGTAAAACATGAGACAACAGGCAGTCAGGCATCTCTTCTGTTTGCAAGATCCAAAACATAGCTTGTAGTTGCAATGCATGCTGTATACTTCTAAGTGGGCGCTCATTGGTTGTCAGCTCTTGCATACACATAACCCTCCCCTACTGCTTAAGACAAAAATCAAACTGGTTTAATATTGTAAGGGCAAGTTACAAACTGCTTTAACTGAGTCACATGAGAGGATTGCACCATAACTACCCCTGGCTTGCTAATATTAAATAAATGAAGTCTGCAACTGTAAATTGCTGGGGAAATCGTGAAGTATGACAGGCTATTCACAGCATCCATTGAGTATATTTCCAGTAATCAATGACCTTATAATACATATAATAGTGTTTTTTTCTGCTTCCAGTTGGGGAAAGTTCAAGTGTGCATAAAGTTCAGAGTGCATAACCCATCATATGCGTTTCTTTGGGAGTATTGCCTGGCACCACAGTATGACAGGACAATTTTTAAGTAATGAGAATGTTAGTATACAATTTGGCCAAGTACTTTAATGCATTTAAGATTTTACGTACTTTGCTTTCATCACATTATGTCTATGCATTTGGATACAATATCTGTATTCAGAGAGGAGCGCTATACAGTACAAGAATAAATTAATCTGAATTGAATTGAAGGCATTCTGACATGTAAGTTATACAGGGTGGGCCATTTATATGGATACACCTTAATAAAATGGGAATG
>JANRMT010062854.1:71284862-71297589 GCA_026402145.1 Polypterus bichir lapradei | reverse complement strand
ATATATATATATATATATATATATATATATATATATAGTTTTTTATATATATATACACATATTTAAATAAATATGGAAATAGTCAAGACTTGGGCCCTAGCAATATTTTGGAATCCAAGTGATGACTAATATTTGTAACATGATTAGGGTTAAGAATTTCAAACAGAGGCTGTTTTTCTAATATAACACGAATGGCTGTTCATATTTATTCAATAACTGTTGTATGAATTTGTTGTGTAAAATGTTCTTATCTATGTTTTTCTAAACATATACAGTAAGTGTGGAAGTCCGAGTTGCAAACATACATTAAATCCTTTATGATTGTACTCTGTTAAAGAAGTTTTATTAGTATAAAACTAATATCATAAAAGTTATTATTTGTACGTTGACCCTTTAGGATATTTAACATTAAAGTTTATCAAACAACAATTTAAATGCATATGCTCATAAGTGACTGCTTTTTTCATGTCCTTGACCTTGATAGGGATTTAAATACAACCATATTTATGTAACGGTATATACTGTATAATGAATAAAACCACCTGCCTAATACTGTGTAGGTCCCCTACATGCTGTCAGAACAGCTCTGACCCAATGAGGCATGGACTCAGCAAGACACCTGAAGGTGTCCTGTCGTATCTGGCATCAAGATGTTAGCAGCCGATCCTTGTAGTTCTGTAAGTTGCGATGTGGGGTCTCTATTAATCAGACTTCTTTTTCCAGCACAGATGCTCGATCAGATTGAGATCTGAGGAATTTGGAGGCCAAATCAACACCTTGACCTCTTTGTCATGTTCCTCAAACTATTTTTGAACAATTTCTACATTGTGGTAGAGCACATTATTCTGCTGAAAGATGTCACTTCCGTCCGGGTGATAATGTTGCCGTGAAGGTGTAAACATGGTCTGCAACAAACTTTGGCATGTATCACCTACCTAACCTAAAGAAACATCCACATGACTACCAGGACCCAAGGTTTCCCGGCAGAATATTGCCCGGATATCAGACTGCCTCCGGTTGCTTGCATTCTTCCCATAGTGCATCACTTCCCCAGAAAAACAATGCACAAGTACCCAGCCCTGCACCTGATCTAAAAGAAAATGTGATTCATAAGACCAGGGCACCTTCTTCCATTGCTTTATGGTCCAGTTCTGATGGGTTATGTGCCAATTCCATTGTAGGCACTTTCGGAGGTGTCCAGGGTTCAGCATGGACACTCTGACTGGTCTGCGACTATGCAGCTCCATACGCAGCAAGCTGCAATGCACTTTGTGTTTTTACACCTTTCTCTAATGGTCAGCATTACGTTTTTTAGCAATTTATACTACAAAAGCCCTAATGCATACTGTATATTTGGAATGCATTTTGTCACGAGCTTGTGGATTGCAGATTTTACTCTGTGCTTTGGCATCATTTCAGGTTGTAATTCCAGCCCCTGGGAACAGTAATTACTGGGTGAAGCCCACTAGCAGGTTCTTATCTGAAGAGTGGAGCCTCAGGGAGAGGTGCATAGGTGACATAAGTAATTACCTGGTTATGTGTGTTTGTGGATTCCTGTTTAATTAAGGAGATGGTTACTGTTTCTGCTAGATTGTTTGCTTGGGGCTTGGACTCTAGATATCATGAATTAAACAGTGGAGTTGCAGTGAAAGGTGAGGTCCATGCTTAGTTTTGGGATAAAACAAGAGAAGTGAAACAGAACAAGCTATAGGGATGTATTGGATGGCACTGTTTGGGGATAGAATTAAACCTGACAACAGGAATTTTTATTGTGCTCAGTTTGTTGTGCTTTTTATTATTTATTAATGTGCTTTTTTTCTTTTTTTTGAGGCAAATGCCTTTTTGATTATTCATGAGCTATAATCAGATTTCTAATTATTAGAAGCATCTGAAATTCTTTTTGTAATTGTGATATATGTAAAAAACTCTTTTAAGGACTCCATTAAGGATTTGGTACTAAAATTTACCATTGGTGAACATGGCAAACATTACCATTTCTGATCATTTTAATCCAATTTTGACTTTTTAAAGGCTTTTTATGGAATATGTGTCCTTCTGCAGTCCAAATTCTTGCTTATGGTAGAGTGATAAATTTAATCCTTTCTGTAATAGTTTGGGTTGGTATGTACTTTATAGTGCATGGCAGGCTCCTACCTTGTGCATGTTATAGCCGGGTTGCATTCTGACCGTGAATGATATGACAGGGAAAAAAACAGGCATAGAACATGAATGTATAAGGTTGGTACTCACTGGAGAGACAAATATATGTCTTAACAGCACTGTGCTTTATAATAACTCTTGCCTGAAGAAGGGGCCTGAGTTGCCTCAAAAGCTTGCATATTGTAATATTTTTAGTTAGCCAATAAAAGGTGTCATTTTGCTTGGCTTTTCTCTACATTCATAATGGCTAACACGGTACAACACCCTAGTTTTTGAACTATGAAATTATGTATGATCTTATGCTTCATATTTATCTGTGCTGTGAAGAGGAAAGTATTTAAAATCTAACTTTTAACAAATCAAGTGGATCAGCATTTTTCAGAAAGTTTGTAAGACAGAATTGTGATAAATTTAAAAAACAGAAATGAAATTTCCTCATTTTCCAATGCAAGAAATACATTTTCATAATGTATAGAGACTGAAATGAAGGAAAATGAAGGAGCTTTATGCAAAGGTATTTCACATTTTGTTACCTCTTTAGTTAGAGTTAGCAGATCCTGTGAGATTGAATTCACCATAAAAGTTATAAAGCAGAAGACAAAGTAGTAGTAGTTAGTGAAAGGTTGTATCTGCATGCATCTGCAAAGGGTAAGGTGAGGAAGGAAAGAAAGAAAGAAAGAAAGAGAGAAAGAAAGAAAGAAAACAAACTAAACAAACTTTATTTGTTCCCTGGGGGAAATTTGGCTTTTTACAGAGACTCTTTAAATAAGGTGAAGGAGATCAATCACATCCTCATCAGCAGATACTGGAGGCTTCTACAAAACTGCAGGGTATACAGAAGTGCCCAGTTTTTGAATTCTGACTGTAGACTTGTTGTTGCTACACTGAAGATCCGGCTTAGGTCCAATAGGCTACCACCTGCTAGGAAAATGAGGCTAGAACGGGCCATACTCCAAGATCAGGCTGCTCTAAATATGTTGTGGGAGACCTTACATGACAAGATCCTGAAGGTTGCCGAGGGTGGTGTTGGTGTTACCAGTGTTCCCAGAAGGAGGTCTTTCACCTTGCAGGGCACCCTAGATATCATTGAGAGGAATGGCAGTACACGGCTTGTTGGCAACTCCAGTTTGTACCAGAACTGAGTAGAAAGGCTGCGAGGGCTCTTGAGAGTAGGTAAGGAGGCATCTGTTAGAGAAATCTCCGAGCAAGTGACAGACCATCTATTGTCTAGTGACACAATCCTGCTTACATAGTAATCTCAAAACATTACGCACATCTGAATCTGTTCCTCTGAGATTTGCAGTCAGGGCGGCTGATGGAACGGTCCTTACAGATTGTGCTGCACTTGTGACCTGCTGGGCTGGCTACTTTGAGCAGCTGTTTAAAGCTGATCCTCCAATTAGGGCATTGGGCATCTCTGGGTCCACAGTTTGTGACACTGATCCTCCAATTAGTTATGAACTACACAGTCTCACTGAGTTTGCACAGATGGTGAACCAGCTGAGGGTAGGGAAGGCTGCAGGGACCTGTGGTATCTGGGGTGAACTTCTCCAGGCTAGTGGTAAGGCTGTCTTCCTGGCATTGCAAGCAAATTTTGCTCCCATTTGGGAGACGGTTATCATCCCAACTGACTGGAACATCCCAACTGACTGTAAAACGGGACTTGTCATCTCTGTCTGGAAAGGGAAGGATGATCGTCTGGATTGTGGCAACTACAGGGGGATAACACTGCTTTTGGTGCTGGGTAAGGTCCTTGCTAGGATCATCCTCAATAGCATCCTTGATCACTTGCTCACCTACCAGCAACCAGAGCAGTCTGGTTTTAAGCCTAGAGAACGCATGAGGGTTCACATCGTGCACAAATGTGAATATGGGCAGAGTTTCTTTGTAGCCATTGTCAATTTTTGTAAAACTTTGGACTCTAAGTTGATCGAGCTGCTCAATGGGACATCCTGAGACATTGCGGGATTTCCCCAAAGTTGCTGGATAATCATGGAAGGCTTGTACACTGTGAGTGCTGTGCAGAATGGAGGCAGAACCTATGGGTTTTTCCCAGTTGATTCAGGGGTTCATCAGGGGTGTGTTTTTGCTCCTACTCTGTTTAATGGTTTCATGGACTGGGTGTTGGGCAGGGTCTTGGTGTCCAGCAGCTGTGAGGCATCTGTTGGTGAAGAAAGATTCACTATCTTGACTTTGCCAACGATGCTGTGATCTTCGCTCAGTCAATGGAGACTCTTATCAGGACTGAGTGTCTGGGCTTCCTATTGTCCTGGATAAAAAACAAGATCCAGGCCTTTAAAGACCTGTCACAACCATTAGCAGTGTGTCTGTCTGCGGTTAGAGTGTTGACCTTGTTGAGAGGTTTACTTACTTTGGCAGTGACATTCATGTTTCTGGTGATTTTTCCTGTGAAGTCAGTACATGGATTGGGAGAGCATGGTGGGTCATGAGGTTGCTAGAAAGGGGTGTTTGGCACTATTTGCTAAAGGACAAAGGTCCAAGTCTTTGGAGTCATGGTGTTTCCTGTTTTGCTATATGGTTGCAAAACATGGATGCTATCCAGTGACCTGAGACAAAGACTGGACTCCTTCAGTATTGTGTCTCTTCAGAGAATCCTTGGGCACCGCTGGTTTGACTTTGTGTCGAATGAGCGGTAGCTCAGAGTCCCAAATGAGGCACATTACCTGCATTGTGAGGGAGTATCAGTTACGGTACCATGGCCATATGGCGCAAATCCCTGAGGGTTATCCGGCTCACAGGATCCTCATTATTGAGGACCTGAGTGGCTGGACCAAGCCAAAGGGATGTTCACATAACACTTGACTGCATCAGATAGATTGTCATTTATGTAGGGTGGGACTGGCTGCGTGACTGCCTAGGGTGTTGCCAACCAGGATGCCGAGCTGTTTTGTCGTGTGGTGGGTACGGCAATGCGCTGTACCAGTGCATGCTTCCCAAAGTGACCTGATTCGACCGTTAAGTAAATAGGTAAATAAATAAATAGGTAAATAAATAAATATACACACACACTTTGCTCTGAATACACACCCAAATTACTATAAACACTGCGGTGGGCTGATGCCCTGCCTGGGATTTGTTCCCTGCCTTGCGCCCTTTGTTGGCTGTGATTGGCTCCAGCAGACCCCCGTGACCCAGTAGTTAAGATATAGTGGGCTGGATAATGGATGGATGGATTACTATAAACAAGAGAATTAAAAAGAAAGAAAACTTCTGACTTGGCAGTCACAGTCACAGTGAGGCATGTTGACATAAAGAAGCCCCCTTAGCATTTCTTGATACACTTATGCTGAATAACTAATTGGCTGAAAGTACTCAGTGTTAGTGTGTCAGAGAGAGTATGTATATAGTCGGGGAAATAAGTATTAAGTAATAAGTGGGAGCCAGAATGCTGGCTGGATTGTAGGGGATCAAATATGTATTTCTCTCAATGACATGCAAATCAATTTATAACTTTTATGTAATACTTTTTTTTCTGGATTTTTGGTTGATATTCTGTCTCTCTCCATTAAAATGAAACTACCATCAAAATTAGAGACTGTTCATTTCTTTGTATGTAAGCAAACTTACAAATTCAGTAGGGAATCAAATACTTATTTCCACCACTGTAGCATTGTTCATATTGGCAGTCATATTTGTTTTAGTTCTCTTCTTCTCTACTACCTCCAGGAGGTCCAGAGTGTGTCCTATAGCTGGAGCTTGCCCTTTCAGTTAGCTTGTTGACTTGGTGGGCCTCTCTTGAAGTGATGTTACTAGCCAGGCACGCCACAGTGTAGAAAATCACACTGACAATGACAAAGTTATAGAAGATGTGAAGGATGTTACCTCCCACATTAAAGGAACACAGTCTCCTAAGGATAAAGAGCCTGCTCTACCCTTTCTTGTATAGTTCCTCTCTGCTCCGAAACCAGTCTAACTTGTAAAACATCACCACTTTCCTGCACCATGATATATAAGAATGTATTAAAATACAGATTTTCAATTTAATTATTAGGAATCACAAAACACCTTGCCCGATGTTTCTGTTGCTACAATTTCTTATTGCCATTTCCAGAAACGTTATGGGGAAAACACTGTTTATACCCGGCAGTTGAAATAAAATTTATCAGTCAGAACCATACACTGTTATGCTTCTAAATAGACCTTATTCCATTCCATCTCAGATTGGTCTTTTTGAAATGGAGTATTACCTTCTAAACATCTGTATACATCTTCAAAGCACTTTTTTCCAAGTCCAACTTCTCTACCTGGACAGTATTGCTTCTGACACTGTTTAATCAAAAAGTCAGAACAGGGAAGAAGTGTTTTTATTGCATTTCGTTGAGTAAAAGAATGTATAGAATATAGAAAGATTTTTCCTGTTTGGTTTTAAGAAAGCATATTGTTCCTATCTATATCACATTTCATTTTATGTTTTACACCTCCTTTCTAAAGAATTATTCTATTAGTTGGCTTTTCTGAATAGACCTTCAAGCCTTTTACTGTACAGAACATGATGATTTATTTTAACATTTCTGTGTTATGTGCGTTTATAGCCAGTGTGTGGGGTTTTATTTACACATTAATATATTCTCCTTTTCTATCTTACATTAAAGATTTTTACTATTAAAAATCATTTTCTGTTATTATGTGCAATAAGAAGCTAGTGCTTCTTTTAAAATTGTTGGTATTAACAAAAAGGTGGTACCAAAACATACTCAATAAAAATGTATATGTAACTTTTAGGTAGCTTTTTTGTAAACATGTTTTATTATACTCAGAACATTCTGCTGAAAGATAAAAAAAAATGTTTGCTGCTTTCTGAAACATAATGTTATTACTAATTGACATTTTGTATGAGTTTCCTAGAATCCTGCTGGATTAAGTAAAACAACAATTTCTTGCTAACTAATGCACAGTACTTTATTACAAAAAAGATGTGATTCCAATCCCTAATGTATCATTTCATTTCTAAAATACTTGTTGTGTCTCCTTCACTTATCAGGGATTACATTGCCAGCAATACTTAACATCCTCTATCCAATTTATGTTTCTTGACAACTTACAAGATATCTTACGTAGTAAACAATAGGCATTTTTAATTTTAAGGCTGACTGGCATGTCTGGGATTGTTATGTCAATGACTCTGATATGCCTTTCCATTCATCCATGTTCTCTTTTTTTCTAATGCTTTACCAGCTGTCTGCTTCATTTTTTCCCTTTGTCTGTTTGTGTTGAGGTTGAACACTGTGCCATCTCAATAATAAGCCCCAAGAGTACTCAGACTCTTGCCATGCCCAATTCCACTTGGGATGTACTGACTGACATATGACACAGAAAACCTGTTTTGCAATTAGCCTTGCTGTATTATGTCATCATTTTTGTAATCATGTCACCTTACAATTGTAATTTCGGTGTCTAATGCTGGAGCTAATTAGAAAATGACAAAGAAACATCAAGAGATATTAATGAAAGAATGAAAAAATAACAAGACTTGCATGCAGCTGAATTTATTAGTTTAAATCTTTTAGCATTTCCCATTAAAGAGAATGGATGAATGAATTTATTGTTGTAAGGAAGCTATTAATTCATAGAGTAGTATTGACAGCACTTTTTTTGTTGTATGCCAGGGTGTACAATTCCATTGTTTTCAGAAACCAATATGTTTTCAGTGGTTACGAATGGTTTACAGCCTATTTTATTTATATAATCAAGAAGAATGTTTTTTTAAAAAAAAAAAAAAGTTAAAAGGTTTCTATACCAGTTGGCTCATGGAGGCACAGTTTTACAGTTCCTCATATTTTGGTTGATCTTTAGTTTTTCCAGCAAGCACTACACTTCTTTACAAAGCAAACACGACCCAATCTAATACATACCATCCTACCTTGACATGGACAATTTTTCTATTAGGTCTCCAACTTTTTTTTTGTTTCAATACCGCAGTTGCCATTGCATTAGCCTCACATATCAAGTATTCCATTAGTTAGAAACCAGGTCTTTCTATCTGCTTCACATTAGTTCTACAGCTTTCTTTTAACAAATGAGCAACAAGGACAGAGAATCTTCACTAAGTATATATTGCTATATAGCATATAGCATACTTCAGCAGTCTAGCTTTATCCATTTATTGGTAACATCTCGGAGATGTCTTCTTGTTCTGAATTGCCACTGTTATTTAGAGAGATGTGTTAATTGCACTCATTGTTTAGACTTTGATCATTCTTCCAGCACCTCAGTTGGACCATTTGAAATATCTATCTCTTGGTCACACTTTTTCAGGATATTCTGTACTTCAGCTGTTTTGGGCAAAGAGTGTTGTATATCTCTCAGATAGCCTTGGAACTAAAATCATTCCTAATGCGTTAACAGCTGTATTGTGAGTAGTACCAGATGGGACTGTGCTATGAAAAACTGTTGTGATATCATTTACCACCCTACTTCCATGAAGATTGATTGTGCTCACCTAGCAACATTCTAATCCACACTCTATAACCCATTGGAAAAGTAATGTTCTCAAACTGAAAAAAGTCTACTTTTGTTTACAAGGGTTATTACCTCAGGAATTTTTAAGGGTTTGGCAAAAAGCCATTAATGGACCCTTAAAGTAAGCACACAGGGCATTTGCTGAACTACAGTATTTTATTTTATTTTCTGATTCATTCAATGTGAAGAAACACCATCTATAGGTACTGTCTTGTAACAGAGTTATCAGAGTTAGGTGGGGTTGTTTGCTGGGTTTCAGCGACTGTCATCAGAACTTATTCTTGAACTTGTTTTTTGGATTAGATTGTATTTCAATAATGTGTTTTGTACTTTAAATAAAATAATATTAAAGAAAAAAAACTTCACCTTGATTAATATGCAACAGGCTCTTTCCTTTAATTTATCAATTACTAATCTATGCCAGACCTTAAAAATGCTGTTTTTCATTTTTAGCAGCACGGCCTTGTCTTTACTATCACAATCCCATCATTGCTGCAGAATCCACGCTCTCTGAATTTGACCAAGAGAATTCAGGGCCGCAAAGAGAAGTAATCCAACACTGTGTGTAGAAGACGACCTGGGGGTTATATTTAGCATTGATAGCCCTACTCAACATGCACATAATTTCTAATAGGCACAAAATCCACACACTTAGGTTTTGATTGATGAAGCGCCTCTCTAAAGTACATTGTGGTATGAAAATGCAGCTGTATAATTAAGTTATAAATTAAAAATGTATTCAAATGGCTTTTTTTGTCTCCATTATTCTAAAAGCCCTTATACAGCCTTCAAACTTTACACATTTATATAACCCGGTTACTTGTTTGCCTTCCAAGTATCCCTTTGCTGTTATAACACACATTGAAGTAGTAAAACAGGAGGGATAAGTTACTGTCCACATTGTTCTTACCCAGAATGAATGATTTAGTGTTTGAGGACCTTAGCCATGACTCTGCTGTTATTATTGCTAGAACTCTGGCAAAGAGTTACATTTCAAATAATGGAATTTCTGGATCAAAGACAAATCAGCACTTGATTTCCATATTAGAATGTGACTTTAGAAATACAGTAATATACACTGCATGTATTTTTTTACTTTGTACTTTACTCTTGTAGTACTCATTGCAATTTCTATTTTTTTTAACATTTGATTGATCTACTGACTAGACTGTCTGATATAATGTACTGAATATTTATGTAACATTGAGCAGCATAAGAAATATGTGTTGCAGAGAAACCTTTAAATCCCAGAATACGGAACATATTCATATTTTTCAAGCACCTTTTACTAGTTGTAGCCATGCTCCATATCTGTGAAACAGCCCATATCCTTTTTCCTTGCACTCCCTCCCTTTCCTTCATCTTTTTCACATGTCAAGTGAAGACAGCTTTCCGAGTTTCATTTCATGCTTGTTATGGCATGTGTATTTTCTGTGATTCTAAACCATGCAAGTTGTTTGATTATGCTGCTATTTTTGAACTCTTTCTATATTGCACTATTCGTTTTTGTGTCGATAGTAAAATAAACACAGAGGGAGTTGCAGAGGCTTAGGGCCCCGGGAGGCCTAATCCCTGTTTTTGCAGAGGTTGATGGTTATGAAGGAGGTGTAGGAGTATAGGACAGTTGCACTTGAAAATAAAATGCACAGGACTTTACTTCCGTCTGGTTAAGCAATAGAGGTGCAAGGATAATAAGGATGTTTTTATAGGGATGAACAAGTGGGCATAGTGGTGTGCACAGTCAACAGTGGGGGGAAATTACATCAGACATTTTTGGCTATGGAGGAAACAGGCAAGTTTGAGACTTCATTAGTTGGTCCTATATCCCTTTGCTGCATTTCCCTTAATTTAGTCATCCGAATAGTCACATTCCTGACAAGCTGTCTAAGTCCCCAGTCTAATTGGTCGAACCATTCATTTGTAATTGTAGTTAATCATTTCTTCTGATGGGTCATAACATAACATTCTCAAACTCACTTAAACTAGTTCACGTATGTCAAGTCATTTGAGAAAAATGCACTCACTAACATAGGGAATGACAAAAATTCTCCACTTTTAAAAACACATACTTTGGCCTTTAAGCTTCTTTTGGCATGTCAATCGCATGCACTTGACAGTTTGTGGTGAACACAGTGAAGGCAGATTAATCTGTTCAGTACATTTGATATGAGTGCTTTGGTTAATTTAAATATTTAACTAGGATTTTCACTCTTGTCCTCCATTTGGTGGTGTAAAATTAAAGCAAGGTAATCTGCATTGATTGCTGCATGATTTTTTTTAACAAATCAGCACATCTATTAAGTCTAAGAACTTTGGCAAACCTTTTTGTGGTTTTAATTGTTCCCGTAAGTGAAATTGGGTACAGCACCGGATTTTAATGCTTACTGAAAGGCTAATTACCATAAAAGTGCAAATATTTTTGTATCTGCTGTATCAATAACAAACATAATACTTAACCATTTTAAATTAATGCAACACTGATTCTGAATTTTATTATTATATTTATAACTCATCTTGTGACCCTATATTAGACAAGCTGGTTATGAGAACGATTGAATGAAAGGACATTGATAACTACCCACCCCCTAGTGTATTGGATAAGCAAGCAGCCTTCATTTGGGATGATATCATATTATCCTCTCATTATTATTAGCATGGTAACAGCTGCGCTTCCCATGTCTTTGCCAAGTCAGCCGAGGCTAAAGCTAGCCTCACTTCAAGTGTCATATCATTCTTCTTGTCCTTCTGCAGAGCATGTTTATCTCTGGCCACAGTGTTTACACCTTTGTGATAAGCTAAGCCAGCTTTTCTTTTGTTGTTAGCTCCCCCTAACAGCTTCCCTGTTCTTGGAAAAGCTAAACCTGTCATGTGTTGATATATGAACCTAAAATGCCAACTGTGGTAAATGTGTCATTTAACGCGCAGAAGACTATGCCTTGTTGTTACTGAAATCTGGATACCTCTGTTTCTCTAAGAATTTTCAGAAAAATGTTGATGGATAGCATTATACTAAAATAGTTAACATATATTTTATATATTATACTCTATATATGATTTTTAGAAAGCTAATATACATAAAAAGCAAAGGGTGAGCTATAACATCAGTTTTAAGAATGTTTACTTGAATGTACATAGAGTGTAACCAACAAATAAAAATGGTGATGGCACAGTAACGATACAGTTGATACTAAAAAGTTGGCTTAGTTGGTACAATTGTGGGGTGATGCTGACTGCTGCATTTGGTGTGAGTCAAGATTCCTGACAGCAACATTTTAAACTTGTTGTAATTTGTTGGTGAAATTCCTTTGCAAAGAGAGTTTCCGGAATCCATGTGAGAATTGATTAAGGAGTTACAATTTGAGACAGAGAGATAGGTGTGTAGTATTGCATTCTCCACACCTAATGCAGCTAGTTTTTCTAACTCATTATTTGCTTATATGTGTGTACATATAACATGTGGCCTGGTGGTATATATAACAGGTGGCCTGGTGATACAATGGCTAGTGCTGCTGTCTTACAGCTCCAGGAGACTGAGTTTGACTATTGGGTCTGTCACTGAGAGTGTGGAGTTTGTGCATTCCCAACATTTGTGCATGTCCCTGCTTGTTTTTGTTTTCTTGCTGCATCCCAGGGTTGTGCCTGTTAGGTTATTTGGTCACTCAGTATTTGCCCGGCGTGTACTGTGGGTGTTTGTTCCTGCCAGATTCATGTTCTGTTTAGGTTGGGTTCCTCTCTTACATCTTAATCTAATGCTGCAGCCCCCCAGCAACAAACTGGAAAAGCATGTAGAAACACTGAAACGATTTGCAAAGTACTGTATGCAACAACAGCAATCATGCATATTTTTATTATTGGTTGAGAAGTTCAATAAATGACAATTTGAAAGAAATAGTGGCATTAAACATCCATTGTGCAAGGGAGAAAGTGGTAAACATTATCACTGACAGAGACCCAAAGGAGAGTCAAAATGATATTAGAAGATGTAGAGTAAGAACATTCACTGAGTAGTATATAGTATATTTTTGTAACAGTATTAATAATAGTAGTAGTAGTAGTAGTAGTAGTAGTAGTAGTAGTAGTAGTAGTA
>JANRMT010062854.1:71254527-71266929 GCA_026402145.1 Polypterus bichir lapradei | reverse complement strand
ATATATCTACATATATACACATACATATACATACACACATACATACACACACACATATATAAACGTATACATACATATCTACATATATACACACACACACACACACACACATATATATATATATATATATATATATATATATATATATATATATATATATATACATACATACATACATACATACACTCTTTGGGGTGCAAGCAACTGTTGCTGGGGGTGGCAGAATCCATCAAGGAAGAAAAATGAAAAACATTATTTGTACAAAATCTTTTATTTATTTATTTATTTATCCATTCCTAAATAATTAAATGGGCAGGCTATTTCGTATCAGTGCAATACGCTGTTTGTTAAAACGGATGACTCCCACTCTTACGTGCAAGTCTGCGTGGATATTATGAACTATCGTATCTGTTCAAGTTCTATTTAAATTTTAAATAGAAGGAATTTTTATTTAGTCGACAGAAATTTCTTTGGTAGGAATGGTAAAAACAGACAGGAATATTATTCCTGAATAAATCAACTCAAACCTTAAACAACTTATATTTTGCTCTCTATAAAAATATATCCTGTCTAAATTATACAAGTTAGAAATAAAGTAAACGTTAAAAGAACAAACATTCAAATTTCTTTACTCTTATGTAATTTTATATAGAAAATAAACTTAGATTTTAAATATCCCAAAAGATTTTGCTCTCCATAAAAATATATCCTGTCAAAATTATACAAATTCAAATATGAACATGCTGCATAACAAAACCTGGAAATATAAATAAAATGTGTTCTTTTCAGCAATAACAAATCAAATCATTCAGTTGTCTTTGCTCATATGTCATTTTAGAGCTGGACGCCTGGTATCTTTTTTTGGCAACAAGTTCGTTTATGTTTGGTGTGAGATTCTGTGTTGTGGAGATTCTCAAGATGGACTGCAGGTGCTCATCAGTGAGGCGACTCCTGTGTGCTGTTTTGTTAGTCTTCATCACTGAGAAGAGCTTCTCACACAGATATGTGCTACCAAACATGCACAAGGTTCGAGCCGCATGTAGATGGAGCTGGAGCATTTCTGCGGTAATGGAGTGAATAAACTGTGCGGGCCCTGCAGTATCGTACTTTGCCTTCAGTGTGCCATTACACTGCAGCTCAATCACCTCCATCTGAATCTGCACAAGTGCAGTTTCCACATCGACGGGGGTTGCGAAACAAGTCAAAATTTTTTTTTTGTTCCTCAAAGTCACCAAAGCGCCGTGCGAACTCAGTGCGCAGTGCGCTCAGTTTATCAGCAAAGTGCGTATTTGGGAACACCGTAGTGTCGATTTGATTCAACATTACTTGGCAACAGGGAAAGTGGGGCAAGTTGCACTGGTGCATTTGTGTCTCCCATAAAAGCAGCTTCACTTGAAATCACTTTGTGATTGTGCACGGGTAAAAACGTCTGCTGAAGTGTCAGATTCTTCTTTAACTCTTCTGCTTTCTGTATCTTCTGCATTGCATTCAGGTCTTTCAGGTTATCCTGATGTTTTGTCTCATAGTGCCGTCTTAGAAATTCTGTAATTACAGCCACATTAGCTCCACAAATGAGAGACACGGGTTTACCGGCAATGTCAGTAAACATATACAAAGCCTCCTATCGGTTTTTAAAGGCTCTATTTTCAGAATCAACTTTTCTCTTCAGCATCGTGTGGGCTAGCTTCGCAATAACTTGCAGCATCATAAGCTAGACTTGATTAACGCGGTAAGTGTTCGGCAAGGCAGCTGAAGCGCTGCATTATGGGATCTGTAGTTTATTTTGTTACCAGCGCTTCATATCCCCGGGCCATTAATAACAATAATACAGTATATAAAATGATCTTGCGGGCCGGATATAATTACACGCCGGGCCGGATGTGGCCCGCAGCCCTTGAGTTTGACACATATGGACTAAATAGAACTTGAAAAGATATATTTTTTCGTACATCGAGCCCACGTGCTATTGTGGTTTTGCCTGAATGCCTCAATAAGTCACCCTCCCCTCACTCTTACTTTTTTACCGTTCATCTAATGAATACACTGAGTATGGCTTTACCAAAACAATCATTGATGGCGAATAAAGTATCCATTATTCGAGTATGTAGATCGGGGTATATATACATATATATATATATATACCCGCGTATTGCAGCGGAGAAGTAGTGTGTTAAAGCTATGAAAAAGAAAAGGGAACATTTTAAAAATAACGTAACATGACTGTCAATATACAGTAATTGTTTTGTGAGTGTTATTGAGTGTTGCTGTCATCAAGGACTTGATTATCATTATTTCTTTCAATCAGGTTCGTATTTGTAGGATGTGTTGTGTTCAAGTTACATTCCGTGTTTGTCAATCGTTGTAAAGATGACAGGTTTCATTCATCGATTCGTTTCTTACTGCATCAATAAACAGCTCATCTTCTTCTTTATCTGAGACCTGACACACTGCATGCACGGGGGTTTTTTTTACACTGTCTTCCTTTAGCAGGACATTGACTTTTTCCACCGTGTGCTTTGTTTCCGCAGTAGCTGCACTTATGAATATGCTTGTATGTATCAGACGGTTCATATTTTTTTGCTGCCTTTTCAATTGTGTAATTCGGTTTTTGTTCAGCGCTCTTTAGAACTGTTGCTTTTTGTCTGTGCACTGCGTCAGTTTACGTGAGCCGCTCGGTGTTCTTGCATCGAAGTTTCCCAGCTATGCTGGTGCCATGTCGTGCTATGTCCATGGCTGTATTTAATGTTACCGAAGTCCCGGCACTTAAAACTTTCTCTCGCAGTTTCGCTGAATTTGTGCCAAACACCACCCTCACCATCTTATCTTCCTCTGCATAAGCACAGTCCTTCACCCGTGAATATTTAGTGGCAGTGTTTCTATTGGATTGCCGCTGACGGACGGCCTTATATGGGCAGGCACTAAATTACAAACACCAGCGGCAACCTGTCTATGAACTTCATTAAAAGTTTAGGTTTACACTGTGCTTTGTTTCCGTAGTAGCATCACTCATGAATATGGTTGTATATCACTCGCTCGCTTCTTATTGTTTCGCTGCCTTCTCAATTATATAATGCATGTTTTCTTCAGCGCTTTTTGGAGGTCTTCCTGGTTTTCTATGTACTGCGTGATTACGTGGGAGGCGTGATGATGTCACACAAAACTCCGCCCCCACGGCTTTCGCGATCATCTCCATTACAGTAAATGGAGAAAAACAGCTTCCAGTTATGACCATTACACGTAGAATTTCGAAATTAAACCTTCTACCTTCTACCTACACGGGAAGTTGGAGAATTAGTGATGAGTGAGTGAGTCAGTCAGTCAGTCAGTCAGTCAGTGAGGGCTTTGCCTTTTATTAGTATAGATAATATTAGTAAACTTTCAAAATCATGTGCAGTTAAAGTCTCAACAGCATTATCAGCATTTCTGGAGGTTAGTAGAGCCAGATAACTATAACTATACCAAGCACCTCTGAAAATGTCTGCTTTGTTTGGGTCTACATACCTCTGTGAGTCTGTCTTTTCTGACATGAATGTCATGAAATCAAAGTTTAGAACAAGGCTGACAGATGAACATTTAAATGACACCATAGGAGTGAACCTAAGTGGCAACACTCCACCATACACCTCTCTTGTTGACTCCATGCAGTGCCAGTCATCTCACTATCTAAAAAACACATCACACATGCAACTGGACATGAGAATACTCTTGTGAAGTGAAACAGTGACATGTAACAGAATGATGAATGAATAAGTCATATCTGTTGTGAGACTTTTCCGGACACCACCAGTCGGAAACCATATCTTTATAAAATTCACATATTTATTAAGCACCAATAAACAGTCCCAAACACAAACACAATGCACTCAGCACTAATCACCACTCTTTAGACTTCTCTCTCAGTCCTTGGCCGCCTTTCTTCTCCTCCTGGGAGCTTTGTCCTGCTCCCACTCCCGACTCAAGCTTCTCGATTGTAGGAAGGCGGCCCCTTTTATTCTTGCCCGGATGTGCTCCAGGTGTCTGATGACGTCCTTCTGGCAGCACTTCCTGGTGTGGCGGAAGTGCTGTCCTTTGCACCGGAAGCACTCCGGGCGTCCCTGGAAGGCTCTTCCGCCATCTTGCCAGGTGTGGCGGAAGTAACTGTTTCCTGGGTTCCATAAGGCTTGAGGCACCCCCTGGCGGTGGCCACAGGTCCCAACAGGCCAGAACCTCTTCCCGTGGTCCTCTCCTAGTCCAGGGCGGTTGCCCCCTCATGGCCCGGAAGCTATTAATGCCACCTTCCAGTCCATCCAGGCCTCCTGGCTGGGTAAGGTCCCCAGCAATCTCTGACACTGTGTATTTGTAATTGCATTGTTTTGTTTAATTCAATAGTGTGAGATACACTAGAAAATGTATACAGACAAACAAAATGCACTTGCAGGTGAACTAAATATTTTTTGTACTGTTTTAATGCAAAATGTGAGTTGTGGACGCCAACATTTTGTAAATGTTCAGGCAAAATAAGCTTATTCAGTTTGTTTGGGTTGAAATAAGCTATGAGAATAAAAGTTAGAAAACATGAGTAGCTCTCAGCCATTTTCATTTTGTAAAAGTAGCTCTCAGGGAAAAATGGTTGGAGACCAATGACTTAAACTATATTGTCATATTTCCAGTGGAAGGCTTGAAGGAGAAGAAGGTGAAATGTTGCATATGATGAAAAGAAAACCTGTTAAATTATTTTTCAAGAAAAATTCTTATCATTACTTAGTGTAAATAGATGTAAAAATAGTGCTCCTTTTTAGCTGTAAACCATAATAACTACGCTCAGTGTCAGTAAGCTAGTGATAGGATTAGTCATATAAGCCAGTGATGGATCTTTTATGCACTTCCAGCTAATTTCAAAGAACTCTTCACAAAGAATAAAATAAATGACACTGCTCCAAATTTACTGCAGACAACAAATGTTAAAACAAGTCTCTGAAATATTGTTAGTCTTTCATTTTCTCATGTGTTCAGTCATAGTAGACCATACAATGTGTTTTACTGAGATAACCTTATTTTTAGGATGAGAAGAAAATGGTGCACTTTTATTTTGCTTTGAAATTTTTAAGATTTTTATACTGTATTTTTAATAAAAAATACAAAGTAAAAATAAAAAAAAATCTGGAACATTTGTTGTGGCTGTGTATTTTATACTCTGTTAACAAACCATGCCAACGCTTTGTTTAAAAAAAAAAAAAGCCAGCGTTGCTGCCATGCATACTTTCAAGCCAGTCCACACCACTAGCGATAAATCAGTTAACTAAATTCTTTGGCTTGTCCCTTTCTTGCATACCTAACTGCATGTCTTTCCTGCCAGTAAGCATTCACCACAGTTAACTTTATACTGTTGACTCCATCCAGAAAGCATTCACTTATACCCCACTCTTGAGTTGAGTTCCACAACAATCTTGGCTGGCCAGCTTTTCTTTTTTCTTTTAGGCCAAAAAAAGACCACATAATCCTTCTCTTTCACCTCGCTGGCAGCACTGCCTTTAGAAGTAAGCAATCACCTTTAATCACCTTCCTGGTCAGTAGAATAATGATGCATCACTCCTTCTATTCATTCTATAACTACAGGCCTCATAAATTACTATACAGAAAGAGCTTAGTGACATTCTGAAGCCTTGAAGGACAACTTCCTGAAGGCTCACGTCAGACATTTAAAGAACCAAGCCTGTATTCATGCATTATTTGGTTACTACATCTAGCTATGCCTTGTTTCCCAGACAAAATGCAAGTAGGCGTCATTTCTCTCTGTTGAGGCTCGTTCCTAGTTGTGCATTTTTCTTACCATCCTATCCCAGAATCCTGTCATAATGGATGTACTCCTGATTGCTTTATTCTGACTGTCAGCAGGCCTTTGTAATATTTGGAGTTCACACTATTATTATAGTAGGTTAGTGACATGAACATGTTTAATAGTGATGTTCTTTAAATGAAAGACTTATTCTATGTTGTGCATTTGATTAAACTGATGTGATCTAATAATTTAATCTACCTGTCTATTTCATAGCATCTTGTCATTTCACGTAGCACATCAGTGAGTATTAATAATATTCTGTTTGAAATTATAACCTATAAAGCTTATTGTTAATTTTCCTCAAATGTTAAAAATGTCTTTTTATGGAGTGCATCTAGTGTCTTAATTTTAGAACTAAAGATATTAATAATGCAGTTCTTCATTTTTCCCCTCGGGTTGAACATCTGCTGCTGTCCTAATAAGTTACAATTTGTGTCACTAGATATGTCACATGGGAAAGAGAAGCCGCATAGTTAAACAGATTGAACTTTCAGGGAAACAAATAAAGCACCATTGTTCCTTTTTATGTTACGTGATAGTTGAGAGTGTTAATACTCACACCAGTCAAGCATTGTAAGACAGCTGTGAAAGGACTATTTTCAGATTAAGCATGTTTGAAGAAGGTAGGAGCCATAAAGATTGAAATCCTTGATCACACAAAGCTAGACCCAATTAAACTATAATACAAGCTGAAATCAACACTGGTCTGTCAGGATGGGATGGGGAAGTTAAAGATCTACCCAGTCCATTTATAGTGTAGCTCTGGAGCAAATGGTACTGGCCTTCGAGTGCTATCAGGATAGCTTTAGGCTTTCTATATGAACTGTTGCTCTTGTAGGGTTATGCTGATTATTCATCCCCTTTCATCCTACATCAGGAGTCTTCTGATCAGTTTGAAATTTTTGATCAATGAACCAACAATTCCTTACTACACATTTTACAAAACAAGCAAGAACACAAAACAAAATAACAATCACATAAAGTACTGGGTAATTTTAATGCAAACAAATTATAGTTTGACAGAAATGAGTCACTGAGCAGAACTTGCAAGTATCCCAGAGTTGGGTCTGAAAGAAAAACTAGATAACACGAATGCTCTTGTTAAAGGGGTCAGTGATGGTAATGACTGATGAGCAGCTTGCCAAGATCGTAAAGGAGTTACTTGTAGGAGATGTACATATATGGATTGCAGATGTAAAATTTAGCTAAGAAAGAAGAAGAAGGGGCCAATTCAGATGTTATGAATGACTTGAGCCATTATATAAGTTAATGCTAGCATAGACTGGAACAGTAAAAAGCTCATATGTTTATAGAAGACTTGTAGTGACAACAGTTGTTTTAGGGTTTATAATGTATAATGAAAAGAGGATTGAAGACAAGTATATTTAAGACAGGATGCCAGACAGTTTAGGATTCATGCGATTGTAGTATCTGGTGCAAGACGGGACTCAATATTTCCAGTTTGTTGTATTCTGGTGATTATTAAGAGAAGAGTAAAAGTGATATTCTCAAATTTGCTTAATCTAATTCAGGGTTGAGAGAGGAGGCGGAGTTTACCTATGCAGCATTGGACATAAGGCAGGAACCAGCTGTGGATGAGCCAAACAGTCATAGGATCAGCACATGAAAACACCAACTCAGGATCAACTTAGAATGAAAATTAACCTAAAAAATGTCTTTGGAACATAGGAGCTGAAACCAGAGTACCTGGAGAAACACCCATGCAGACATGGAATGCATGTGCAAACTATAGATAGTAACCTGGTGTAAGATTCAAACACAGGATGCTTGATTTGTGAATCAGCAGCAAAAACCACTGCAATAAAGACAATTCCATTAATCCTATTTTAAGACAATGAATGTTCTAAATAGTATTCCCGCCTCTGAGATGTACATTTTATTTTTTAATTACTTTACAGATTCTGTAGATACTTTTGGAGTAAAAAAATATTGCTGAAAAGAATGTGTATAGTCCTGCTTTTCACAACTATTTTCTGGTAGTATCAAGTACAAAAGCTACACCCCCCATTCTGGTACACCTATGGTTAGTACAGATCTTTCAGACTTTCAATGAAATGTACTCTTATAGGAAAATTGGTGGTGGCTAGCCAAGCTGGATTAGGTAAGACTGATTACTAATTTCACTATATCTAGAACAATTAACCTTATTTCATTAAAGTTAACATAAACAATCCTTTATTATTAAAAATGAATGATCAACTGCTAATGCTAGAATAGTAACATGCCATTAAATGCTAAAGTGCATATATCAGACAATTTTGAATAGGTAGAACATGGCACAGTCATGATTCTTCTTCCTCCTGCAGTGGGTTATTCATGATAAGAATGAAATAAATAGGACATCTGAAGTTTAGTTGTTTTCATTAACATTGATGATTCGTGAATTCTTTGAAACAATGTAGTATCTGTTCATCCTGCTGTTTTGATTTGATCAGTATTATTGTATAGTGGTTATCTCCAGGTCTTAATCATGAATTAAAGTAACCAAAAACACTCCGTCTGATAAATTGTTTGATGTATTCACCGTAAATATTGGCAAATAGGCTTATCATATTGTATTTTTTCAGTGATTAATTGGTCATCAAGTCAATATATGGGTCATTCCCATTTTAGTGTTATTTACACTGGTGTGTTTAATTAAATTTAAAACATTTTAATTTCAGTCTACTCTGTGTGCCTTCAGTCTTCATTTTGTCCTGGTTATAGCATTTCTCTCTGAAAATCTAGAATTATATTATTAGGCAACTCTAAATTGACCCAATGAAAGTGGGTGCTTGTGAGCAAAGGCAATGTGATATCAATACTATGTGGTTCCTACCTTGTGTGCGTTACTGCAGGTATAGACTGGCTAATTGTGACAGTATATTAGAAAAACTGAATTCAGAAAATGGGTGGATGAGTCCTGCTATTCTTATGTAGATTATCTTTGGTCTCAATGTATGTCTTTACCTCTGTTTCTAGACTTGATTTAATGCTTTGGCAGCACAGCATGAATTGTGCCAATAAAACACCCTTGAATGAAATTTAATTAAATTGCTCTGCCTGGTAGTTTTCATATAAAAATTTGCTGAACAATGGGTTTTTCCATTAGTTAAAAGAACTGATTTAATGGCTAAAATGCAAGCTAATTGACTGTCATGGAGATAAGTAAAGGTGACCATGAAATTACCAGTGCTGTTTGTTTTTCAGAGTTTAAGAAATGTCTATCTTTATCATTGTTTTAGCATAGCATCCTGTAGTTCATTCTTTTCTCTCTCTATTTTCTTTTGTCATTTTACTGTAATTAGTTGTTTCTGAACAGTCAAAAACGTTAAATATTTTCTTTGTAGTAGTAGAGCTCCTTAGCTGTTAGTTGACAACAGAGAAAAGAATCAACACCTTGTTTTTTCCTCAGTGTGGTCACTCCATGTTTGTATCTTGTTCCTTCATTTATTCCTTTTTCAAGGTACCAGTCAATCCATGTAGTCTGTCTGATTTTGATTCAGTGGGTGTAATTTTCTTACAGGGAAGTAATTACCGGTCTGTCTTGCTAATACCATTAGCTGATTCTGAAGAATATTGGAAGACGTTGCATCATTACATAGCTTACATAACATACAGTAACTATATATATCATGACTAAATACTGTTAATACAGTGCAAACAGAATGTATCTCATTTGTGTGTATATGTATATATAGAGTCATGGCCGAAATTATTGGCACCCCTGGAATTTTCCCAGAAAATGCACCATTTCTCCCAGAAAATTGTTGCAATTACAAATATTTAGGTATACACTTCTTTATTTCCTTTATATGCAATGGAACAACACAAAAAACAGAGAAAAAAAGCCAAATCTGACATCATGTCACACAGAACTCCAAAAATGGGCTGGACAAAATTATTGGCACCCTCAACTTAATATTTGGTTGCACGCCCTTTGGAAAAAATAACTGAAATCAAGAGCTTCCTGTAACCATCAACAAACTTGTGACACCTCTCAACTGGAGTTTCCGATCACTCTTCTTTTGCAAACTATCTCTCAGATTTGAAGGGTGCCTTCTCCCAGCAGCAATTTTGAGATCTCTCCATAAGTGTTGAATCGGATTTAGATCCGGACTCATTGCTGGCCACTTCAGAACTCTCCAACACTTTGTTTTCAACCATTTCTTGCTTTTAGAGATATGTTTGGGGTCATTGTCTTGCTGGAACACCCATAACCTCTGACGCAGACCCAGCTTTCTGACACTGGGCCCTACATTGCGCCCCAATATGTAAGAAAGGTCAGAGCCGACTATACTTTCTGAGAAGGTTGGCATCTTTCAACATCTGCAATAAGATGCTGCAGATGTTCTACCAGACGGTTGTGGCGGGTGCCCTCTTCTACGCGGTGGTGTGCTGGGGAGGCAGCATAAAGATGAAGGACATCTCACGCCTGGACAAACTTGTTAAGAAGGCAGGCTCTATTGTAGGAGTAAAGTTGGACAGTTTAACATCTGTGGCAGAGCGACGGGCATTAAGCAAACTCCTGTCAATCATGAAGAATCCACTGCATCCACTGAACAGTGTCATTTCCAGGCAGAGGAGTAGCTTCAGTGACAGACCTTTGTCACTGTCTTGCTCTACTGACAGACTGAGGAGATCGTTCCTCCCCCACACTATGCGACTCTTTAATTCTACCCGGGGGAGTAAATGCTAACATTACTCAAAGTTATTGTCTGCTTTTTTATTTTTATTTTTTCATTTTTATTACTATTTAATATTGTTTTTTTGTATCAATATACTGCTGCTGGATTATGTGAATTTCCCCTTGGGATTAATAAAGTATCTATCTATCTATCAATATCTTTTGGTAGTCTTCAGATTTCATAATGCCTTGAACACAGTCAAGGCATCCAGTGCCAGAGGCAGCAAAACATCCCCAAAACATCTTCGAACCTCCACCATGTTTGACTGTAGGTACTGTGTTCTTTTCTTCATAGGCCTCATTCCGTTTTCTGTAAACAGTAGAATAATGAGCTTTACCAAAAAGACGTTCGCCCAGAAGTATTTTGGCTTCCTCAAGTACATTTTGGCAAACTCCAGTCTGGCTTTTTTATGTTTCTGTGTCAGCAGTGGGATCCTCCTGACTCTCCTGCCATAGCGTTTCATTTTGTTCAGATGTCGACGGATAGTTCGAGCTGACACTGTTGCACCCTGAGTCTGCAGAACAGCTTGAATATGATTTGAAGATGATTAGGGTTGTTTATCCACCATTCGGACTATCCTTTGTTGTAGTCTTTTTTTAATTTTTCTCTTCCGTCCACGTCCAGGGAGATTAGCTACAGTGTCATGTGTTGTGAACTTCTTGATTATGTTGCATACAGTGGACAAAGGAACATGAAAATCTCTCTCTCGTGTAGCCTTGAGATTGTTGATATTTTTCCACAATTTTTGTTCTCAAGTCCTCAGACAATTCTCTGCTCTTTTTTTTGTTCTCCATGCTTAGTGTGGCACACTCAGACACACAACAATATTGCCAGCACCTGTTTCTTGCCACAGGTGAGTTCAAACAAGCATCATATGCTTGAAATAAAACGATTTACCCACAATTTTGAAAGGGTGGCAATAATTTTGTCCAGCCCATTTTTGGAGTTCTGTGTGACATGATGTCAGATTTGGCTTTTTTTCTCTGATTTTTTGTGTTGTTCCAATGCACATAAAGGAAATAAACATGTGTATACCAAAACATTTTGTAATTGCAACAATTTTCTCCAGGGGTGCCAATAATTTCAGCTATGACTGTTTAAAAGAGTGCCAGCTGGGCAAAACCCTGTTTAAAGCCAAAAACGTTCCAACAAAACACGCACTTGTTGCCGCTATATAGTTGGGACAGTTCCCTTGGTACAATGGTTGATCTTTCTCAAGACACACTTTCTCTATCATCGTCAGATCCAAAATGAGATGCCACCTTCTGGCATTTATACTGAGTGGACTAGAACGGGTGGGACTTCCTTAGCTTCATTGCCCTCAAGTAGCAGTTTCTCGAGGCTGTGAAGGAAAAAGGTAACAAGACTGTTTTTAATAGCGCCCCCTCTGGTACTGGGGTGGTACCACATAATTTAGGTGAGCCAGACATCAACTCTTACCGGGTATTGTAGTTCTGTGGGACAGCCCTGTTGAGTCCTGTGGGGGCCACCAGGGGGAGCTGCAGTATTTAGGAGTCCCGACTCCATCCTCACCTGGAAGTGCTTCCTCGCCACAGCTTTATATCACGGAAACACTCCTAGGGATTGGATAAAAGGAGCTGCCTGACACACCAGGATGAGCCAGAGTCAGAAAATGGAGGACAGTGCTTGTTATGAGGATTAGAAGAGGCAGAGAGAAAGAGTTAGGAAAAAAGAAGACAAAGAATTGCTGTGTGCTTGTGATTTGGATTTGTGCTTGTGCTGTGGGAAAAGCTTCCTGGGGAAGAGTTTCACTCAATAACTCCTCTTGTTTATTTTATATACTTGTGTTGGAGTCTTTGTGTTGTGTGTTTGGGGAGCTGAAGTTCCCTCTACACACCACTATATATATATATATATATATATATATATATATAT
>JANRMT010062854.1:71239160-71254427 GCA_026402145.1 Polypterus bichir lapradei | reverse complement strand
CCACTATATATATATATATATATATATATATATATATATACATACACATACATACACACACACACACACACACACACATACATATATTATATATATATATATATATATATATATATATACACACACACACACACCATGTTTCCCCGAAAATAAGACAGGGTCTTATATAAATTTTTGCTCTAAAAGATGCACTAGGGCTTGTCATCTTGCTACTCCATCTGCTTTTAGGATCCTCCAGGGTCGAAGTGGGCGCTTCGATTTATGATGACTGGTTCGATGTGGTGAAGCAAAATGCCAACATACAAATGCATTCGTGGTGCTTTGATATTCAAGCATTGCATATTCCCCAAAGTAATGACACAATACATTTTAAAAGTCTCACATACCGTTGTCTTTTTTTTTTTTTTTTTTTTTGCACCTTTACAACACCTTCAGAATGTACTGTACAACGGCGCACCACAGAGAAAAAAAAATTAAGACATAATAAAAATGTCTAGTATGTGATTAAAGTGGAAATTTCAGCCTTAACATAGTAGTTTATTTTATCATTAAAGCAGACTGTCGTAATTGTCATCTTAAAACCAACCCCGTTGTTAAATCGCTCTGTGCTTCTGGGGCGTCCTCCTGACCTGACAGCAGCATCGCCACACAGAACACATTAAATTTTTAATATTCCAGCTCTCTGCACATTTAGAATTCTTTGATTTATACTTGATATCACTTTCATGATGAAATGCATTAAAAACATGTATGCTACATTTTACAGATAAATCGTTAACTTTGTTTAAATAATGAATACTGCTAATAGTTACACATATGGGGTGGCACAGTGGCAGAGCGGTAGTGCTGCTGTCTTGCAGGGAGTCACAGCCCTTGTGATCCCTGCCTGGAGTTTGCATGTTTTTCTGGTGGGTTTCCACAGTGTGCTCTGTTTTCCATCCAAAGACATGAAGGTTTGGGGATTTGGCGAAGCTACAATGACATTAGTTTATGTGTGTGCTTGTGTTCACCTTGCAATGAGCTGATGCTCCTCCTAGAGATTTTGCTTCTGTCTTGCGCCAGTGCTTGCTGGAATGGGCACATCCCCAAATTGATGGATGTAATCATTAAACATCCTTTTCAGAGATTTGTGGTAAGGTATCCTTGGAATTTATTGGATGTTTCAGGCACATGCGTCACATCACATGAAGTATAAACCTGGCCTTAGGCGCCTTTCAGCTGACGACCTTGACTAGGGCTCATTTTTGGGGTAGGACTTACATTACAGAGCAGTCTGAAAATCATACTAGGGCTTATTTTCAGAGTAGGTCGTATTTTCGGGGAAACATGGTGTACTATATTATATATATATATATATATATATATATATATATATATATATACACTGTATCATTTTTTTTTTTACAGATGTGAGTACATGAAACTCAGAGTTTATTCTTGTATTATTATTTATTTATTCATTATTGTATTATTTTTCTTCTTCTTATTATTATTATTATTATAGTGTGCTTGAGTGTAGCAATCATAACCTGCATGTCTTTTTGCATGTATATAAATATATATTTAATAAATTTAGTGGCCATCTGCCCAAACCCCAACACAGGCAAACGTAGACACAAGTTTGCCATACAGTACATGTTTATTATAGTGGGGAAGCACTTTTCTCAGCCTCTCCACAGCAGCATAGTTCCATAACAGTCCAAGCACCAATGCACAGTCCTTCTTTCTTCCCTTTGTTCTCTTCCTTGTTCCGCCTGCACGCCTCCTCTAGCAAGCTTCATCCTCATTCACTCAACTCTGGCTCCCTGAGTGAAATGAGGTGGCTGCTTTTATGCTACAAATTGGAGCTCTTCAGGTGTTATTTGGAAGTAACTCCTAGGTGTGGTGGAAACACAAAGTAGGGCTCTGCAACTCCCCCTGGCAGCCCCCACGGAACCCAACAGAGTTGTGTGCCAAACTGCAACTCCCATTGAGCCCTGCGAGAATCCAAGGTGCTGCTGCAACTCTGGGGGGATGCCATCTATTGCCCTGGGGGAGACAGTGTCCTGTACATGTCTACTCTCCTGGTCCTCCCAGTAAACTGGCCTCCCAGTCGGGAAAGGGCTGCAGCCAGCCATCACAATATATATATATATATATATATATATATATATATATATATATATATATATATATATATAACAGTTTATAAAGAAAAAGGGTAGTTTCAAGGGCTCATAAGATGAATCCAGAAAGCAGTTCCCGTGAAGATGGGAAGTTGTCACAGACAACACATATATAAAACTTGGTCAAGTGTGAGGAAAGTGAGCCTGGTGACTGCCATCCTAAATAATGCTTTCTGTTTCTTCACAGGTTGATTCATGCAGGTAAATAGTATAAAAGTATCCAGTGCTAGGGGCTAGTTATATTGTGTATTCTTTTCATTTAATTCTATCCTAGGTTTTTGCAAAAGATCACTTTTTGTATAATTACATTTTCCATTAATTTGATATTTTTGCTGCAGAAAAAAATCAAGTTAATTTATGCTGACAATTGGGAATAAAGGTCAGAGTGAGTGATTCTCCTGAGAATCAAGACACCTGACTGGGAAATGTCAAGCAATAAAACGAACCTGTCTAAACTAAAGGCTTTTGGAAAATGTAATTTGTTGCAGGTTTATTTCTGTCTGGTCTGCTTTGGCACAAACTATATATATATATATATATATATATAAAATAATTCTGAATAATATTTTAGGTGTTATAATGTTGTAGAGCCTGCACAATAACACTGCCCCTTCATGGTAGCTTTGTTTCAGTATGTTTGTTAAATAAAACTACTTAAAATTTTGCTGATAATAGGTATATGTACATATTTAATCCTAATACTGGGATCATTCCTTTCCCCTTTCTGCCCCACCCTCGATTGCTACTGTTTTTCTCTGGTGCCAAATCTCCAGGTGATGGTCTAATCCTCAACTACTTTTATCCATCAATACCTCTTCTGAAAAGGCTTTTTCTATTATAGTATTGTGGAGAGCCTGAGTCTATCTCAACATGTAAAGCAAAGTCTAGATAGAGAATCATTTTAATACAGGGAAGAGTCATTCAGACTGCAATGTTATTGCCATTGGAAACCTTAAGCTCTGAAATATAAATCGCCAAACTCCATCAAATAGTGGAACACAGTAAGAGGACAAAAAGATAACTGTACTTAAGATGTAACAATGTCTCAGTGTAATATTTTGTGATTATAAGACACAATTCAGAATTTTTGAAGACATTGACCGATTAATTGAGCCAGCAATTATAATATAATAAGCTTTAATTAAATCAGTTAATTACGTTAAATTTTTTGAGCAACTTTACAGAAATTAAACTAACATTTAATTTTCACATGGCATATTTCAGACAGTTTCAACAAAGCCTAAAAAATGGCCAAGTGCTAGATGTGGATACAGTTACAAAAAATATAGTCAGTGTCTAATTCATTAGTTACACCTACTTGTTAATGCAAATACTCTGTTCCACAAAAGAGCTAATAATGTGGCTGCACCGCTGTGCATATAGCATACAAACATGGCCATGAGCTTTAGCTGTTGTTTGTTCAAACATTACAATGGGCAAGACATGATTCTGCAAGTGGTATGAATGTTGGCACCAGACTGTGGTGATTCCAGCATCTCTGAGACAACTCTGAGTTTCATTTATTACAATCCATGGAGTTTAAACAGAATATCGAGCATGTGATCACTAAAACTGGACAATTGAAGACTGAAAGAATATTGTCTGGTCTTACAAATGTCTATTTATGACACAACATGCAGATGGAAGGATGAAAATGTGGAGTAAACAGCATGGGTTCATACATTCATCATGACTTATACCAATCACACAAGCTAGTGGTTCTGATGTAAAGGGCTGGAAAATATTTTCTTGGCACACACTAGATCTCTTAATTCCAGCCTAAGGGTCAGTTCACTACTACAGAGTACCTGAGCCTTATTGCTGACCACGTGTATCTCTTCATGACCAAAGTCTATCCATTTTCAAAAAAATTTTTTTTTCAGCTTCATAAGGCTCAATGTCACAAAGTATGCATCATCTCAAACTGGTTTCATGAACCTGACAATGATTTCAGTTCACTTGCACATTATCCAGGTCTCATTCCAATTGAGCACCATTAGAATATGAATTTTACACTCTAAATGTGTGGATAAAAATCTGCAGGAACTGAGTCAGCACTCAGTAGAATGCCTAATATTTGCAGTATGTTATTGAATGAATGCTTCGAATAATGTGGGCTGATCTAGAGGCAAAAAGGAGTCCCTCTCAGTATACAAAGCATGCAGCCCCCACCTAATAAATTTAGAAGCATTATGGGAACCTAACAGATCTCCTCAGTGGATCAATAAGGAGATAAAGAATTGACTGAAGAAAAGGCAGATGTACTGTATACTGTATAAAAGATAAATAACACCATCACTAACTACAGAGCTTGTGTGCACATGAGAATATTGGTTGAAACCAATATTAGAAAAGCCAAATACTAGTAGTACTTTTAATGTATTTGAAGTTAATTAAAAGCTTTGTCAGAGTTCATCAGCAAAAGGAATAAAGAATTAAAAGGTTATTTGTACACTGAAAAAATAAAAACAAAAGTTAGTGTCCTGGATCTGCTCAAGTTTAGTAATACTTAATGCAAATTGCTGAATTAGTTGCCAACTTTCACTAAAGTAATCTCTCAGAAAATATGTTGCTGTGAATCCATACAGGACCCTGATTACTTTGGCTTCATTTTTACATGTTTTAGATAAACCTGTTTTGCCTTGTTTTTATTTAATTAGGTATTTCAAGAACTTCAAAGTAAAACATACTGAATCTCTTGACTCTTTGTATGCACTTGTATCAACTGGTAATTAAACTCTCAGATGTTCACTCACTGCACTATTATGGCTTCCTATGCACTACAGTCTACAAAGATTGTTATTGGATGCCTCTAGACCTCTGCCAAACTCTGCCCAGTTAGCACTTCTCTACACAATTATATTTAGCGTGGGTATATGTTCTCGCATGCCTTAAACACCTCTGGCTACCTCTGACAACAGCTTACCATGCAGAATTTAATTTATTAACTTATTTCAACTCGCACATACTGATTAATTTTCAGATGCCTGAAGGCCTCTGCCCAACTACATTGGCTTTGTAATTCTTACTTGACTTTTTGTAGCCACTCATACTGCTTCAAGCTACCGAACTTTGCTATGCAATACAATACAGTTTATTTTTGTATAGCCCAAAATCACACAAGGAGTGCCCTGCCTTTTGACAGCCCCCCCAGCTTTGACTCTCTAAGACGACAAGGAAAAACTCCTCAAAAAAATCCTTGT
Source organism: Polypterus bichir lapradei (assembly GCA_026402145.1). Taxonomy (NCBI): domain Eukaryota; kingdom Metazoa; phylum Chordata; class Cladistia; order Polypteriformes; family Polypteridae; genus Polypterus; species Polypterus bichir. The sequence continues at coordinate 71,249,059 of JANRMT010062854.1, read as the reverse complement.
AGGGAAAAAAAAATGGAAGAAACCTTGGCAAAGGCAGTTCAAAGAGAGGCCCCTTTCCAGGTAGGTTGGGCATGCTATGGGTATCAAAAAAATGGGGGGTAAATACAGTTCAATACACAGAACAGAACACAAGTAATCCTCAATACAATACATAGTGCAATAGAAATATTTCAAGTACAGAGCAGAATTCAACAGCAGATGATATCACATACTGTAATAGGATTTGGATACTGTGCTAATAGATAGATAGATACTTTATTAATCCTCAAGGGGAAATTCACATACTCCAGCAGCAGCATACTGATAAACACAACATTAATTAAAGAGCAATAAAAGTGCAGTGCAAGTTAAAAAATGCAAGGTAGAGAGTGTGAGGCAGGTATAACAGTCTATAATCTTGTGTTGTGTTAACGTTTTCCCCCCTCCGGGTGGAACTGAAGAGTCACATAGTGTTGGGGAGGAACGATCTCCTCAGTCTGTCAGTGGAGCAGGACAGTGACAGCAGTCTGTCGCTGAAGCTGCTCCTCTGTCTGGAGATTATACTGTTCAGTGGATGCAGTGGATTCTCCATGATTGACAGGAGCCTGCTCAGTGCCCGTCGGTCTGCCACGGATGTCAAACTGTCCAGCTCCGTGCCTACAATAGAGCCTGCCTTCCTCACCAGTTTGTCCAGGCATGAGGTATCCCTCTTCTTTATGCTGCCTCCCCAGCACACCACCGCGTAGAAGAGAGCGCTCACCACAACCGTCTGATAGAACATCTGCAGCATCTTATTACAGATGTTGAAGGATGCCAGCCTTCTAAGAAAGTATAGTCGACTCTGTCCTGTCTTGCACAGAGCATCAGTATTCGGATACTGTGCTATACACAGTAGCAGCCTACTAAAAGTGGATACTAACTGAATAGCTCAGTACTGTACTACGTTCTTGTGTATTTTACTTTTTGTTCAGTTTCATTTTCCTTACTATAACGAATTTAAATGAAGATGAATGATTTTGCTCACAGTCTCACCAACTGCCACCACTGCTTCCTTCCACTTGTTGGTGGATGTGATTTTATGCTCAACAGTTATGCAAGTATCGTTCATGCACATTCAAATCTTTCTTCTGTAACGCTAAAAAACAACAAAAAAACCTTTCTAAGGTTGAAGAAGTAGCAACCAAAGCCATATTTTAGGTGCCAGCACTACAGATAAAATAGTACATACAGACATTATAAGCATGTTCCATTAACTGTACCGACAAACACAATGATGTTAGCATGCATTAGTCTGTCTGTAAAGCAAAGTGTACTCCATTCAGGTTGTCTAAAGCACAAAATGTTACATTAGTAAATGAGAATGATCCACAACAGTAGTGCCACAATATGGTGAGAGTATGGCATGACCTCCTGTAGGTCAAGTCATGGGTCAGATTGCATGTAATGAAATCCCATGCACTGCACTGTTATGATTGACAGCTCTCACCACAGAGATTATCTGTAAATGGAAGAATGCAGAAAGGGCAAGGGTAGGTGAAGGAAAAAGTTGTCAATCCAGATTGCATTCTGGATTTTACACAGAACTGCTGGCTAATGTGGTACTTTCTTATAAATTCCAGTTTCCGCTGTGCAGCAATTTCAACATAGTGTCAGCATTCAGGCATCAGAGCGTAGCTGACAATGTCATAATTGTCAACTTCTGTCAGCTGCTGCATGCTGCTAAGCTAAGCTGCTCCGTCCAATGTGAAGCCTTCCTTCAGCACTTGATAGTCATCAAGCACCATGAAACAGATGTGCGTTGTCGTCAACAAACCAACGCTGAGATGAGTTTTTATATTCAGTATATGACTGCATCTTTGACAGTAATGGACGGACACTGGTGAAGGACTGTACTTGTGGATGAACCCTGCACAGTGAGCTCCACCACAAAACATTTTGCAAAGGAGGTTGATCTCAAGAAGAAAATATTTAAATGACGTAACCATTAATAACATCTTGACTCGAAGCACATATATCCTTAGTGTAGTGTTACTTAAGCTTAAGTGAATGACTTGAGTAAAGAACAACTAGCCAACATGTAGGCAATATAATATATTTGGACATGTACAAATGAAACAGCTTTTTTTTCCTTTGTACACTTAACTTGTGTTAATGCTTTTTTAAAAGGAACTGTATCAAAAAAAGTTCAAAGTGCAGGTTCATTCATTAAAAGCCATACTTCTTCCAGAAGAAATCAAAAAGAAAAATAAATAAAAGTTTATGGCAAAGCCCAGCCTAGTCCAACTTTGCTCTTTCTCAAGCAGGTCTCTTGCAGGGTTTTATGATTTTGACCTGCCCAAGTAAACTAAAGTAAACTCGTCAACACCCCAAATTGCATCCAGCTCACTTAAAGACTTAATGGCATATTATTGGATGTTTTATGCCATGCCATCAGTGACTCCTAGTGGCCCAAGGGAGAATTGTAATTAATATACTGTAGTTTTTTCTGGGGATTTGTTGGATGTTCACTTGTCATAATTCATTTGAAACATGTTCTTTCTTTCTCATTGTTACTAGTATTCCTGATTTTTCTGGAAATACTGTGTCTTAATATTCCTTATTGTAATTTGCTTATTCTGTTTGTTAGAGGCTTTTTAAAATACAGAGTTCACTGTGTAGTATCTCTTACTCCAAACGGTAAAATATGGCAGTAATTTTGCTGCACATGTAAAGCATTTTGGGATATTTTTCACTAATATTAATAGGCCTCTTGTCTGTGACAATTCTTTGATACTGTCTCAGCATCTGATTGTAGGATAAACCGCACTTCTAAAAGCATTAATAAAGCAATATGTATCTTCTTGATGTGTAACACTCAACTTTCTTCACTTGCACCCAGGCTCCTCAATGAGTAGGGTCCCTTCACCCCTTTACTCCTGCATCCCTGCTCTTCTTGTTTTCAGAACATCTTTTAACTTCATTGGCTCAGAAGGGCACTTTTCAGTGGTACTTACTAAGGAAGGCACTATGAAAAAATGACAGCTAGGACTGTTTTAGCAGCCTTTATTACCAGCATTATTTGCCTCTCTAATCACACATGCAGTAATGATAATGCTGCAGTTTAGAGGAAAGCTGATTGGCTACAATCTTTAGATTATATTTTTAAAAGGTGCTGCTGCAGATCTGAAGGCCAGAAGGGAAGTTTTCTTATTTGAGAATAATGTTAACCGAAATAATGATTTTAAAAAATGCATATATATATATATATATATATATATATTTTTTATTTTTTTTTTAATATATATATATTTGAATATAAACGGTTGATTAGACTGTAAGAGCCATCTGCCTGACCAAAATCCAATTAGGGTGTGAAGAAATTACTTTCTGCAAAAGGCAAAATGCCAAAGAGCAAGCGTGAGTTAGAGCTCCATAAAGCAACATGTTATTGAAAAGATAATGCATTCTGTGAAGGCTCAGGCTGGAGGGATGTTGCTTGAGGAGACTATTAATTCATGAAGAAAAATTTAATATTATAATAAAAAAAGATTAGAAACTCCCAAATGGCTGATTTTTTTTTTTTTGTTTTTTTTTTTAAGGTTTGGTTTTGAGGGGCCAATGAGGGGTCTCGTATGGAGACATTTTTTTCAGTTTAGGGCTGTAAGGAGACATAAACTCTTCCATCCACAGCAGATAAAAGATAGTGACCCACCTTATAGAGGTCTTCAGAACACCCTCATATACATACCCTTACAAAGGCAAACAAGATTTACACATGTTTGGGAGGATGCTAACAGTAACCTAATAGTCGGCAACTACACTTTTCACCCAGAATCAGCAGGGGACCGAGTTGTATGTGGTGGGAAGGCTTTCTGCTCTACCAATATGCCTTACTAAGTAAAATCCTTTGTCTGTGAATGATCTCTCTAAGTGGACTTTCTCTGCAAGTCTATTGACTTAAGAAATATCTTCTTTAGAATAGTGATTTAATTATTTTGACCTATTTTACTTGTTGTCGATACAAACAACTTATTTATAATAATGCTTCTCAATGATGTTTTAGATAAAGTTATTGGGTTGAGTTATTTCAGAATGTGAGAGTGACCAGTTCATCTTATTTTTCCAGATTGTTTTTTTAAGCAGAATATCTGAATTAGTCTAAAAGGCAATTTAACACACTTTACTGAGGAAGTGTTCAGCAGCTGCACCTACAATAAAAAAATAAAAAAATCAAAGGTCATTGGTCAGTTTCTTTCATATTACTGTTAGACTTGCATCTAGTGGTCAGCGTGGGTGCTTCAACATTAAGGAATAGAGGATTTGGTGTTATGTTCAGTATTTTTCAAGTCAGTGTTATTGCTAAACAATCATTGTATATTTTAAGTTGCTACATGAAATTGTGTTCTAAAGTGAAGCATTTTTTTTTATAAACTTGAAAAAATATCTTGACCATTCTTGCCTTATATGGTTGAGGTAAAAGATACTTAGGTCCTAACATGAAAATAAAAGTCTTAAAACTTACTGAACTTGTCCACTTGGAAGCAGCAGATGTTTCAGTTTAAGAAAACATTCATTTTTCAACAGATCTGTTTGCCAAGTCTTATAAGAACAAACAGATGCATACTCAAATCATATGATTATGTTTTCCCAATTGGTGCCTACTTTTGCCCTGTTACGTTCAGTGTTGTGATTTTTACATAGCCTGCCATGGGAGATTCCAAGTGGCAGCATGGTGGTGAAGAGCACACATAAGAGTTCCATTGTACTTTGTATACATAACAATAAATCTGAATTTAACTGATTACACCACATTGCATTTTTATAAAAGCCTTAGATTTTTTGGAAGAGCCAAGCCACCTGCATACTAAGTTCACAGGGCCAATCAACACTCACCATTATGCACTTTCCATGGCATGTTGTGCGCACGTGAGATAAAAAGAAACTGAGAAAGTGAAAAAGACAGAGTGCAGCAGTGTCAAACCAAAATGAAACAGATGGAAGTTCCACAAACCAGTTATTGAATTTATAGGGCCTGCTGAATCATTCTTGTTGAGGGTATAGTAATAACTAAGGACAGTGTTTTTGAGTGAGTAAACTCACTGATACAAATCAGTCTATAAATACATTAAGTAGAGAATGCAGACTCCATGCACTGTTGAACCTGGTGCTCTGAGGCAGGAATGACAACACTGTCTGTGCTAAAAACTCTGTACTAAATTTTCTAAACTTCAGCATGATTAAAACTAAATGTATGCCTATGTTGTCTTTTTTTTCTTTATTATTATTACTTGATTACTTGCTTCACGTATGCTCAATTTTTCTCCCATCATACCAATGCTACCGGGACGCAGCAGGAAGAATTACACAACTTTTGCAAAGTCTACAATGAGCAACTGTTGATGTGGATGATGAGCTTGTAAAAAATGAAGATGGTGAAGGAGATGGGAATGAAAATTGTTCTCTTCAGAGAGTCCATTGTATTAGAAATATATTATGTGCATATGTAGCTTTTTAAAAGTTTGATAATGTTTTGAAGTCCAATATTTTTTCTTAATGTTCATTATAAATGAACCATACATGTCAATTCTACTACTACAGAATGTTTTGCATTTTGTTAATTTAATTTATTTTTCATATGAAGAAAATAACATTCCATACAATCAAGTCTAACTTATACAACAAAGAAGATAACATTGCATTCAATCAAGTCAGACTCAACAACACTGAATTTGACCCCTGTCCAAATTTTTTTTTTTTTATTTTGAATGCTTCAGTATTTGTTTCAACTACCTATAGTTAGGGGCAATTAAGCATTTCCATGTACGTTGTTTCATCAATTTAATGTAAAAAAATGCTCACGTTATTAATCAGTGCAAATTAGAACAAGACAAGTCAGATTGTGGAATGTTTATTAGTGAGGTAATAAAGCATTTAAAGCGAAACATTTGACTTTGCAAAAGTTTTTTTTTCCTAGAACGTTCACCAGTTTTTCTGTTCATAATATTTAAGAAATGCTTCAAAATACTTAATAATAGAACATAAAGGTGCATGATTTTTGTCTATGTTTGATACAGAAAAAGTATTTGCTGTATTATCACCTGCATTATCTATACTAATAATGGCAAAGCCCTCACTGACTGACTGACTGACTCACTCACTCACTCACTCACTCACTCACTGACAGACTGACTGACTAACTCACTCATCACTAATTCTCCAACTTCCCATGTAGGTAGAAGGCTGGAATTTGGCAGGCTCATTCCTTACAGCTTACTTACAAAACTTGGGCAGGTTTCATTTCGAAATTCTACGTGTAATGGTCATAACTAGAACCTATTTTCATCCATATACTGTAATAGACTGCAGCTCGATGGCCGTGGGAGGCGGAGTTGTGTGTCGCATCATCACGCCTCCCACGTAATTGAGTGCCTGCCCATATAAGGTAAATATTCGGGGGTCAAGGACTGTGCTTAGCATATTCATAAGTAAAAATATCTGAATCACAAACTGATGTTATTATATTTTCTCCATTAATACTTATTAAATTATTATTATTATAAATAGTCTGTCCGCTTCCTTTCATAGCTTTTCCGATGGTTGTGCTGCTTCCGGGCATGTATTTTCTTATTAAAGCATTTAACCAATCACATTTCAGCCATCATTTGTTGCCAGGCAGAGAGGCCTTCACAATCTGTTGTGCAGGCACTCTAACACAGAATAAATGTCGATTAACCTGTTGCTTCAACCAATCAGATTTTGAGTTGGTGTCAGTAGGGCCCTCTAGCAGGCGTACGGCAATGTCACCGTATTCAGACCCATTGATTGGATAGAAGCCGATATGAGGAACTCTACGAGGCCACTAAACGCACCGCAAGCGCTCCGAGCATCCTCGCGCGCACTACAGCCAACTCCATGGCAGGATTCTGAACAATATTATTTGCCAGACACAGACCAGATTTCAAGACCACGAAAACCTGATGTTTGTCACGCTCCTCGAGCCCCAGAAGTTTCGGGTATACAAGAAAAATTTCACGCATGCAGCCTTCTCCAGTTTAACACAAGAGCCACGGAGCGGTGTTTGATCTGTCTCAGCTAAAAACAGAACTGACTGTAATGTATGCCATGGATGATTTTTGCAGGAAAATCTCCCACTGATCTCCTTGACTTCCTTCATCAGAAAAATCTGAATGAGAGCATGGGGCAGCTGTTCACATTGGTATATTTGGCGGTGACCATTCCTGTGTACACTGCTTCTGTCGAGCGGACATTTTCAGCCCTAAAGCGAATTAAAACTTATGCCAGAAATACTACAGGGCAGATTCGACTTTCAACATTAGCTTCGATGGCGATAGAAAGGGACTTTTTGATGGAACTGAAGCGCACGGATAATCCGTACGACAGAGTAGTTGAACTGTTTTTGAGGAAAGAGAGGAGGATGGATTTTGTTTACAAATACAGTAATCCCTCCTCGATCGCGGGGGTTGCGTTCCAGACCCCCCCGCGATAGGTGAAAATCCGCGAAGTAGAAACCATATGTTTGTATGGTTATTTTTATATATTTTAAGCCCTTATAAACTCTCCCGCACTGTTTATAAATATTCCCCGCAGAGTTATACAGCATAATCCCTTTGTATTCTCTTAGATATTAGGTAAGATTCATTGAAATTATGTATATAAACACACTTTTTATATACAGTAAAACCTAAATATTATTTTAAAGATATTGAGTGTCTCCGATATCACATATGTTACAGCCATTACGATAGAGAGGCCACCAGCAATAAATACGTACAATGCAAGAAAAATAGTATACAGTAAATGTGTTTACAGTGACACTAAACGTACGTACATGTACTAAGCACTGTAAGAAGAAAATTAATTATGGTTACTCACCAACAATGACACGATGACTTGTCCGATAACAATGAGTTTAATTTTACTGCACAACAAATGAGAGCGTTACAGCCCTTGTAAAGGAGCCACTTCAGGCGATTGTGTAGCACTGCCGTTGTTCTTCTTCTGGCAGTCTTCAATCCAAATCCCTAAAGCAGATTCCATCCAGACTACTGCCTTATTACATCCACTTACAACTCGTTTTGCACCCTGGTTAAAAGGACACTGCAGCCGTAGATCTTATATTCCTTTCCTACTTTTTAAATAAAAAGAATCGTAGCCTTCAACAAATCCAAAGCGTTTACCTTTTCGGCAATCGTTAACATCTTCTTCTTGCGCTTGGGCACGGCCCCTGAAGCAGTAGCAGATTGTTTTGGAGCCATAATGAAGGGCTTGACTATGCACAAAGATAAACACTAAAGAGCACAACTCTTTACACAGCGAAACACGTTGATGCTGAATGAGTGAGACGAGACTTCCTGGTTAACACAGCATTCAGCACGCAGGAACTCAACTGCGTGCTCTGATTGGTTAGCTTCTCAGTCAGGAGAACTTAACTGCGTGCTCTGATTGGTTAGCTTCTCAGCCATCCGCCAATAGCGTCCCTTGTATGAAATCAACTGGGCAAACCAACTGAGGAAGCATATACAGGAAGTAAAAAGACACATTGTCCGCAGAACCCGCGAAGCAGCGAAAAATCTGCATTATATATTTAGTTATGCTTTCATATAAAATCCGCGATAGAGTGAAGCCGCGAAAGTCGAAGCGCGATATAGCGAGGGATTACTGTAATCCGAATTTTTGGTGAGTAAAATGTTGCGATTTTCCTAAATAATATTGCAAGTTTATGAGTTATTATTGATGTTTTTCATGTGTGTCGCGGCTGTGGCTGCAGTAGAAAGGAACTTGCTCACCCCTGGTATGTCTATTCAATAAAGGCATTTATTGTGGCTACATGAGTTATATACATATATATAAAATATATAAATGAACCACACGCCTTGGCGCAACACAAGAGGCTTCGCCTCTAGCGCTGACATCCGAGGTTCGATTCCCGAGAGGGGGTGCAGTGAGTGTGTATGCCTGATGAGCCCAGAATTAGGGCGAAACACGTGCCGCATACTCTTTGCATTATTTGACAGTAAAACTATTTCTATATTATATTATATATATATATATATATATTATATATACACACACACATACATATATATCTGCGCTTCCCGATTCATTTTACACTCGCACGCCCTGTGACGGACGATCACGATTTCGCACCCCTTTGGTTTGAGAAGAAGTATGAAAAAATATGAGGTTAACGCAAAAAAACAGATCACCAATTGAAGCTTTATGAATAATGGATACTTTATTCGCCATCAATAATTGTTTTGGTAAAGCCATGCTCAGAGTAATCCTCCTTCCGTTTTCTAATTTTTTCGCGACTAGCCATGATTAAATGAATGGTAAAAAAGTAGGAGAGAAGCGACGGTGACTTATTGAGGCAGGCAGACGAGACCACAATAGCAGGCGAGCTCGATGTAGTGCACGTCAAGTCAATCTAAAATGCGCAATCGGATTCAAAAAAATATATCTTTTCAAGTTCTATTTGGATATAAGTAGGTTCTATTTAGTCAACAGAAATACTGTATCTTTGGTAGGAATGTAAGTTGAATTTAGTCTTTAAATTTCTATGGTGAAGAAAAATTTATGCAATGATGACTAAATTTAACTTACATTCCTACCAAACATATTTCTGTCGAATAAATAAAAATTACTTATATTTAAAATTTAAATAGAACTTGAACAGATACGATAGTTCATAATACCCACGCAGCACTAAGTTCACATAAGAGCGGGAGTCATCAGTTTTAACAAGCAGCATATTGCACTGATACGAAACAGCCTGCCCATTTAATTATTTAGGAATGGATAGATAAATTAAGATTTTGTACAAATAATGTTTTTCATTTTTCTTCCTCGATGGATTCTGGCACCCCCAGCAACAGCTGCTTGCACCCCAAAGGGTATATATATATATATATATATATATA
>JANRMT010062854.1:71210990-71239060 GCA_026402145.1 Polypterus bichir lapradei | reverse complement strand
TATATATATATATATATATGACAGCAACACTCATAACAGTGACAAAATAATTACATTGACAATTATGTTACGTTATTTTCAAAATGTTTCCTTTTCTTTTTCATTACTTCTTTAACACACTACTTCTCCGCTGCGAAGCGCAGGTATTTTGCTAGTCTATACTAATAAAAGGCAAAGCCCTCACTGACTAACTGACTGACTCATCACTAATTCTCCAACTTCCCGTGTAGGTAGAAGGCTGAAATTTGGCAGGCTCATTCCTTACAGCTTACTTACAAAAGTTAAGCAGGTTTCATTTCGAAATTCTACGTGTAACAGTCATAACTGAATCCTACTTACGTACATATATACGGCCATAGCCTGCAGCTCGGTCGCCGTGTGAGGCGGAGTTGCATTCCACATCACCATGCCTCCCACGTAATTGAGTGCCTGCCCATATAAGGCCGTCTGTCAGCAGCAATCCAATAGACGCAGTGCCGGGAGTTAAAATTGCTGGTGAAGGACTGTGCTTATGCAAATGAATAGGAAAGAAAGGTGTAAAGCTTAAGTTTAAATTAAATTCATAGACATGCTGCTGCTGGCGTTTGTCATGCCTAAGACGAATACGATATTTGCGAGATACAAGTTTAATGAGAGGATGCAGGGTATAAACAAGACTTTCGATCACTTTGTAACGGAGTTAAAATTGCTGGTGAATGACTGTGCTTATGCAAACGAAGATGAGATGGTCAGGGATAGAATAGTGTTTGGCACAAACTCAGCAAAAGTGTGAGAGAAACTTTTAAGTGCCGGGTCTGAGCTAACATTAAATAAAGCCGTGTACATCGCAAGATCACACGAGATAGCACAAGCACAGCTGAGAACCTTTGATGCATGTACTCTGAGTGGCTCACGTGAACTGACTATGAACGCAGTACACAGACAACAACAAAGAGCTCCATAGAACGCTGAACAAAAAACGCATTACACAATTGAGACGGAATATGAAGCGAGTGACACATACACGCATATTTATAAGTTCAGCTACTGCGGAAACAAAGCACACGGTGGAAAAAGTCAATGTCCAGCTAAAGGAAGACAGTGTAAAAAATGTGGTAAATTGAAACACTTTGCTAAAGTTTGCAGGACTGGGAAAGGTAAACCCGTGCATGCAGTGTGTGATGTCTCAGATAAAGAGGAAGACGAGCTGTTTATTGATGCAGTAGGAAAGGAACAACCCTCTGACGCTGAACAAGTCTTTGTAGACATATCAATAGGAAAGCAAGGTGTAAAGCTTAAGTTTAAATTACATTCATAGACACGCTGCCACTAAATATTCGCAGGCAAATCCACAACTTAATACCGGGAATGCCTGTTAAACATCTTAGATTTGCAAGTACCAATTTGGGTAGTGAACACTTCGATGAATGAAACCTGTTATCTTTACAACGGTTGACAACGAAGATGAGATGGTCAGGAATAGACTAGACAAACACGGAATGTAACTTGAACACAACACATCCTCCAAATATGAACCTGATTGAAAGAAATAATGATAATCAAATCCTTGATGACAGCAACACTCATAACAGTCACAAAGCAATTACATTGACAATCATGTTATGTTATTTTTAAAATGTTTCCTTTCTTTTTCATAACTTCTTGAACACACTACTTCTCTGCTGCGAAACGCGGGTATTTTGCTAGTAAATTATAAAGAAAAGCATTATAAATTATGATTATTACCAAAAAAGCTTAAAAGGAATTTACTGCACTGCAAATTACATGTAGATGTGCCATTATGTACAAATCATTGAGGCACGCACCAGGAATTGGTTGCTGAACTTGTACTAGTAGAAATCCAAAATGGAGATGGTAGACCGTGTGGTGGACCAGGACAGATACTACTCATGATAGTGCCCATCAGCTGTAGAAACGTGATAAGTTATATGTTTCTAGGCCTGTATCGGCTGAAATCTTCTTCTTCCTCTTGTTGTACATTCAAAAGACGTACAAAGGCATCATGTTCTTGTTGTTGACAATTTTGCTCCAGCTGTTTCCACTGCTGAGCCATAAAATCCTGTAATGACCTGTCTTCCAAATTAGCTTTTGCCTTTTGCCTTCTAGCCTGATCACCTGGAATGGCGGGCCTTGCTTTGCCAACTTCTCTCTTCCCATCACGGCTCCTACTCACTGTGCTCTGGGAAGCATCATTGACTGCTGTGTCGCTGTACATGATTTGTGAGGCTTCTCTGTTTCAGTGGATGTAATTTCCTTATTCCCTGAAAAGAAAAATGTTACCAAACTTCACTTACAATATGGAATTGTTTTAGCCATGTTTTGTTTGAATGCTTAAAGCAAAAATGATTCAGTAGTTCTAACAGTAGCTTTGTAGTATAACTTCTTTACCTCTAATGTCTGCTTTGCCCTAAAGAGCCAAAACCAAAAGAAACATCAAAAATGAGTGCCTGAAGTTAAAGAAAAACTTAACTGCATGAAAGTTATCAAAATGAGGGCACTTGTTTGTTAATTTCGTGAACTTAACTTTTTCTTTTAACTTTATGCACTCGCGCTTTAACTATTCCATGCACTCATGTTTTTCTTTTAACTTCTTGCACTAATGTGTTTATTTCAATCATATGTGCTCATTTTTTTCTGCTAATTTCCTGCACTCACTTTTTAATGTTACCTTTATATTGTACTATTCTGGGTCATAATGCATAATGCACACGCTGGGATTATCTTTACAGTTGTTGAAAATAAGTTCATTCACCATTGTTGTCCGATTCAACATCTGCAGAGTAGCTAGTGGAAGCTTGTGATGGACAGGTGTCCTCGTAGGACTTGACAATATCCACAGCACAAACTGTTGATCTTGTTCATAGTATATTATCAAGTTTATTAAACCTGGGAAATTTGTCTTTCTCCTTTGTCAAACTGCTAGTTATTTGAAGAACGACTCTCACTTTTATGCACTGTTGCCTATGCTTTTTCATTTTAACACACAACTGTTCTATGCTCTAGTTAAATCCAGCTTTCTTGCCATCACTTTTTGAAAACTTAAGTATTTTTACGTTTTGTCGAGTAGCTGGCACACTGTATATGTTTGTTAGTTCAAATATCAAGAAGACATTGTACCTCCTCATTGCTTCACATTAGCCCTGAACTCATTTTACTGTGAATGAGATTCCAGGTTAATGATGGCAGGCACTTAGTGTAACTATCACAACACGCACAATTTCACCCATGATGCAGAATATTTCCTGTACTTAGAGTGTTCCCATGTCAAATCATATTTATACTTCATGCAAACAGCTCAAGAATTTGCTTGGTACTCCACTGATACCACCTTTTCCTTTGGGTCTAAGTACGGTTGTTTTGGTCTGCACCAATTAATGTGTTCACATCTACCTAAACAAACGGGACTTGCCTGGAAATTGCACCACAGTTAGAAAAAAAACACCTAAATGAAATAGCTGTGAAAGTGTCTTTAGTTTCATGTAGAATACTGATATTCTCATTTTTTCATAGGCCAGTAAGGCATTCAATTCAACCAGGGGATCAAAGGACAGCCATTACTGGAGCAATGTTTGATGTTAACTCAGGAAGAAAAAGATTAATTTAAATTTGAATGGCTTTGCAGGGCAGTGACTTTATATTATAGGTTTATATGGTCACTAGCTGTATTACCTACTTGGTTTGCTTGGGAAATTTCCTAAGACAATCGGCCTCGGTTATAGTACTGTTAATCGATTGTATCAAAAGTACTATGTGAATAGTTGAGTACTTTCCTGTATATGATATTTGTTTTTTTTGTTTTTTTTTTTAACAAGGAGTTAGTATTATTAGTTCCTGGGAGTTCCTTTCTCTTGAATATTCTACATACAGTTTACCTGTGAGTAAAACATTTGTACATTTGATCAATTCTTGCTTTCACTGGTGACTAACTTGGCTTTGGTCGATGTTCATCGAAAAACACAATTTTACAGTGAAAAGCATTATTTTGAATTCAAACAGGTAATTAGTAGGAATAATGAGAATTTGGGTTATGAATACAATTTCACCCTATAGTGCATTCTGTAAAATGGTAGCCTTAATCAGAATTGAATGTCATGCTTTGACCTCTAACCTTGTACCATTAAATTGTTTTGTAGAATTTAGATCAAAAGCAATATACATTAAGTTATGGTTTCCCTTAACTGATGATATATAGTATTGACTTTTGCAGACTGCACATTTTGTGGACCATGCAGTGTGTTTAACATTTACAGAAAAAAACAAGTGAAAAGAAATAAAATTGTGAACTATTGACAATGTCCCTGTGCTTAAAGTGGAACCAAATTGATGGAGGTACTCTGTCTAGTTGGCATCTTGCTCCTCCTCTTTGGCATGGTGAAGGGAGATTGGATCCTCTTGATACAATCACATAAGAAATGTTTGCCGATACTCTAAGTAGAAAGTAAAATATGTGCCAGTGGTGGCCCACTAAAAAACACTACTATGTTCTTCTATGCTCTGTCCATGTGGGGCTTCTATACTGAGCCGAGCAACCTTTTAAACATAACAAGGCATGCTGTCACTCTTGGCTTGTGTTGTACCCAGGGGTTGAAATAGCTGTACCAGCACTTCCCCATTTCTGCTCCGCAAGCAATGACCTAAGAGGAAAGTTTATATGACTTGAGTCTCTTCAGATTGCTTAACAAAGATAAATAGTTGACATTATAAAAGTCGTTAAAACTATATAGGAGGATAACAGCATAGATGAAGCTGTTTCTTAAAATGAGTTCTTGAAATAGAACTCAGAAGCACAGGTTGAAGCTAGTTTGGAGTAAATAGTGCACAAATATTGTAAAGTTTCATTCTTCCCCAAACTGAGACCCATAGATTTTTAGATTAAATTACCAATAAGTGTAGTTAAAAATAAAACTTTTAACAACTTGAAATCTTGACTTGGGAGAGTTCTCTTTAAAACCTTTATGTTCTCTTTATGCTGACTTTAGAGCTCTCAGAATCCAGCTTCTGGGCCTCCTTGTGTATTACCAAACATCTTTTAAATTCAAAGGCTAATTTTTGTATTTAATATGAATTTCTTTATCTGTTAGCCTCCTCCATTCTACTTTTGCTAATTATAGTCAGAAGCATAGCATTGTTCTTTTGCTTAGTATTGACTTTCTTTTAACCTCTCGTAATCCATCAGGTATGTGCTGGTTCTGCGTAGCTGATGTGACTAAAAACAAAACTTCACCCACTGCAAATAGCAAAGGCTCATGCCTTTACCCACTCCTCATAAATCAAGGAGATCAATTTTTTATGGGAGAAGGTATGATATATGCAGAACAAAATAAACTTCATCTTATATTTAACATTTCTGCAGTGATTGCCATTGCACGTCTCCACAATTATATATCCATAATTTAATTTTTGATGTTTTATCTATATACTGCCAGCAGGGACGTTAGAGTCAAAAAGGAAAGGACTGGGGAAAAGATGAAGAAAATGCATGGTAAGGAAAGATTCAGAATACAGAAAGGCAGATTTGAAGGAAATGGCAAAGCCAAAACAAGAACTGGCAAGCACAAAACTATGGAGTAAGAGTTTGTATACTGATATATTATGATGCAAAGCAAAACACGGAAAGGATTTGTTTTAAGAAATACTGACGATCCTCCAGCCATACAGGAGGGTTTAAATACCATCGTTTGGAGATGTCAGAATACCACGGCTGATGGTAAAAGCCCCCTAGCAACCTTGACGAAGAGAGTAAACAGAATTGTAGCAAAATGGTAAATGATACCTTACTAATTAATTATAGAACTTTATGACACATAATTTGCAGAGAGTGTTAAAAGAGTCACACGATGAATCTGGAGTGGGGACTAAACTGCTGATTTGAGCGTCTATTCCCACTTGTATCCTACAAGGGCAAAAATATTACTTTGCAACCCAGAACAAAATATAAAGCTGTGGACAAGCGTGTGCTCAGCTGATGTTGGTTCTTTGCAAGCGTAGGCTGTAGCAGGATAAGTCTTTTAGAAATAAATGATAAAAAAAAAGTACCACTCAGATTCTAAACAGATGTTTAGAAAGATAAATAAATGACAGGAGAAAACCTAAACTTCTTCCAGGCTCAGACCCTGCAAACTGCTCACTTAGAAAAAATACTAGTTCTCAAAAAAAAAAAAAAACCTACCAAATAGCAGACCTACTGCTGGCACTTTTCAACACACCATCATGTCCTGTGTAGTGTATTTAATAGCTGTTACACTCACCACTGAGAAGAAAGTCCCTCACGGTAGGTGCAGTGATATTTTAATACAGGAAACAGGACTGATAGTAAACATGTATATGCAATTAAGAGTTTTCATTCATAATGTTCCTAAATTCTTATTGGTATTATTCATGTATTATACGATAGAAATCTATATATTGTTAGGCGCTCAAATCCGTTTACACTTGAGTCCTTATATGATGCTCTTCTCACCATACGTAAAGTTTCATTACCATTGTACAAGAAATTGGCAGAGCTCCAGAATACAAATGCATTACTTGTACCAGCTCCAGCTTAATGCACATTCTTCATAACTCTACTGATGTGGAAGTAAAAGCCAGAGCAACTGATTGGAGTCCATGGAAAATGTCAGTGAGACTATTGTGATCAGAAAACATTTTTAAAGTAAAAATTGTCATTGACATGAAACAGCTTGAGCAAGAAAATATGCATAGCACCGATGAAATTACTGAAAAGGTCTTTCCAGTCTGTGTATCATTCGCAGTGTCTAGCTGACTACTTCTAGATTTTTAGCCCTAATACGATATTTATTAAGATATGCAAAGAGAACCAAAAGCAAAATCTTACTTAATGACATCCTGAAAAATCAAATATAAACTGTTATATTAAAGATCATACCTCAGTTTTGCTTGAGCCACAGATCCAACTTTTAAACAAAAGAAATAAACATCATATTTATTATATAATATTTCAAAGAATAAGAAACCACATTTTGTATTGAATAATAAACACTGCATTGAAGTAGGTCACAGGCAATTCAAAGCCTATTTTAATAACAATGAATGGAATGGAAGAACAAACCCTGGATGTGGTGTCAGTCCATTGCAGGACCCATTCAAACACACACCCACGCTGCATTATACTGGGCCTATTTTAGGATTAAACCACCGTGCATGTCTTTAGCATATGGGAGGAAGACCAAATTACTTACAGAAACACCCACATAGACGCAGGGATAATGTATAGGCTCTGCACAGACAATGACTGGGGTCGGATTCAAACCTGTTCTCCTGGAGTTGTGAAGCAGTAATGCTATCACTGTGTAATTGTGCTTCTCACATTCAGTAAAATAAAGTAAATTTGGATAAAAGTTTACTCATATTTAAATATAAATGTAAATGCCACTTCTGCATCACCCCTTTCAGTTCAGAATGCAGTTAACGTTCAACTGGACTTTGTACAAGTACAATAAACTTGAACATGAACTGTTGGATTTGTGTTCAGACTCTTTATTAAATTCTTTTAAAAAATGATCAGTTATATAAAAGGCGACTCAGCCTTGTGTTTTCAAATTGAAGTACTGCACTGTCAACTCTATTCTATGCATACCTGTATATAAATGAGTGAAGGCCACATAATAATTTAACATTTTTTTTTTTATCATTGCCTGAATTAGACTTATGATCTTTAATCTACAGTTCTCAAAATCTTCCTATTGTTTAAGGCCTTAGGAATAATCAGTTTAGAACAGCAATATCGTAGAACAAAAATATAGAACAAAATAGATGTGATTAAATGTACCATTCTCCTTGAAAAGTATTTGTCTGTATATTTTTTCACATTTTGTACTGGTCCAGAAAAAATATTAATGTCACCCTCATTTGTAGCCTCTAGTTTCTCTTGATGTAAATAAACTAACTAAAAACAAGTAGAAATGTAATAATTTTAGCCAAACACATTGAATGTTTTCTCTATTATTTGATTTTCTGACATCACAATTACTGATATTCCAATGCTCAGTAATTGGCCTTAACCCTTTAATTCAAAGTGAGTCCATCCATCCATCCATTATCCAACCTGTTATATCCTAACTACAGGGTCATGGGGGTCTGCTGGAGCCAATCCCAGCCAACACGGCGCAAAGCAGGAACAAATCCCTGGGCAGGGCACACACTCACACACACCCACACACCAAGCACATAGGTCTTCTTACTGCGAGGCAGCAGCGCTACCACTGCGCCGCCCTCAAAGTGAGTCATAAAACACGTTTGCTCAACAGATTGTTGATGGTAATACAGTATGTGCAATAAAATTTAAGAAGCCCTTGTAAGTTTGATTGGAGAAATGTAAATGCATTGTTAGACAGTAACTTGGAAATCTTCTTCAGCTTTTTGCAAAAAAAAAAAAAAGCAGTGGGGCACTGCATGATTCAAAACCAAAACTAATCTGTATTACTTTTTTAGTAATCAATTTAATTCTGTCTTTTTAGAACATACTGATTGAATGTGAAGGTAATTGGGAGCCAGAGCCTATGCTGGTAGTGTTCAACACAAGGCAAGAATCAGCCCAGTGTGGGATGCCATCCTGTCAAAAGGCACCCTCGTAGAGGTTAATTTAGATACCTTAGTTAATCTAACATGCAAGCCTTTGGTATGTGGGAGGAAACTGTAGTACTCGGAGAATACCAAACAGACATAAGAATGTGCAAATTCTGCACAATGAATGACTGGGCAGAGGTTTGAGACAAGCATGCTGGCGCTGTTCTAATAAATATGTCACTGCATTAGCCATTTTCTTAGAATTACGCTTCTATTCATTAATTTTTTTTAGTATGAAATGCTTAATATGACTGAATTTGCAGTAATTCTGTTGGCAGGTTTCTTAAAATCAGAAAGAATCAGACTGACAAGTGTAAGTGTTGCTATCTGTCAGCTATAGGTAACAGTGTTCAAATCCCTGCCCAGCCACTGTCCACCTGCAGCTTGCTCAATCTCCAAATATGCACATTGACCAAGTACTCAGGCTTTAAATACTGGCATGTTAGGTTAATTTGTGACTTTAAATGTAACACAAGTGATGTAACGTAATGATGTAAGTAATGTATGAGCAAATGAAAGTGTGTCTATGACTCCTTCTTAGCACTTTCAAAGCCCTGGTCCTCTATAAACTTTCATTGGATTAAACAGGCTGGGAAAAAGAGTAAAAAAAAATTGAAGTACAGAAAATTTTTTACACACAAGTTCTGCATAGTAAAGCACAAAACATGACAGGCATAAGGATTTACTCAGTCAGTCATTATCCAACCCACTATATCCTAACACAGGGTCACAGGGGTCTGCTGGAGCCAATCCCAGCCAACACAGGGCACAAGGCAGGAACAAATCCCCAGGCAGGGCACCAGCTCACCACAGGGCACACTCACACACACACCAAGCACACACTAGGGACAATTTAGGATCGCCAATGCACCTAACCTGCATGTCTTTGGACTGTGGGAGGAAACCGGAGCACCTGGAGGAAACCCACGCAGACACGGGGAGAACATGCAAACTCCACGTAGGGAGGACCTGGGAAGCGAACCCAGGCCTCCTTACTGCGAGGCCTCAGTGCTACCACTGTGCCACCGTTCCGCCCCATAAGGATTTATTTAGGAATATATAGTACATTGCTAAATTTTTTAAATGTTTATATATGGTACATTGTTAAAGATTTTTAAATGAAGTTCTTAAAATTCTAGATAGTAATACTATGTATAATAAATGGCCAGCATTTGCTATTTTGATATGCCATATTTCTGACACTTAATATGTCAGGTGATGCTAATGTCTCCCTTCTACTCAGAGATCATAATTTAGGTTAACAGCAATGACTCAGTGCCATTGAAGGACTCTGAAAAGAAAAAGGCAATGGTAAGGTTAGCAACAGCACACAAGAGTGGCTCATGTTAAATAATAAGTCCTGAAACACGCAAATGGGACACACTTTATATTGTGAAGTAGACCAATCTGGAGTTTTGGAGCCCTACAGCTAAAAGCTTGGCCTCCTACTATAGGAAAATTTAAACATATTACATTTTTCCATTGTAGTTTATGACCTGGAGTAAAAGCTAGAGTAAGTTTTGTTAGCAAAGTCTTTCTTTATATCAAGAGGAAGTTTTAAAATGAACAGAAGCTAACTAGTACAATATTATGAGCGAACTACAGAGTGTTAATCAAAGAACTAGGAATATATGATGAAGTAGGCAATGTATACAATGCCTGCCATTTTTAGGCAAGGTATGAAATATCTGCGTTGTTACATACTTTTCCTAGGCATTGCATAAAATGCCTAGGCATTATAAAGAATGACAAGTACTATTTTACGCCAAGTGTGAAATGTCCAGATTGGAAAGGTCTTTAATAACAAAATGTCTAAAAATGAAAGAAGAAATACAAAATGAACTATAGGATATGCTTACTGGGAGAACAAAAGAATCAGAAGTGTCATTACTTAGCCTACTATTTGTTGCAGCAAGGAAGGCTAGAATGGCATTTTGAATTGCACTTAATTTTCTTTTTTACGCAAAGGCATTTGTTGTTTTGGCACTTAGTCTTGCACATACACCTCACAAATCCTTGGCCAATTCCTGTGGACTGAGCAGTAGCAGCAGATCGAAGAGCTATTTCTTGGTTAGGAACGTCTTCAACCTTGAGTAAGCCCTTTTGACAAACACTGAATTGTGATCTTGCATAGAGTTGGTTCAAAATTCCTCGCACCATTCCAAGTCGGTAAAAGCCGTCTTCTGTCACATTCATTGCAAGCTCTTTTAGTATTCTGTCTCGTCCTCCATGGCCAATGGCCAAATGAGCGTCGTGAAGTATGTCAAATAATTCAGAATCTCTGACGTAAAACTGGATAGCACTGATGCCTTCTTTAACAGGATAAATCACCTTGCTTTTGTTCTCTACCATTATCACATCGTAGCGTTTCAGCAGCCAATAGTCCCGTGGTTCCTTCTTAGTAGTCGTTTTAGCCTTTGTTACATCATTCACTAACTTCTCATAAAGTGGCTTCCATTAGAAAAACACAATTTTTAGCAGCATTGGCTCGCATTTGGGATAGTTCTTTGTAGAACCGTTGTCGCATGTCAGCATGTTGTGATTCTTGCCTGTACACTACATTCTCTTCTTCCATCTTCACACAGTACAATATGGATCAGATTCTGTAGCGGTATTTCACCCACCACAATATATGGAACAGTCTCTGCTGCGGCACAGCAAGCGCATGTGCTTCCACACGGACTAACAAAGATCCAGGCGCCACTGACGAAATGTTTTGGCGAGAATAAGCTTATTCTACACTATGCCGGTTTGCCGTTTAGTTATTGTATAGAATGCCTAGGAAATGTATGAAATGCGATGTACAGTATTTCATACTTTGACGTCCTATTTCGGGCATTGCATACATTGCCTAGGTATTCTATAAAATGCCGGTTTTTACACATTGCCGGTAACATATATGTTAAGAAACTGTCAGTTTTCTAAACTCAAGTTTTGTTGCATACAGATAAAGCTGTCAAGTAGGATCAGAGCAAATGACTGCTGAACAGCCAAGACAACCAGCAATGCAATATCAAACAAACATAGTACTTCAGCTGTGTTGCAGAGAATTGAAACCTGCCACTCAACAGTGTGAAACAATTGGTGACTGATATCAGAGAAAAGCTCCAACTGTTTCACAGTTTAGATGAAGGAGCACTGAACACGTCTCCAAGTGAAATCGGATTAGGTTTTCCATTATTCATTCCATTTACTCAGGATACAAGAATGTGGAGATCAATGACAAACTAGCAAATAAGTGAATAATTGCTGGTAGCTAATTATTCTTCCTGGCACAGTTATAAGTATTGTACCTGCAGCGCTATTAATGAAGGAAAGTGTCAATTTTTTTTTTAGCAACATTTGATTCTGTTTCTGTTCCACGTAAGAAAGTACTGGCCTGCAAAATTTTTCTCCCGATATTACAGTTTTAGGTGGAGAAAGTTGTGTTTGCACACATCAGATTTTTTAACAAATGCAATGCAGGCCTGCTAAGCTGATCATACATCATTCAATGAGAATACTGTTTACTTGAAAGGTTTGACCGCAGGACCATCCTCACGTACCTTATTCTCATAATTTATGACCCGTGAACCAAAGAAAGGTCCATATTGCCTTTGTATTGTATTGCCAGCTTTATCCATGTCCCTACATTGGTGGATTAACGGCCAGAAGTCCACATGACCATCACCATCAAGTCCTTCCATGAGAACCCTGAATACAATGAGGACTGATCATTTATGTTAGGTAGAATTCCTAGAGGGGACTGGACGGTCTCATGGTCTGGAACCCCTGCAGATTTTATTTTTTTCTCCAGCCATCTAGAGTTTTTTTTGTCCTCCCTGGCCATCGGACCTAACTTTTATTCTATGTTAATTAGTGTTCTCTGATTTTAATTCTTACTTTGTCTTTTTTCTCTTTCTTCAATATAAATAAATGGTGTTGTTGTCAAAATGTGAGAAGACTGAAATTGTGAATTTAACAAAAAAAAAATTATATGCATGTTGGTCTGTCTATTTTATTATACATTTTTTCTTATCCTACACCAGTTTCCTTGGGGGCATAGCATTATATAGGCAGTTTAAATTTTCACTGTTGGTATACAATAAATTACTTATTTAAAGCATTATTTAATAAAAGTGGATTTTATAAAGGGACGACACAGTGGCTAGCGCTACAGCCTCACAGTTAGGGGATCCAGGTTCGCTTCCCGGGTCCTCCCTGTGTGTAGTCTGCATGTTCTCCCCATGTTTGCGTAGGTTTCCTCTGGGTGCTCCGGTTTCCTCCCACAGTCCAAAGACATGCAGGTTAGGTTCATTGGCGATCCTAAATTGTCCCTAGTGCGTGCTTGGTGTGTGGGTGTGTGTGTGCGCGCCCTGCGGTGAGATGGCGCCTTGCCCGGGGTTTGTTTTCTGCCTTGTGCCCTGTGTTGGCTGGGATTGGCTCCAGCAAGACCCCCCGTGACTCTGTAGTTAGGATATAGCGGGTTGGATAATGGATGGATGGATTTTATAAACAATGGGTGAGCTGATGTTTCCATCTCTTTGTCTGCCCACTGTGAAGTTCAGGATGCATGCTAATTTCTGATTTCATCTGTTTAGGTTTATAGTATTTGGTCTCTTCGTAATTCTTCATTTTCTTTTAGTCTTTTTTCTAGTTTGTCTTACAGGACAATATGGTGCATTTGACAAGGAGATCATTGGGGTAAGACTGCTACAGACATAAGACCTGAAGGCAGTCGCATTCTGTAGGACTGTGGGAGAAGCAGAGAGAGACAAAATATGTAGTTTTCATGGACAATTTATTTAAAATATATTGTATTTATTGAAAAAAGGCATATAGACACATTATACATCACTAGAAAGCTGGGTATCATTGCCTTTCTCTCTTTTTTTGTTGTTGCTTGTAGAGGAATGAGTAAACAATTGTACATTTTACTCTCTAGATTTTCAGGAATATTTGGGGAAATTACTAAAACTATACCTTGAATATACTCTGGGTTCCTTCAAATTATATTAAGCAGGTTCAGTAAACGGGTGGAGGGTGTTGCAGGCATCATGCAACGTTCTTACTACAGTTAGAAAAGAATACACACCACTAATTCTGACACATCGCAGGCATAGTCAGTCATACAGAAACGATAGGACACAGTTTACCATTACAGTGTTGAGAAAAGAAATATAATATCTTTTTATTTTGTGTGCCAAAATCAAAACCCAGTAGTTTTAAAGCAAATAACACATTTAAAGCCTATGTCACATTAGATGAGTTTTCCAGCAACTTCGGGTTTTAACCTTCATTTACATAATCTTAGCCAGTCAGAGGCAGTTGGCAGCATGTTTCATTAAACCAGTCATCTAATGTTATATACCCAGTAACTGAGACCAATTAGTCTGTGACTGGCTAGGATAAAATCTAACAGGTTTGATTTTCTCTTTGGTCAGAGGGACGCGGCCTCTTTGCATGTGAGAGTTTCAGCCGGAAGTGCAATGCATAGAATATAGAGATGAGGAATAAGAAACTCGTATGTTCTGAACCCCTGGAAAAGAAAAGCTTCTCTGTTTGATATCTTGTGTTTTATCTACTAAAAGCAGAATGGAGAAAAGAAAAAAAGGGCACAGACTATGGCTGAATGTACCACAGCTATTAACGCTTGACACAGCACTGGCTTCATCAGGCAGCACAGGGGCAGTGGACCTCGCAAACAGAAGAGAAGCCCGTCTGTTTGAGGTCTCGTATTTTACATACCATAACAGAATGGAAAAAGTAAATAAAGGTCAAAGATTGATGCTGAACTTGCTTCAGCTGCTAACACTTCATACAGTGCCAGCTCTGTCAGGATGTTTTGTTTTTCTCTCTGTCAGAAAAATAGTGAGCCCATCTGTTCTGGAAAATTGGCTCTCGGTCAGTAAATGTGACATGGGCTACAAATTTTCAGATGTGTAATTTGACATGGTGCAAGTAGTAGCCGCAATCAGCAAATCTGACATACCTCACGACAAAAAGTTGTGTAATGTGACATTAGTTTAAAGAGCCTGTATCTTGCATGAAGTGCTGCTATTTGCATAAGAGTTTTGCTTAAAAATCACTCCTTTATAATGTTTTATATAGCAGCATTCAGTGCTAGCAAAGAACACTTTATCTACCTGTCTGTCTGATTTATATGTAATTTGTGCACTCCATGCAGTCCATCAGGCTTCTAAATTCAGTTTTTCCACTCACAGTCATAGGCATTCGGAACCTGCCATGACAGCAGAAATAACACCAGAGAGTTTCCACCCCATCTTTGAGCAAGCTTCTACACATTAATACATGGTCAGTTTACAAAGGCTAATCCTTGGCTGTGTAACACTGCACATACCGGCAATAAAGAATTAATATATAAAAGAACAGTAATACAGAAAAAAAAATCCAAATAGACTGAAGTAGAAACTTTACATATAACTCAATTATCCTGTCAGCCTCCACACTTAAACCAATTTACTTATTTTTATGAAAAACAAAGTCTTAATAAGTTGGCTGCCATAGCCTTCTTCCTTAAAGGTTCAGTTTTATTATTATTTATTTGGCTTATCTTTGTACCTTGTCTGCTGTTAGTTAGAGGCAATTCCAACTAGAAATACCTGAATGCTTATTATCATTTTGGCCCTAAGAGATAAAAAATAATTAGTTTTCCGAAGCCTGTGGAATTGACTTCAAGATAGAAGACGAAAAATGAAAAGGAGGTCAAACAAAATTAACTGCCTTGAACTATGCGATAAAAATATTTCCTCAAGCTGTTATATCCTCAGTACAGAGTGCTGCCGTAAATGTCAGAGTGTTTCCTTTTAAAGGTTACCACTAAACACTATCAAGCTCTGATTGCTGTGTTTGTCTGAAGTAGATGTAGGTGTGTGTTTTTGTATACATATTTGCTTTCCAATACCTTGAGATCGATAGAGAGATGTTTATGTTTAGTGTGAGGCAGCATGACACAGCAGTGGTGAGTGCAGCTGAATCACAGCCCATTACACTTGGGTTCAGTTTCTAGCTTTGTTACTATTTTAACTCTAGGTCCTCAAGTTTGCTTTCATACTCCAAATCTGTGCACCATCAGCTGATCAGCAGCTATAAATTGACACAATGTGAAGAATGGCATCTTGTTCAGGGTTGGTTGACACCTTGCATTGCACATTGCTTGGTTAGGCTTTAGCTACCTTTGGCACTCTACTAGAAGAAGCAGGATCAGAAAAAAGGAAAGGAAGATAACAGCCATATACCTAACAGCACACCAGTAATAAATAAAGACAATTTAAAAAACAATTTCATTGAAACAGTAAAAGGACGGAATGGAGACTGGACAGAGCAGCAACAGAAATAAATGATGATCCTTTACAACTTAAAACTGTAAATAAAACTGAAG
Organism: Polypterus bichir lapradei; assembly: GCA_026402145.1. Lineage (NCBI taxonomy): Eukaryota > Metazoa > Chordata > Cladistia > Polypteriformes > Polypteridae > Polypterus > Polypterus bichir. The sequence continues at coordinate 71,223,093 of JANRMT010062854.1, read as the reverse complement.
ATACAAAAATAAAACAACTTTTTTTCTGCGGCATCATTTATAGTAGTCTAAGATCTACCTCAAAGATGCCATATACCAAAAAGGGCAAAACCATCCCTCAATGCAAAGAGACACCTAACTTGAAATGAAGTACATACACAGGGTAAAGGACAGTCACTTTATTTATTACAGTGAAGTGGGAAGTAACAAATAACACATTACCCAGAAAGTGGGAAACAAACATACCTCAGTGTTCTCCATTGCCTCATGTGATGTAAAAATAATACTGTTACATTATTATTAATAATCAAAATGACAATAATTACAATTACTTTAAAAAACATGGAGAAAACTATCAAGGTGCACATCTGCAACAGTATAACCTCTAACTCACAAATTTGAATGGTTTAGAATCAAAGTAAATGTTTTCAAGTGAAAAAATAATTTATTAAAATATAATAATGTTTAAATATTCTTTACACCATATGATTTCCTGGAAATTATGGAAGGATATGGCTAAGACCATTATAGCAATGCTGTTGTCATTTAATTATTTGCAATTAACAAGGAGACATATTAACAGATTTTGCAGTAAATTAAATAACAATATTATATACAAAATTAAGTATTTTCCTAGTATTGAAAAAAATTGTATAGCCTAGTTACACATTTCTTATGCATATAAATATTGCTTATTAAGCTATTGTGTAATCACCTCTGCTCTCATAGATATTCTGTGTGTCTGTCTAACAATGTATCCATCTTGAATGCTACTCATATACAGTATGTATATGTCCGGTTTATATCTACTGTAACTTGTGTAATTCATGGAACCCACCAGTTTTCTAAATGCAGTCTATTTCTAGTCTGAGCCACAAGCAGTCAGAGCCTGTTATGACCGCACTAGTCAGAGGGCCAGGGTGGCCGCACAATTAGTTCATTGCTACCGTTGGTTTTTTATTCTGTAAGACTTGCAGAGTGGCCTATTAAGGACCACTTTGGCCATCTCTTTTTCTGCCTACATACCGAGCAAAAATATCACTTTTAGCTGCAGATCAGCAGAAATATAATTTTCACTTTAATGAGCTAATCACTTTCTTGTTTGTTAGAAAATTTACAGCAACATTTTTTTACATGATCTATATTTTGCATGGCTACTGCTGAGTCACATTTTAACTGTTTCTTTTTTTCCTTGCTTTCTTGTTTTGGGACTGACTTATACTGAAATTAATATGTACAGCTTTTATATTTTGTGCCATACCATCATGTAGAAACACTCCTTAATCATGTGTTTCAAAATGTGTTTATATATTGAAATGACACTGCATCAGTCTTCATTGCTATATCAAATATTGTTTAAAATAATTTAAGAACTGTTTAAGCCAAGTTTACTTTTACATTTATTTTCTACACAATTGTTTTCTAATAAATGTATTTGTCATTCAAGAGCAAGGACATGAGCTTGGCATAATGGACTACCTCCATGGAAATGTATATTGATTCAAATATTTGGTCCTGAATATTTCATGCTACTGTGGAATTAAGAAGTGAACAGGCTTTCTAAATGTTTTTAATGTAATTATTTCCAAGTAATTTCATTTAAAATAGTGGAAATTTAATTTTGTAGCTTTCCAAGGTGCCACTCACATACAAAACAAAGCAGAGTAGTAGTCTAAAAACAGGTAAGAACTGCTTAGTAGTCAGGATTACCAGGATGATTTAGCAAGTGATTTTTATTTCCTAGTATTGGACCCTTTGCCATGTGACATTAATCACACATTAAAGAATTCTACCACTACATGAATCAAGAAGTGATGAAGATCCTGCACAAGACAATATTGTATGCAGGTAGCAGTTACTGCCTATTAAATTATCCTGAACCTGGCGGATCAAGAATTGCAAGTCCATTATCTGTTTAAAATTGCACCATGTATCCAGTTCTGTGATATATCCTAGATCGGCTTTATTCAATTTATTTTTTTTAAATGTTAGTCACAGTAAAGTAGCATTATAGTATATCTCAGTGCTAAACAAGATGCATTCAAATGAATTGGAAGACATGCAGGTTAGGAGGCATTGTTAAATAGGCCCTAGATATTGTGTGTGTGTGTGTGTGTGTATATATATATATATGTTCAACCTTTGATGGACTGGCACCCTGTCCAAGAATTGTTCCTGCCCAATACTTGCTAAACGGGCTTCAGCTTCCCCACTCCCCTGACTTAGATAAGCGTGATAGGAAAATAGATGGATGGATTAAGATTAATGAAGAACAGTTGATTCAAGCAAAAAGTAAATGTTGGTCTGCAAGAAGAAGTAGATAAGGAAACAATTCAATATCAGACCAGCTTGCCAACCTATGTTTGCAGTTAGTGGTTGAGGTACTGAAACAAAATAACTATTATGTGACAGTCCGGGTTAGCTCCACACTCCTCAGCAGCTTCTGTGAGCCATTTGAACCTGGAACCATTTATAACGTACGAAATGATGAGCTGGGCAAATAAGGATACACATAGTCATTAAGGGTAGGTGCAAGTGCTTAAGTGTTTTTATGTCCAAAAGTGCAATCTATAAAAATCCTTTGCATATTGTGGAGGATAACAGCAGCAATTCAAATGTCCAATTAAACCACTCATTCAATTGTAGATAAAGCCACCCCAGCACTGAATTATCCCTCTTCCAGTCCAGCGTGTCTTTCACTTCAAGTCTCTCCAGCTAACTAACCCCTGTGGGTCTTCTGGCTGGCCGAGTTGGCAACAGCTACGACCACCTCCCCCATCTCCCATACTGCCTGCCTCGACTGGCATTCTCCAACATATTCACAGCAAGACCTCCATCTTTCCGTATGTGACCATGGCATTATTTGGATCTCTGGGAGGTTCGTTCTATGTCCCCATTCACTTTGCTCTGCTTGTGGGGCCCAGTCACTGTGTCTCCTTCAGTCTGCATTTCCCACTTCTGCTTCCATCTGGTTTCCTCACAAATGTTAACCTCTGAACTGTCCTCCTCACTCTTTTCTTTTTCTCTTTCTTTCTTTCATCTTTTCATTGTCCCTCCTGATTTTGCTGTGCAGGCTCCCTTTATTGTATCAATTGGGTGCAGGTGCTGTCATGACCTACTTGAATACGTGATCAGCCAAGCACCCCAATCAACCTTGGAGCGGTTCCTACACATTCCCACATGCACCTGCACCCTCCTGGAGCCTGCACACTCCAGCCAGGACATCCAGTTATTTATTTAAAATATGCAACGCCACAAAACTCTCTCTTCACATACTACCTAACTAGCTTAATAGACTGAAAGGTCAGTCTTCTGTGTTTTGTCAAAGCTATGTTCAAATCTGGTTTAAAAGGATATCACCTTTTAAAGACAAATGAAACTTTTCCTCTGTAGCTTGTGTTTTGTTCTGTAGTACATTCTACTGGAATGGCACATTTCCAGGAAAGGAGGTGTCCCAATTTTAACAGTTTTGTTAACTTGATCTACTGTTCTAGACTGTTTCCAGCCTTGTACCCTGGATTTTGTTATTGATATCTACTATTTTCACTTTACCTACACATATCATAACTGTTGCATGGTCAGAATTTAACAGACTTCCATATATTAGACATTACTAAACTTGATTTAGATATCCCATAACAACTTGAGAGCAATTCCTGGCTATGGAGTTGTATGAATTTGTGTCGGGTTGTCTGTGGATACAATAAATCAAAAAAGAATGAATTTGTCTAAATGAAACTTGGCACAATTATTTGCATTGTAAAATGTAAGAAGCTCATTATTTTAGAGCACAATTGCTCCAGTATATTTTGTTCTACATAACTAAATTCAAAATTATGATGTGGTCAAAATTTCAAGATGTTAGCTTTATATATGGTACATAAAATCTGGTGCTTTATATATCCCCGCATGAGACTCTTGAGTATCCATGTCAACAAATAATATAAAAATGTTAAATTACATACAGAACATTCATCCATCCATCTATGCGATTTATAACCCACATATCCATTTCATGCTTTTGGAGAACCTGCTACTATTTTAACAGCACTAGCCACAGTGCATAATTTTATAAAATTAATATTTGTAAGAATTACATGAAGCAGGTTTCTTGTTCAAACAGTACTAGCTTCCATTTCTTAAAGATATGCTCATTACATTTTCCGTAGTGTAGCTTGTGGTCAAGAAACAAACATAGATGATTCTATTCCCCCACAGTCTCAATTATGGGATGCTAACCACTTTCCTGAAAAAAAAGGGTTTGTGCTAACATCAAAATGATGGCACACATAGGAACAATGCACAAAATGGTGCCAACCGTGCAAAACATGTTAAAGAGAATGGTAGCAACATCGTAAAGAATAATGTTAAAATAAAACAAAAATGAAAAATATTATAGATTATAATAAATGAACTTGACAGAAAGAAAATAGACATTTTCAAACTAAGTTTACGGCCCAGACTGTCTCTTACCAACCTGTATGAAACTGACCCAAGCAGTAAAATCTGCGGATTTGATGAGCTATCTGCTTGGCTGGTAATCTGTACAATGGTTATTATAAAAGATACAATGTAGATGGGAAAACAACAGACCTAATAGGGGCTGTGAGTCTTTGAGTTTACTGTTTACATACATGCTAAGAATTCATGAAGTAACTATTTAACAACATATTGGCAAAAATGTATATCTTGTGTATATTTTGAGCTACAGATCATGTAAAAATGTGAATTATGTGACACGTGTAATGAGAGGGTTTTTTTTTTCTTTTTTTACATGAACATTTTTCACAGAGTTTGCCACTACCCAGCATTGGTCATGTACTAATCCCATTCTATGAGAATCTCTAATTACATAACTTTCCAAAAAAACATGAGATTAACAATTTTTTTCTTCCAGTAAGCAGCAAGTATAAAAAAAGTAATTTTTGGTTGGAGTATCCTTTAAATGTGTTCTGCTTTCCTCGCGTGACAGTACAATTCAACAACAAAAATAGCATTTTAGGCTTCCTTGGTCTTTATGTTATTGAATAAAGTCATTAATATTATTTTACAGCATTATTTTCTACACCTTTTTCCATTGGTTGTTACTACCTGTCCCATAGTGTGTGAGTACTGTATTATAAGGTGATTAAAATTCAACAAACAGAATGCTTGCATGTCATTTGGTGCCCTGTAGGTATTTGTTATCATATTCAGTAGCAGTATAACCGCATTCACCACCGCCTGATGAGCCTGATAACCACATTGGTGCTTATCTAAATATTGCTGGGTACTCTTTAAATATGATTTCTTCTAGCAATATTTTCAGAACTCCAACAATAATAATTATTCTGAGATATTCAGCATTGCCTAAGTGGTCTCTTCAGAAATGCAGATTACATTGGTGGATTTCAATAACATAAAACACACTGCTTGTTCAGAGAAGACTGAAATTAAAAGAAGAAAAAAAATCCAGCAAATTGTTCAGCACAATGCTGCTAATCCTACACTTCTTGAATCTGTTTTTTGTAAGCATTATTATTTGTTGTGGTCTGTAGGAAGTGGTGTATGCTCACAGCAGACCCTAAATCAAGGAAGGCAAAAACATAAAGGCAAGGGATACATAATAATGAAAATATAATAACAGCAAGATGCATATTTAAAAGAAAGGAACCTGGACCGAACTATTCCTGTTGAGGCCTCACCAGTGTGTTATAAAGCTTGAGCATAACCTCCTTGGATTTGTACTCCATACATCGTGCTGTATGACCTAACATTCTGTTGGCTTTCTTAATGGATTCTGAATACTGTCTAGCAGTTGACAGTGTCAGTCCACTATGACTCCTAAATCATTCTTAGAAGGCATTCTTCAATTTTCAGACCTCCTATTGTATATTCAAACCTAACAAAACTTACATTTACTTACATTAGATTTATTCTGCCCCAAATCTGCCCAAGACTGTATGCTGTCCAAGTCCCTCTGTAGTGATTCCATAGATTCTATATTATCTGCCAAACCACCTAGCTTGGTATCATCTGAAGACTTAAACATCTTTCTATTTATATTCCTGTCCAAATCATTTATTTATTTATATAGTCACTCACTGACTCACTCACTCATTCACTCACTCACTGACTCATCACTAATTCTCCAACTTCCCGTGTAGGTAGAAGGCTGAAATTTGGCAGGCTTATTCCTTACAGCTCACTTACAAAAGTTAAGCAGGTTTCATTTCGAAATTCTACACGTAACGGTCGATAACGGTCGACAACGTCCGCCATGTTGAACTTTCTTATTTATGGCACCATCTTCACGAAATTTGGTAGGCAGCTTCCCTGCGCTAACCAAAACCGATGTACGTACTTATTTCGGTGGTATGACGCCACTGTCGGCCGCCATATTGAATTTTCCAAACATCACTAATTCTCCAACTTCCCGTGTAGGTAGAAGGCTGAAATTTGGCAGGCTCATTCCTTACAGCTTACTTACAAAAGTTAAGCAGGTTTCATTTCGAAATTCTCCGCGTAACGGTCATAACGGTCAACAATGTCCGCCATGTTGAACTTTCTTATTCATGGCTAGACAAATAGCAGGCAGCTGAGAGGGACAACAGTACAGGAGCTTAAGGAGATAAGGTGTAAAATATCTGTAGCAGATCTTAGTGTTACCATTTAAGATAAGGAGCAGCTGAAAGAAGAAAAAATTTAATTTTAAGAAAAAAAAAAAGTTAAAAGTTAAGGCAGTTTAGTAATTCCAAGTCAAATTTTAATAATGAGGCCAGTGCAATGCAAGTCCTGTTGGATGTTGGACTTTTTAGATGATGGTTTGGAAGAGCCAGTTGTCTATGAGGGCTACATCTGCAAGAGATGCCAGCTGATCCATCACCTCGAGCTCAGGGTCGCTGAACTGGAGGAGGAGTTGGCTGACCTGCGTTGTAATAGAGAATTGTCGGACTTGGCCCAGGTGTCCTTTAGAGAGATAGTGTGCACCCCTAAGGTGGCGCGGGAGGAGATTCCAGACCAGACAGGTAGGAATAGGTGGGTCACGGTCACAAGGCGTAAGGTAAAGGGTGCACACTGTCCGGGGGCATCAACCCCAGAATTAGAAGTGTCTAACCGTTATCATGTCCTTGCGGAGCTGGACGGTGACTCTGATAATTCTGAGGTGGTAGGCAGGGTTGAGGAGCCCCAACGGGCCACCTCAAAACCAGTTCCCAGAAAGAGAGAGGTAGTGATAGTTGGGGACTCAATAATTAGGGGTATTGAAGCACAGGTGTGCTCCAGAGAGAGAGAGTCTCGCACGGTGTGTTGCCTTCCGGGAGCACAGGTGGGAGACCTCCCTGGAAGGGTGGATAGGCTCTTGGCCAGAACGGGGGTGGATCCAGTTGTCATTGTCCACGTTGGAACAAATGTCATACATAAGGGTAGTCTGTCAGTTCTGCGATCCAAATTCAAAGAGTTAGGTACCAAGCTGAGGAGCAGAACTGACAAGGTAGTCTTCTCCGAAGTTCTGCCTGTGCCACGCGCCAGTCCAGGTAAGATTGAGGAGATTAGAAGGCTTAACGCGTGGCTCAAATCTTGTTGCAGGGTAGAAGGGTATAGGTTTATGGGGCATTGGGACTCCTTTTGGAATAGATGGGACCTGTTCCGCCATGACGGGTTACATCTGAACCGGAGGGGCACCAATGTATTGGGGAGGCGTATGTGTAGGCTAGTCGAGGATTGTTTAAATTAGGGAATGGGGGGGGCAGGGAGTTTAGGACAGGCCAGATTTAGATCTATATATGGAAGAACAAACAATGGTGTAGAAAAAAAAATGCATAGTAATGTAAATTCTAAGCAAACACGTAAATGTAGAAGGATTAACACATTAAAAATAGCTTGCCTTAATGCTAGAAGTATCAAAAATAAGGTAAGTGAGTTGGAGTTGTATGTAGCAGAGCATAATTATGATATTATAGCAATAACGGAAACCTGGCTAAATAACAAAGATGGAGATGAGTGTAACATAGAGGGATACACATTTTTTAGGAAGGATAGACAGAACAGAAAAGGAGGTGGGGCTGCTGTTTATGCCAAACAGGGTTTAAATGTAAGTCCTCTTCAGTTGGATGATGAGCCCCATCTTAGTGAGGACATGTGGCTTCACCTGGAAAATATTAGGGAAAGAGGTCTTATTTTAGGAGTATGTTATAGACCACCCAATTCAGACAATAATTTCAACACACATCTTTTTAGTAATATCAAAAAGGCAAGTTTACAGGGGGATATTATAGTCATGGGGGACTTTAATTATCCAAATATTAACTGGGATAACCTTGCAGATGGAGGAGCACAAGAGTTTTTAGAAGTAATCAGCGACTGTTTTTTAACACAGCATGTTAAAGTACCAACACGGGGTGAAGCCTGTCTGGATTTAGTATTCTGTAATAATCAGGATAGAATTGAGGGTGTAGAGGTGATTGAACCACTAGGGTCAAGTGACCATAATGTAATACAGTTCTCAGTATTTTGTAATAGTACGGATGCAAAGACTAAAATTGTTAAGTTGAACTTTGGTAGGGCTAATTTTGAGAAGATGCGACAAAGTCTAAGTAGGATAGACTGGGATAAGCTTTTAAGTGTGGAGACAGTCGAGGAGCAGTGGAACAGGTTTAAAAATGTTTTACATGTAATGCAGGACAGATACATACCTAAATTTGGAATTAATAGGAAACTAAAAAAAACTCCACGATGGATTAATAAAGATTTAAAAAAGAAGTTGCAAAGGAAAAAACTGCTGTATAAGGTATATAAGACTAATGACTGCAAAGTGAATCGTAGAGCGTATGAAAATATGAGAGCAACCATTAAGAAGGATATCAGGGAGGCTAAAAGACAGTTGGAGAGGAATATAGCAGATAAGGCGAAAGAAGACCCCAAGAGATTCTTTCAGTATTTTAGTAGTAAAAGAACAGTCAAGGAGGAGGTCAAGTTCATCAGGAATAGTAAAGGGGAATTAAAAGATACAGACAATGAAATAGCAGATGCCCTAAACTTACATTTTTCGGAGGTGTTTACAAGTGAGCAAGTGGATAACCTCCCAGAGGTAAACGCAACTACTAAGGCGGTACTGAGGGATTTGGAAATTGAAGAGGGAGAAGTGCTGCTCAGATTAAATAGGCTGAAATCAAACAAATCACCAGGCCCAGATAATATTTATCCTCGTGTTCTTAAGGAGGCTAGTGAGTACATATATAAACCCTTGACACATATTTTTAGGAAGTCACTGAGCACTGGAGAGATTCCGAAGGACTGGAAAATGGCAAATATCATCCCATTATATAAAAAGGGTGACATGGCAGATCCAAGCAACTATAGGCCAGTAAGCTTATCATGCATCACAGGAAAATTAATGGAAGGAATTATTAAGGATAAGATTGAGCAACACATGGTAAGGACAGGAGTTATTCTGACCAGTCAGCATGGGTTCAGAAGAGGGAGGTCGTGCTTTACTAACATGTTGGAATTCTATGAGGTTGCAACAAAAGCATACGATCAAAGTGGAGCATATAATATTATTTATCTGGACTTTCAGAAAGCATTTGATAAGGTGCCACATGAGAGGTTGGGCATCAAGTTAAAAGAAGTGGGAGTTCAGGGTGATGTTTTTAGATGGGTGCAGAATTGGCTCAGACACAGGAAGCAGAGGGTGATGGTGCGAGGAACCTCATCAGAACTGGCCGATGTTAAGAGTGGTGTTCCACAGGGGTCAGTGCTAGGGCCGCTGCTATTTTTAATATATATAAATGATTTAGATAGGAATACAAGTAACAAGCTGGTTAAGTTTGCAGATGATACCAAGATAGGTGGATTAGCAGATAATTTGGAATCCATTATATCATTACAGAAGGACTTGGATAGCATACAGGCTTGGGCAGATTTGTGGCAGATGAAATTTAATGTCAGTAAATGTAAAGTATTACACATAGGAAGTAAAAATATTGGGTTTGAATACACAATGGGCGGTCGGAGAATCGAGAGTACACCTTATGAGAAGGATTTAGGAGTCATAGTGGACTCTAAGCTATCAACTTCCCAACAGTGTTCAGAAGCCATTAAGAAGGCTAACAGAATGTTAGGATATATAGCACGATGTGTGGAGTACAAGTCCAAGGAGGTTATGCTCAACCTTTATAATGCACTGGTTAGGCCTCATCTTGAGTACTGTGTGCAGTTTTGGTCTCCAGGCTACAAAAAGGACATAGCAGCACTAGAAAAGGTCCAGAGAAGAGCGACTAGGCTGATTCCAGGACTACAGGGGTTAAATTATGAGGAAAGATTAAAAGAGCTGAGCCTTTACAGTTTAAGCAAAAGAAGATTAAGAGGTGACATGATTGAAGTGTTTAAAATTATGAAGGGAATTAGTACAGTGGATCGAGACTTGTATTTTAAAATTAGTTCATCAAGAACACGGGGACACAGTTGGAAACTTGTTAAGGGTAAATTTCGCACAAACATTAGGAAGTTTTTCTTTACACAAAGAACGACAGACACTTGAAATAAGCTACCAAGTAGTGTGGTAGACAGTAAGACGTTAGGGACTTTCAAAACTCGACTTGATGTTTTCTTGGAGGAAACAAGTGGATAGGACTGGCGAGCTTTGTTGGGCTGAATGGCCTGTTCTCGTCTAGAATGTTCTAATGGCCCCATCTTCACGAAATTTGGTAGGCGGCTTCCCTGCGCTAACCGAAACCAATGTACATACTTATTTCGGTGGTATGACGCCACTGTCAGCTGCCATATTGAACTTTCCAACGTCACTAATTCTCCAACTTCCCATGTAGGTAGAAGGCTGAAATTTGGCAGGCTCATTCCTTACAGCTTACTTACAAAAGTTAAGCAGGTTTCATTTCGAACTTCTACATGTAACGGTCATAACGGTCGACAACGTCCGCCATGTTGAAGTTTCTTATTTATGGCCCCATCTTCACGAAATTTGGTAGGCGGATTCCCTGCGCTAACCGAAACTGATGTATGTACTTATTTCGATGGTATGATGCCACTGTCGGCCGCCACATTGAACTTTTCAACAGTCTTTGTTACTTATGGGCCCATCTTCAAGAAATTTGGTACGCAGGTCCCAACGCTAACTGAATCCTGCTTACGTACATATATACGTCCATAGCCTGCAGCTCGGTCACCGTGTGAGGCGGCATTGGGTCCCCCATCCCAACGCCTCCTACGTTGTTGGCTGCCTGCCTATATAAGGCCGTCTGTCGCTCCAGTCTCTACATTCCCTTCCTTGCTTCGCCACGGTATTCACGTCTCCCTGCTGATAAACTACAGCCTTTTTATTTAATCCATGGCTTCTCCGCTGTTTTATTGTTCATTTATTACGATTATAGTTATTGTATAGGTATTTTAGACTTACTTTACATTGTTCAGGTACCCATTTCCTTTATCATTCCAACCGTACCCCCATTAACATGTCTATCGAGATGATCACCATCGATCAAAGAACTGTCACTTACCAAGTGGTTTCCATGCCCGGAGATGGCACCTGCCTTTTCCATTCTCTTTGTTACATATTGCACGGCCATATCAGGCTCACTATTGATATCCGGAGGAACATTGTGTCTTATGTATTGAATGACTGGGACAGGTTCAAGGTGTGGACTGATGACGGTACAGGAGATAATTATACTACACAGGAGCACCAGAACAGTGAAATGCTTAAGTGTACCGAAGTGGACAAATATTTTACACCTTTGGACAACCGCCAATGCCTCTTAAACATCTTAGCTTCACAGGTGACGATTTCAGTAGTGGACACTTTGATGTTTAGAAATGTTTAAACTCTCAAAAGCTGGATGTGAAGTTATCAATGAAACTGGTTGTATACTTACAACGCTTGACAGATGCCGAATGTCTCTTCAACACAAGTCCTACAAATACTGACGTAATTGAAACAAACCTTGAAACTCAAACCAATTATGACAGCAGCAATCCAAGCTGTGAGATTTGAAACAAGATTACTGTTCAAATGGCCAACTGTACGTTGCATGCTCAAGAGTAAGCTCAGCGCACAGCTACAGCTTGGTCATTTTGCAACTGTTGGGTCGAACTGACAACATGGCATACAAAGAGATCCTTAACAAATAAT
>JANRMT010062854.1:71162110-71200990 GCA_026402145.1 Polypterus bichir lapradei | reverse complement strand
CATTAATAACAATAATACAGTATATAAAATGATCTCGCGGGCCGGATATAATTACACGCCGGGCAGGATGTGGCCCGTGGGCTTTGAGTTTGACTCATATGGACTAAATTGAACTTGAAAAGAAATATTTTTTGGAATGTGATCGCGCAAGTCAGTACATCGAGCCCGCGTGCTATTGTGGTTTTGCTTGTGTGCTTCAGTAAGTTACCGTCCCCTCGCTCTTACTTTTTTACCGTTCATCTAATGAATACACTGAGTATGGCTTTACCAAAACAATCATTGATCGCGAATAAAGTATCCATTATTCATGAAGCTTCAATAGGTGAATAGGTGATCTGTCTTTCTGCGTTAACCGCATGCATTTTCATACGTCTCAAACTAAGGGGATGCGAGGTTAAAATAAATCGAGAAGCGCGCGTACATACTTAGTGCATCCCCTCTCAGGAATCGAACCTCGGACGTGGGCGCTACAGGCGAATGCTTTACCATCACGCCACTGCGTGTGGTTTATCTATTCGAGCGTAGCAGTGTAATTAGGTTACTTTTTGTCTGCGCACTGCGTCAGTTCACGTGAGCCGCTGAATATGGTTTTATATGTCAGTGGCTCGCTTCTAATTGTTTCGCTGCCTTCTTAATTATATAATGCATGTTTTCTAAAGCGCGTTTTGTAGCTTTTCCTGGCTTTCTACGTAATGCGTGATTACGTGAGAGGCGTGATGTCATACGGAACTCCGCCCCTCCAGCTCAACTCCATTACAGTAAATGGAGAAAAACAACTTCCAGTTATGACCATTACGCGTAGAATTTCGAAATGAAACCTGCCCAACTTTTGTAAGGAAGCTGTAAGGAATGAGCCTGCCAAATTTCAGCCTTCTACCTACACGGGAAGTTGGAGAATTAGTGATGAGTCAGTCAGTGAGTGAGTGAGTGAGTGAGTGAGTGAGTGAGTGCTTTGCCGTTTATTAGTAAAGATTAGCAATTTTGGTTGCAGAAGATAATGTAAGATAGAGTTTGTTCCATCTGCAGAATAAAGTTTGTTTGTCAATTATGTAAATTTATTTTCAACATTTTAAATCAGGCTGTCATTTAAATATAATTAAAAAATCTCTTTGAACCTAACTATTACCTAACTGGTAAAGGATGTCGCCGAGTTGTATTTCGCCAAGATGTTTCTTCGCCAAATTGTCTTTCACCAAGTTGTCTTTCACCGACTTGTCTTTTCAGGGGGTTGTCTTTCGCATAGTTGTCTTTTCGACAGTTTGTTGTCTTTTGCGAAGTTGTCTTTTCGCTGAGTTGACTGTCGCCCAGTTGCCCCTGAACGCACCGAAACAGTTCAGTGATGAGCTATGCAATGGGACAAGGTTAGTTGTATTGAAAATTGGTAGAATAATTCTAACATGTAAAATGTTAACAGGCGACAAGAAAGGTAATGTAGTACATATTCCATGAATAACAAACACAAAAGGAGACCTTGATATGCCATTCGTATCAAAACGTTTACATTTTCCCCATAAGAATTGCTTTTGCAATAACAATTAACAAATCACCAGGACAAACATTCGAAAAAGTCGATCTATTTATAAGAGAGAAAGAAACGATATTCACTTACGGGCAGTTATACATCGTGATAACACAACGTAAGACCAAACAAAGAATCAAAATTCAATGCGATCTTGAAGAAAACTTAATTCCAAATATCATTTTTACTGAAGTTTTAAAGTAAAAGTGAACATAATGCATATGTAACAATTCCCATGAAAAAAAATCAATGTCTTTAAATTGTATTTCTGGTTAAACAAACCCGGGGGTTGGCGAGCGAAGCGAGCAGCGGGCAGAGCCCCGTAGTACTAAAATATAACTCTCTCTTATGCTATCTATCATGCCTCCCCTTGTACCCTATGTTCCGGACTTACATTGGTGACCCAGGAATCACTTCATCTGGAGCTCCATAAACAATAATGGGACATAGTGCTTCCTAACAGCAGTGGCCTATTGTCAGTGGTAATGCTATCACTGCCATTGTACCCTCGAGACTAATGGCTATCTTACATTATGGCAGTGTTGTTGCGATTACAGCCTCTCTCCCAGGCCCACTTTTATGCTGTAAAAATGCTTAAAACATCAGATTGGTTAATCACAATCGTTTCAATGCATTTCTTTACGGTGGTATTTTGCTCATCATTAGATATCAAGGTGCTTATTTCAAAAATGTATTTGGTAAAGAAGGGCCATCAGCTGCTTTGATAATGTTTCAGATGTTCCATTTGCAGTACTGTTATGAGGGGCATTCAGCACAGTCTTAATCCCCTGCCTGCTAGTTCTAGTGTTTCTTCAGAAAAACATTCCGCTTTCAGTATCAAAGGCTACTACTGTCTCTATGAAGAAATTCTAATTTTAGCCCACCCTTACATCTTATACAACTACTGGCATCTGAAAAATATTATCATTCTTTAATCAATGGGCATTTGTTTGGTCTCCCCACATTTTGCTTTACTTCTCAGAGTTGTGCCCTGTAATAGGAGGGGTTCTGGTGACAGCCCTCCACATCCACATAAAACCAAGTGTGCTAAATGAGATAGCAGGAGTGCCTTTAGTTATAAAATAAACAAAAGATGGGAGTACATGGGGATAATGCAAAGTATCAACATAAAAAAGAACAGAAACAAAAACATACTGCAGTTCTGGGCCTATATACAGAACTGTAATCATGTCTTGCATCTCTATCAGTATGATGAGATTGCTAACCCATTTACACTCCTACCAATGGATGCAGAACACTTTTTCATCTCCCATCTCCCTTTTGACTGTGTCCTGTTTCATTTTGACAATTGAGCATTTTTCTCAAATTCTGCTTTTGACTTCAACAATAGAGACACCTGACTAGACTTCCTTGGCCACATGTTACTGTCTTTCAGGCAGGTTGTCCAACACCTCTTGACTGCCATCTTCAACTTACTCTTAATATGGAGATAGGTATCTCAGAACCCCAGTATTTCCCTTATTCTTAACTAGACTTTATTCTACCTTATGCATTCATAGGTAGGCAGCTCCTCGTCTAAATATCTTGCCAGCTAGACAGCCCTTTATAATGCATTTTCATATTTGCATTTAATGTCCCTTTTTTGTAATTATTTTTTATTGATGTCAAAAAAAAATAGTAAGGTCAATAAAAAATAAAAGAAGTCAAGCAAAATTACACCTTTTATTGGCTAACTAAAAAGATTACAATATGCAAGCTTTTGATGCAACTCAGGCCCCTTCTTCAGGCAAGATGTAATAAAAAAAAAAAAAAAATAAGGTAAGCAAACCCCTTAACAAGGTCAACACTCTGTCCACAAACAAACACTCTGCTGATGGCTGTGCCCAAGAGGTCATTAAAGGCCCTGGATCTTGGTTTTTATCCAGGACATTCACAAGCCCAGACACTGTGACTCCTCACTCAGTCTTTCGAGTGCCACGATCAGAGCCTCCATTGACTCTGCAAAGATCACATCTTCATCAGCAAAGTCAAGATCCGTGAATCTTTCTTCATCAACTGATGTCCCACAGCCGCTGGACCCCACAACCTTGCCCAACACCCAGTCCATACAAGCATTGAACAGAGTAGGAGCAAGAACACACCTTGACAAACCCCAGAATCAACTGGGAAAAACACAGAAGTCCTGCCTCCACTCTGCACAGCACTCACAGTACCAGTGTACAGGCAGGCCATGATATCCAGCAACCTCAAGGGGATCCCGCGAACCCTCAGGATGTCCCACAGGGCAGCTCGATTAACTGAGTCAAACAACTTAGTAACAATAGTGCGAAGTATAATAGTTTTGATATCAGGTGTTTAAAATATTATATCAGGTTACCTACTGTAGCTGAGACAGGGTTGTGAGTTATTACCACCATATAGACCCTCAGGACCTGTGCATATTTTTAAACCATCAGAAAGTGAAGTTCCACCAGATACATTATCAGAAAGAAATGTTATTAAACATAACAATGAGTGAAGACCAAACTAAAGGTTGTTTTTTTTTTTTTAAACTACAGATTGGAAGAGATATGATAACAAGGACTACATGAGTGCTTAAGGGTATTGTTATATTGAGGATGCATTTGTACATTTCACCAACATGCAGGGCTCTCTTGCTTACTAGTTACCTGAATTGTGGAAAGCACAGCGTAAGCAACTTTGACATACAAAAAGAGTAATTAGCTTAGATTAACTTCAGTAGTTGGTTAACGTTACTGATTTAGTTAATGCCTTATTGCTATATTTGGTCATTGGAAGGACAAAATGGAATTTAGATAAATTAGTTAAGTGTGTGTGATACATTCACAAGTTCATTTTCTAAATATCTAAATATTCAGCTTCATTTTGCCCCTCTGTGTACTGCATTCAGCAAGTTTGTTAAACACATTCAGAAGTAGTCGCAGTAGTTTTCATTTTATTATTATTGGTAGTAGTAGTAATATTTTATATATTATAATTAGTAGTAGTATTTGTATTTAGTGGTAGTGGTAAAATTGTTGTTATCACATGTCACAAGTGATACTTTTTGGATATACTGTATAAAGTAACAAAGCACATTGATATCATAGCCTTGACCATTATTTTTATTATTATTAATTACTAATTAGGCCTTAATTTACAAAGCAAACAAATCACTTGGTATATCAATGCCATCAAATACTATTAAAGTCCAAATCTATGGTTTGCCCTCTGGATTGCAGAAACCCTCTTAGTTACAGTTACATCTGGTGGGCAAAGTTATTCCAGACATATTTAATATTCTCTATGACACAAAAACATAGAAGCAGCTTGGCTATCATCATCATCATCAACTGAGACCTTCCATAGAAGCTGTCTAATGATAACCTAATAAGTGACTTTGCCTCCAGAAAATGTAGATGTGTGCTATTGTGATATGCAACAAAGAGACTGAAGAAACCCTTAAACATTCACTACCAAGTTTTGATTTAAAAAATGTATTTTTATTTGAATTTAAAAGGTTATAATTGTTTGTAATGTGAGTTTATTATTTATTGTTCAAATTAAAGCTTTTACAAGAAATTCAATGTATTGGATTTAGGGAGGGGCAAGTTGGGGAGAGAGTCTGGGTAATGGTAGGGTCTAGGAAGAATATTTCACTTAGGGCCCCAGTTTGGCTGGGGGGGGGGGCATTAGCCTGGGGTATGGGGTAATGATATGCTGCACTGTTGAAACCAACACTAAAATTCTGTCACCTCCCCCCATAAAAAATGTAACAACACAAACACAGCACATATACAGTAAACATACTTGGAAAACTAAAAAAAAACACACACTTTTCAGTCCATTATCCCATGGTTTGCTTCTTTTACAAAATCTCCAGTATTATGGGGTAGGATCCTGCCAAACCTTTTCTGTTGTATTGTGCTGCCATTTTCTCTCCCTTACTGCCAGTGGTCTACCCCACAGTTGCCACCATATTGTGATGTCTCATGCCCACAGCCATGGGCACCAACCTTTACTGGAACATCAGTAGTCTTGTAACAAGATGAAGGGCAAGCAAGGTGATTGACAAGACTTTCTTTGCAAAAGTATTTCAGAAGTATATTCAAAAACAAAGAGATGAAGTGATTATATGCTTCAATAAATGACTCTTCTTACTGTAAAACAAATCATATTCATAAAAAACAGTGTCTTGTGGTGCTGCCAAAAAAATACATCAATACGTTTCAAGTTCCAACAATCCTCTCAAAATATTCCATAACTTTTCTCTCATTAGGATGTCATAACGGATCCCTTCTTATTTAGCCCACTGCATGCCGGCCTGCCACGTCCTCTGGTAACCCGCGGCAGCCAAACTGTCATCTCTATCGGTAATAGCAGCTCCTGAACTGCCACCTCATTTGGTGCCCTGCAACCTACCATGGCGCCTTGCCTTTAACCCAGATGCCACTACTTTGTGGATTATCCTGTCTGCTTCTTTCTGTGGCATTCCTCTGTATGCTGTTTCCTAAAATCAGCAGATTTGACCATAGCTGCACCTCAGAAACTCTAACCTGGTCATTGGTACTTCTCCCTAAGGTAAATCAACAGAGCTGACACTGTTTGTTGTCTCATCAGCGAATACCTCTCAGCCAAACTGATCTTCTGACGAGCCTTTGCAGTTGGTAATTATTGCTTAATCAGATATCTGCAAGTATTTATAAAAAGGTATGTAAAAGAAAACACCAGGTGTATAGCCTTTGGTTTACCATCAATCTGTAATTAAAAACAAAATTTAACAAGTAAATTAGTGGATATAAATTTGGAGCTGATAACGCTGTGAAATGTACTCTGTAAGATAATTTGTACATCAACAGGAATGGAACATAACGTGCTTTTGAAATATTAGTGTGAACTATACACAACAAGGTCTGTCCATCCATTTCTTTTCTAATAGATCATAGCCTATCATACCAACCTCTGGGTGCAAAATAGAAACCAATCCATTTTACTGACTTTCGAGATGCCACATAATATAACTATATTTTAAACATCAGTTGCCATATTGGGCAACACTGCTGACTCATAGCTCCCAAATCCTAGCTTCAGATTCTACTTGGGTGAATGTCTTTGTTGTTGTTCTCTAGGCTCTTTGATTTTGCTCCCATGTGTCAAAGATGTAGAAATTAGTGTTGATTCACAACTCTAAATTTGTTTTGTGGTACTGAGAGTGTGTTAGTCTTGCCTTGCACCTGATGTTTCCAGGATAAAATCTGGCATCCTGTGTTTCTAGATTGAAACAGGCGAGCTTGGAAAATGAAGGGAACTAACTCAATGCTGGAAAATTCATGAAGAGGTGCAATTTACTTTCCTTACTGTATATGGAGAATAATTCAGCATATGTACATGTTATAGTGGTGGTTGTTTTACACATTGTATTATGAAAAGATTCCTGAAGAATGGATGTCTAGGTTTTGTTGTTTCCCAAAAAGTTTTTGGTTCCTTCTTTAAATAAAAGTGATTTTTGTGTACCTTTGGGTGGAAGTTTGTTTCCTAAGACTTAGAGAAAGGTGATTCAGAGCTGAAACAGAAAAACATTCCCTTAATATGATTATTAGAATTAACAACAAATGAAAAGCAGCCATGGAAAACTTAGAGTCAGCACAGGTTGGTGCAATCAACAATCCTTCTATGCAGCCAAGGAAAGGATCAGCTCGAGTCAGAAAGGTTGACCTGCACTTTTGCTTGTCTGCTTCAATTCTATATAGTCAAAAAAAAATAAACTTTATTTACATTATTTGTTTAAACAATATTTTCTTTTTTGTTATATTACTAGGACATTTGAGATAAAGGGCTGACTGATGTGTACTGAGATGTAACACTGCTTAATGTCATAGACCAGTACTGTTAAACAATATTTTATTATCATTGCAGGTACCACTTGCCTAATTGCTCTATTATCTGACAAGGAACTGACGGTAGCAAATGTTGGAGACTCCAGAGGAGTGCTTTGTGATAAAGATGGGAATGCCATTCCTTTATCTCATGATCACAAGCCTTACCAACTGAAGGAAAGAAAACGAATCAAAAGAGCTGGTAAGTCCATTTCTTGTAGCAGTTGTACTTAATTAGCCATATAATGGTGGCAAATAACTAGGCTAAATATGTCATCAAGCCACACTACTTGCCATGACTGCAGCAGGTTGTCATCACAGCAGCAATTTCAGTCTGAACACAAAAGCTACAAAAAAAAGGGATATTAACAGCTGACTTTTACTGCTTTGTCTCGAGGTTCACATTTAGATAAACACACATTCAATTTTCTTTATTTTGTAGATCCTTTGTTGCACAGCGTACTGATGAAAAATAATTTGGATTGGTTTAATAACCCACTCCAGGCTCAGTGCTTTTCTTGATGTCCTCTGATCAAGACTGGATTAAGACCCTTACACCCCCCCCCCCCCCATGGTCCCAGAGTGTTGAAGCTCAAAAGGCCCCCTTTCACCTCACTTCTCTAGACCACCAAGCACACACATATAGACATTATAAACAACACATACTGTACAGTATATCAATATTAAATCATGTATTCAGTTTTTTTTGTTCATTTGTGTATTTAAATGAATATAATACACTAACTGATAAGTGCGACATCACTTCTGAGGGAAATCAATGTTCCTCTGCTAACTCATTTAATGAAAATCTATTAAACATTTTTAAAAGAACTATGCCACTTTGTGACAAAAAAGTGATATGTAACGGAGGGTTCTGGGTTTGTGTATTTGTACCAAATAAAAAACAAAGTCTGTAAATTTGGGTTTTTCTTTGTTTGGTGCGTCTTATTTCCTGCAGTGGCCTCATTATCCTCCATATTGTTGTTCATGTTTGTGCTGGTGACTCCACTATCCTGTAGACTGTATATCAATGCTAAAACTGGTTATATCATCCCTCTCCTGACTATCTGTGAGGTCCATCTCATTAGTCTCAACTGCAGTATTTATAGTTTGTTCAAATTTTTGGTTTATTTTTTTTTAAAATGTCAAGTGTAGTTTTCACCAAAACAGCATTTTTTGCGTCTCTCTTTATTTTTTTTTCACTGCCCCCATCCAATACACAATCTCATAACTCAGCAGCATCCCTACAGTTATTAGAATTCAAAATAAATATAGCTCTGGGAACAAAAGACTTCTTAAGCCTGTTGCTGTACACCATTGGGAACCTAAATCTGTAGCCTGATGGCAACAAATTAAACTTTGGAAAAAGAACAGTGACTGTCTGAGAGAATATACAGGTAATCAGCTTCTTTCCAGATTGTTTCTGATATAGCTCAATGAGAGAGGGCTGCTACAAACAAAAACATTACTACTAATTTAAACAAAATTTTAGAAATGCTGTTTAGACAGTTTTTATTCTTGACCACTTTGGCATTAATCCAGAGTGTAACTCAGGCTTAGAATTTATGCTACAATGGTTAACTAGGAGTTATGCTTGGGTTGACATTTAAATGATGGATTTTACAGTTTTAAACCTAAATAATTCTTGGTACAGAAATGTACTTCCATCTAATAGAGTAAAGAACATCCTGCTGCAAAAAAAAAAAAAACATGAATATTTTTATGCTTTCTGCTTCTTTATAGTAACACTAAGGTATCAATATTATTGAATGGGCGGAACCTGGGCATAGAACTTGGGGTTTGATGGCAGGGTTGGCAGTCCAGCCACCGTACAAACTTTAGGCAGCTCTGAAACGGCCGACAGGACAACTTTCTGCTCTCCCCGGGTGTAGCTGTGCTGCAGCCACCCACAGGAAGGGTGCTCACATTATGAAGGGGATGGGGGGAAGCCCTCAAGAGCCTCATCCATGATCGAGTCAAAACTGCTAGAGAGCCAATGGAATTAGGACTGTTAGGGATCGGAACTGGTGCGGTGCTGAGGCATCATCTGCTGCATGGTAGCATTAGGGTCCTAATTCAAGGTGTCCCTTGGAAAAAAAAAAAAAAGATTCACTGATCTTGACTTTGCCAACAATGCTGTGATCTTTGTGGTGTCAATGGAGCCTCTGATTGGGGCTCTCAAGTGTTTGAGTGAAGTCAGAGTGCCTGGGCTTGCGAGTGTCCCGGATAAAAATCAAGATCCAGGAGAGAGAGGGTCGACCTTATCAAGAGGTTTATTTACCTCGGCAGCGACATTCATGATGTTTCGTGACTCTTCCTATGAAGTCAGCAGATGGATTGGGAGAGCATGGGGGAGTCATGAGGTCACTGGAAAGGGGTGTGTCTGCATGTCGTCAGAGCCCTGATGCCTCCTGTTTTTCTATGTGGTTGCGAGACATGGACACTATCCAGTGATCCAAGACAAAGAGTGGACTCTTTTGGTACTAGGTCTCTTCGGAGAATCCTTGGTTACCGCTGGTTTGATTTTATGTCGAATGAGCAGCTGCTCATGGAGTTCCGAATGAGGCACATTACCTGCATTGTGAGGGAGTGTCAGTCACGGTACTGTGGCCATGTGGCTCAAATCCCGAGGGTGATCCGGCTCACAAGATCCTCATTGTTGATGACCCAAACAGCTGGACTAGGCCAAGGGGATGCCCATGTAACACCTGGCTGCAGCAGATAGATGGTCATTTGCGGAGGGTGGGACTGAATCGCAGGTTTGCCTGGGGGGTTGCCAACTGGGATCCCAAGCTGTTTCGTCTGGTAGGTGCGATAACACGTTGTACCAGCGCATGTTCCCCAACATAGCCCTGATGGAGCCTCAGACAGTGACACAAAAGGCAAATAAATTCTTGTAAAGTCACTTTTAGAATGAACTAAAACATTGCTTGATTTTGAGCGGCAGTGATAATGATATGAATTGGTCATCAGACATTGACACAGACAGTGAAACACATGCATGATATAATCTATGTAAAACCGAATCGCTGTGATATGCATGGTGATTTTGGTTGCCTAAAAGGTTTGAGGTGGTGTAAGTGGCTGTGTGACAAAAAAGTAAAATGATTGCGATAAAGTGCAAGGACAAGTGCCCCCTTAGGGGGCAAGATATTAGCCCCCTAAGCACTGTTCACAATGCAGCAACTGTCAATATTTGTGTCCAGGCAAATGTGGAAGTCACAAGCCTTGCCAAACGGTAGCCTGCAATAACACAAGGGGCACATCGATTGGGCGTGTCAGACAATAGGTTTCTACCCTCACATGTGCAGGCAACAGAAAAAAAACATTAATAGAAATGTGTGCTATAAAACTCATTTCTACTGTTCCATTTACAGCATTGGATTTTGCATTGCTGACTGTCTCAAAAAGTACTGTAATACACAAATGATGTACAGTATACTAAATCTGCATCAGGGCAGCAGTGGACACTAGACATGTTTCTGTTATACATAACATTTTTTCTTGTTGGGAAAAAAAAAAATCAAAGCTCTTGGCTCAAATTTCCTGGGGTTAGCATAATATTAAGAAGGCAACTGCTAACCTTTTCTAGCCAACATGTAAAAACAAATATGACAACAGATTGAGTTGTTCAGTGCAGCTGAAAGAACGTGTGCAAATAACATAATATCCTCTATCCAGCTTCATCCAGTTTATGGCCAAGGGAAATGGCAGAGCCTCTCTTAGTAGGACTGGAAGCAAGGCAGAGGCCAAACGTGGATGGAGGGTATGTTTATCCCAGGGCCCACTTACCTGGTCCCAATTTAAGACTGGCAATAATCTTAAGTTGCAAGTCTTTGGGATGCCAATTAGACACAGCAAAATGTGTGGACTCTGCACATTGTGACTGGGTGCTGGATATGATCTGCAAATGATAATGTGCTTTTAAATGGGGCTGAGTGAAGTTAAACACTAAATTAGTAAATATCCACAACTATACATGTTGTGCTTTGGATAGCATGAGCAGTATATACATAGTAATGGAGGTTTTATTTATCAAAAGACATACAAACATACAAACAGTGTAATGTATATAGCAATTCAGTTTCAAACTGTAATTATTCTGTATACTCCTAGCAAATGCATGGTAAGCAAGTAATCAGAATCGTCCTTAAATGTCAGTCAACAGTGCAGTCTGTAGTGTCAATTATGAACCTTCCTTTGAGACAGCTAAGGCTTCAGAGGAGACAAGAAAAACTCCGTTTTGCAAATAAAGTTTTGTAGTGAGAGACAACAGAAATCAAAGCAGTATTTACATCCAAAGAGCAAAGGCTTTTTAATCTTATTGATATTAGGTAAGTAGAATTACCACACCACCAGTATGTAGAAGTAAATTTAAAAACTCAACAACTTCAAATACGTGAAAGTACTGAATAAGGAAAAACATATGTAGGCACTGTGCACATGCCTAGACAAATACAACACTGTGTGTCAGCTGCTGGTTATGTGTGCCAGCAAGCTAAGGTCATTTGTAAGAGAAGGCAGCAATTGTACAGTGCCCTCCATAATTATGTTTGGGACAAAGACACATTTATCTTTGATTTAACCCTCTGCGCCACAGTTTAACATTATAAATCAAACAAGTCAGATGTGATTAAAAAGCACATTGCAGACTTTCATTTAAGGATATTTGCATACATTTCACTCACCGCATATAGAAATTTTTCTACATGGTCCCCATTGTAATGACAGATATATTAAAGCAGTCATATTTACAGTAATTCTTTGTTTTATATTCATTGCATATTCAAGCTGGCGCCCCGTCCAGAGATTGTTCCTGCCTCCCACAAGATGTTTGCTGCGTCATGAGTGATCCTCGATTAAATAATTGCAGCAGTACTGTCTCTTTCAAACATACTAACCTCCAATTCCTGTCCTTCGTTTTGTTTCTCCAAGTAACCAATCGCCACACAAGCTCTGTAATAAATGTCAAGCCATCTGTAAGCTTAGAATGCCGATTTTTCAAAACATTTAAGGAACATTGAAATATCTTCATAGTACAAACCGGATTCCAAAAAAGTTGGGACACTAAACAAATTGTGAATAAAAACTGAATGCAATGATGTGGAGATGGCAAATGTCAATATTTTATTTGTAATAGAACGTAGATGACAGATCAAACGTTTAATCCGAGTAAATGTATCATTTTAAAGGAAAAATATGTTGATTCAAAATTTCACGGTGTCAACAAATCCAAAAAAAGTTGGGACAAGTAGCAATAAGAAGCTGGAAAAAGTAAATTTGAGCATAACGAAGAGCTGGAAGACCAATAAACACTAATTAGGTCAATTGGCAATATGATTGGGTATAAAAAGAGCTTCTCAGAGTGGCAGTGTCTCTCAGAAGCCAAGATGGGTAGAGGATCACCAATTCCCACAATGTTGCGCAGAAAGATAGTGGAGCAATATCAGAAAGGTGTTACCCAGCGAAAAATTGCAAAGACTTTGCATCTATCATCATCAACTGTGCATAACATCATCCGAAGATTCAGAGAATCTGGAACAATCTCTGTGCGTAAGGGTCAAGGCCGTAAAACAATACTGGATGCCCGTGATCTCCGGGCCCTTAAACGACACTGCACCACAAACAGGAATGCTACTGTAAAGGAAATCACAGAATGGGCTCAGGAATACTTCCAGAAACCATTGTCAGTGAACACAATCCACCGTGCCATCCGCCGTTGCCAGCTGAAACTCTACAGTGCAAAGAAGAAGCCATTTCTAAGCAAGATCCACAAGCTCAGGCGTTGTCACTGGGCCAGGGATCATTTAAAATGGAGTGTGGCAAAATGGAAGACTGTTCTGTGGTCAGACGAGTCACGATTCGAAGTTCTTTTTGGAAATCTGGGACGCCATGTCATCCGGACCTAAGAGGACAAGGACAACCCAAGTTGTTATCAACGCTCAGTTCAGAAGCCTGCATCTCTGATGGTATGGGGTTGCATGAGTGCGTGTGGCATGGGCAGCTTGCATGTCTGGAAAGGCACCATCAATGCAGAAAAATATATTCAGGTTCTAGAACAACATATGCTCCCATCCCGACGTCATCTCTTTCAGGGAAGACACTGCATTTTTCAACAAGATAATGCCAGACCACATTCTGCATCAATCACAACATTATGGCTGCGTAGGAGAAGGATCCGGGTACTGAAATGGCCAGTCTGCAGTCCAGATCTTTCACCTATAGAGAACATTTGGCGCATCATAAAGAGGAAGGTGCGACAAAGAAGGCCCAAGACGATTAAACAGTTAGAGGCCTGTATTAGACAAGAATGGGAGAGCATTCCTATTTCTAAACTTGAGAAACTGGTCTCCTCGGTCCCCAGACGTCTGTTGAGTGTTGTAAGAAGAAGGGGAGATGCCACACAGTGGTGAAAATGGCCTTGTCCCAACTTTTTTGGGATTTGTTGACACCATGAAATTCTGAATCAACATATTTTTCCCTTAAAATGATACATTTTCTCAGTTTAAACTTTTGTTCCGTGATTTATGTTCTATTCTGAATAAAATATTAGAAGTTGGCACCTCCACATCATTGCATTCAGTTTTTATTCACGATTTGTATAGTGTCCAAACCTTTTTGGAATCCGGTTTGTACATGTTTAATTAGTCCATCCATCTATCCATACAGGATAGGAACAATCCCTGAACGGGGCACCAGCTCATCGCTACAGCTGCACCACCATGCCCCCATGTTGAATACATGCTTTAATTCCTATCATGAAAATGATATCAAGTATAGATTTGTAAATTTGTAAATTGTTCCGAGCTGTAATATCATGAATGTAATGTATTCTGTGTCCTATAGGCGTAAGAGAAAGCCCGTTTAAAAAGAACATAGTGATTCACACACAGAGTACATAGAACACATAGAATACAAACCATGTAAACGTGCTACTTTAGTTACAATGGGATTTGAGAAACTAGTGAATTAAACTTTAAGATGAAGTTTATAATGTTCTACTTTAATGACAACAAACTACACAATTAAAGTGGAAATTTCTACCTTTTTTTCCACAATGTGTCAGTTTTTTTTCCCTTTCTCTGTACCCTAATATGCTTCCATATGACACTCATACAGTGGGCTACGACTCACCTTTTCACAGCAACTTTGATATCTGACCACTTATTTATTTTAGGCACTGTGCAATTTTCTGAACTTGAACTTTAGTTTTTCCGCCACTCTGTCACTCGATCAATTTCCTTTTGTTGTTTATACCATTGTTTAAACCAACAAATAATACGTTTTTCCTTGCCTCCACTTGGCATTCACTGAACTTTTTTCCTCATGCTTTTGCCATTGTCTTTTTACAGAACACTGAACTTAATGGGCTATTTACATTGATTTGTATATTCAAAGAGGCATAATTCTAGGAGGAGTTGGGTGGGGCAGCAGGTACATTTATGTGTGTTACATTTCTCGCTGACTGGGATTAATGTAGCAGAACAACATGGAAGTTGGTGTACAAACAGATTTGTGCATCTGGATTTTTTTGTGCGTACACACATTTCTGTTTTTGTCTGTACGCCATGTTTTAGTGTGAATTCTACGCATAGCATTATACAGTGCATCCGGAAAGTATTCACAGCACATCACTTTCCACATTTTGTTATGTTACAGCCTTATTCCAAAATGGATTAAATTCATTTTTTTTCCCCACAGAATTCTACACACAACACCCCATAATGACAATGTGAAAAAAGTTTACTTGAGGTTTTTGCAAATTTATTAAAAATAAAAAAACTGAGAAGTCACATGTACATACTGTAAGTATTCACAGCCTTTGCCATTAAGCTCAAAATTAAGCTCAGCTGCATCCTGTTTCCCTTGATCATCCTTGAGATGTTTCTGCAGCTTAATTGGAGTCCACCTGTGGTAAATTCAGTTGATTGGACAGGATTTGGAAAGGCACACACCTGTCTATACAAAGGTCCCACAGTTGACAGTTCATGTCAGAGCACAAACCAAGCATGAAGTCAAAGAAATAGTCTGTAGACCACCGAGATAGGATTGTCTCGAGGCACAAATCTGGGGAAGGTTACAGAAAAATTTCTGCTGCTTTGAAGGTCCCAATGAGCACAGTGGCCTCCATCATCCGTAAGTGGAAGAAATTCGAAACCACTAGGACTCTTCCTAGAGCTGGCCGGCCATCTAAACTGAGCGATCGGGAAAGAAGGGCCTTAGGGAGGTGACCAAGAACCCGATGGTCACTCTGTCAGAGCTCCAGAGGTCCTCTGTGGAGAGAGGAGAACCTTCCAGAAGGACAACCATTTCTGCAGCAATCCACCAATAAGGCCTGTATGGTAGAGTGGCCAGACGGAAGCCACTACTTAGTAAAAGGCACATAGCAACCCGCCTGGAGTTTGCCAAAAGGCACCTGAAGGACTCTCAGACCATGAGAAACAAAATTCTCTGGTCTGATGAGACAAAGATTGAAGTCTTTGGTGTGAATGCCAGGCATCACGTTTGGAGGAAACCAAGCACCGCTCATCACCAGGCCAATACCATCCCTACAGTGAAGCATGGTGGTGGCAGCATCATGTTGTGGGGATGTTTTTCAGCGGCAGGAACTGAGAGACTATTCAGGATAAAGGGAAAGATGACTGCAGCAATGTACAGAGACATCCTGGATGAAAACCTGCTCCAGAGCGCACTTGACCTCCGACTGGGGTGACGGATCATCTTTGAGCAGGACAATGACCCTAAGCACACAGCCAAGATACCAGAGGAGTGGCTTCGGGACAACTCTGTGAATGTCCTTGAGTGGCCCAGCCAGAGCCCAGACTTAAATCCGATTGAACATCTCTGGAGAGATCTTAAAATGGCTGTGCACCGACGCTTCCCATCCAACCTGATGGAGCTTGAGAGGTGCTGCAAAGAGGAATGGGCGAAACTGGCCAAGGATAGGTGTGCCAAGCTTGTGGCATCATATTCAAAAAGACTTGAGGCTGTAATTGCTGCCAAAGGTGCATCAACAAAGTATTGAGCAAAGGCTGTGAATACTTATGTACATGTGATTTCTCAGTTTTTTTATTTTTAATAAATTTGCAAAAACCTCAAGTAAACTTTTTTCACATTGTCATTATGGGGTGTTGTGTGTAGAATTCTGTGGAAAAAAATGAATTTAATCCAATTTGGAATAAGGCTGTAACATAACAAAATGTGAAAAAAAGTGATGCGCTGGGAATACTTTCTGGATGCACTGTACATGAGGCCCCAGGTGCGGAGTATCTTCTCTGGTGATGCTTTGCCAAGCCTCTAACGTAGCCATCTTCAGCTCCTGCTTGTTTCGCGGGCTAGTCCCCTGACATTTTATCTTCAGCTTATGGAACGCATGTTCCAATTGGATTTAGGTGACTGGCTTGGCCATTCAATAATTTTCCATTTTTGAGCTTTGAAATAATCCTATGTTGCCTTAGCTGTATGTTTGGGATCATTATCTTGTTGTAGGATGAAGCAGCATCCATTGAGTTTGGAGGCCTTTACTGGAATTTGAACACAAGAGGTTTCTATACACCTTAGAATTCATTGTGCTACTGCTTTTAACAGGTTACATCATCAATGAAGTGTGCCTGTGGCACCCATACATGCCCAAGCCAAATCACCCCAGCACCATGTTTAACAAATGAGTTGGTTTGCTTTAGATCTTGGGCAGTTCCTTTTCATCTCCCGCCCATTGCTCTTAGCAGCACTCATACAAGTTAATCTTTCTCTTGTCTGTCCACAAGACTTTTCCAGACTTCTGCAGGCTCTTTTTTTTTTTTTTGCAAATTGTAATGTGGCCATCCTGTTTTTGTGGCTAACTAGTGGTTTGTGGCCTCTGTAATTCTGTTCATAAAGCCTTGTGCAGATAGTAGTGTCTGCCACACACATCTGCCTCCTGAAGACTGTTTGTGATTTGTCAGACAGGTGTTTGGGGCTTCTTACCACAGGGAGGATTCCTCCATCATTGGCAGTGGAGATCTACCTTGGCCTATCAGTCCTTTTGTGATCATTGTGCCCACCCCGGAGTTCTTTCTTCTTAATGATATTTCAGACAGTGGATTTAGGTAATCCTAAGATTTTAGCAATGTTTCTGGTGGTTTTATTCTAGTTTTCAGCCTCATAATGGCTTCTTTGACTTTCATTGACACAGCTCTTATCCTCATGATGAACAATGGCAACTACAGACTCCAAAGGATAGAAGCAAGCCTTGATATTTTATGCCTGGATTAATGAAACACACCCGAGTTTTCACAAACATCCGTAACGCCAGTTGTCCATAACATTACATTGCCCTGAAATTGTGCGACCATGTTTAAAAAGTGTTGTCGTTTCTACATGCCGTGTCTGAAATGTATGCAAATACTCTTAATTAAAAGTCTACAATGTTCACTTTAAATCATGTCTGAATTGTTTGATTTATAATTTTTATATAGGCGTAGACTCACTGATTCTGTACTAAAGCAATGGATTTTTAAATATGAAATAATTCTTTAATATACATACTTGTATTTAGCACCCTTTTTCTCTAAAAATTCAGATCCACCGCTTTTGTATTTTTCAGTATAAATATTAAAAATAAAAAATAAAAAAAACCACACACTCTTTTTTTGAAAAATTGTGTTCTGTTATCTTCTCCTTTCAGACCACTAGGCACTAATTTGATGGCAACAATACTTGGCTACAGTAGTGGGTTTACAGGTCATGGGGGACAATGTGCAGATCTTGTTATTGCCTCTATTCATTATAAAAAAAAAACTGATTTTAAACAGACTTGATTAGGGCACTGTAACCTAACAAATGCAATAGTTAAAAAAAAAAAAAAAACACACCACCACCAACCACACACACACTTCCCATAATTTATCAGTTACCTTACTGGCATTCGGCCTTAAAAAAAAAAAAAAAAAAAAAGTTAGACCTAGACACATCTATTTTACAGATATAAAACTACTTCAATTGGAGACTAGTATATTGGCTTAATCCCATTTTTTAATATTACATTTTTGCTTTATTTATACACTCATTTGTTAAAATAAGGTTTTTTTATATTATACTGAAAAATAGAAAAGCGGTGGATCTGAATTTTTAGAGAAAAAAGGGTGCCAAATAAGGTATTATTAAAGAATTATTATATTTAATATTTTTTAAAAATTCATTACTTTAGTACAGAATCATTGCGAGCCTATGACTATATAATAATTGCCCAAAACATGTATTTTTACACTTTGAAACGATTGATACTGGCAGCTAAAACATTGGTTAAAATTTGTATATACATACACACAAATTATATAAATAAATAAATAAATAAAATAAATAAATAAATAAAATAATACACACACACACACACACACGGTGACTCAGAAAAACGGGAACTTTTGAAAAACCCAATAAAAATAGAAATCCAACAAAAATTTTATTGACAGCAATTGAACCACTACAACTTGCCTTTTAAGAGACAGTAATCCAAATTATCAATGTCTGAAAATTACGTCCTGTAGATGGCGTCCTCCTGTACTTATGCATTCTTCAAATCTGCTGTTGAGGTTCCCCATTGATCGCTGCAACATCTCACCTGGGATACCACGAATTTCGTCTTGAATTCTTTGTTTCAAGTCATTCAGTGTCCTTGGCCTAGTCCTGTAAACCCGACTCTTAAGGTAGCCCCACAAGAAAAAAAAAAAAAAAAAAATCACAAACGGACAAATCCGGTGATCTTGAGGGCCAGGGAATGTCACCGAATCTTGAGATGACACGGTTACCGAACAATTCTAGCACAGCTGCCATTGATTGCCTTGCAACTGATAACTAAATGGGGAGATTTTTTACAGCTCAAGGTCCCCCTGTTCCGCAGTGCTGCCAAATGTACATGGCTGCCACTACGCGTTTCAAAACTTACCGTTTTTCTGTGTCACCCTGTATCTACATACACACATCCTAAAAATATATTCTTAATTGTGCAGCAGTTTTTGGTGTTAAATTGTATTTTTATGAGTTTTTTTTTTTTTTTTTCCTACAGTGTACTTAACTAGTTCTTTCCAACACATGAGGTGTATTCTATAAATTATTTCAATTTACCAGTATGGGATGTTTATGTATCTTAAACCCCGTCACACGCACACACGGTGCAAACCGCTTGTGGCGACGACTTTGTCAGAAGGTCTGTTTTGCAGTGCAGAACACTGGACAGCTAGCATCGCTGGACTTTATAAATACTAGTGAGCTACAGAGGAATGGAAGTAACACTGAACGATCTTATTTTAATAACGGTAATGGGCGGTCTCGACATTTTCTGTCGCCAGTACGACTAACAAATACCTTTTGTTTCTATACGTATTAATTTCTCCGTCTGATTACCAGAATTATTACAGAATCTTTGAAACAAAATTTATCATTATTATGCTACTTTGTTATAATCATTTCACTGATTTAAAAAACAACTTACCTCCACCTGTTTTCATAAATTTCAGGAGTCGCTGTAGATATATAATTGTACAATTTTTGAGAAGCAGAGTTTACACGGAATAATGACGCTGCGATGTTTTCTGTCTTTGCGACTGACCGGCTCTTTGAACAGAGCTGGACAGTGTGGACTTTATAACGAGCGCTGCCGCTGTACCGGGAGCTTCCCGCCTAGTCTTTAATCGCACAGGTGAGCTCCACGTGCAGAAAACATAAACTCGCGGCACCTGAGATTTAAGGCGGGGTCTTTAGCGGCTGTCGGCCAACTCTCGATATTCTTAGATGCACACACTAACCAGGTTTCCATCCAAGGAGTTTTTGCGAAAAACTATTTAGCGCTTCAAATTTTAGCTGATGGAAATGCTAATTATCGATAAAATGTTGTACATGTCGACATAATATTTTTCCGTTTAACTTTATCGCATAAATTCCATATCGATACTTCAGATGTCGCAAAAACTACATTGGAAACACTTTTTGTCGGAAAAAAAGGGCTTTAACGCAAATAAATGTGTCACATGATACATTTTCATGACGTGCAATCAAAACTAGAATAGCGGAGCGGTTCGCATGGTCTGATGAAGAGACTCGTTATTTCTCGTGATGAGCCAATGCAGTAGCGGATAGGCTGGGTCTCCTGCTACCAAAAGGGGTAACTGATCTCCCTCCACATCAACTGTAGCCTGGGGGTGTCTCTCAGGATGTCTAAATAATACAAAAACCGCATACTGCCGCAGAGAACAGCCCGGCACGCCCAGCCATCAAGTCTTACTGAAACGCTTCGCACTCAAATATCATGATGACCTGCGACCCCAAAAATATTTATAGTTTTAATTGTGTATTGTTAACTTGGCAATTTTGAATCTAAACAAACAAATTCTTACTAAAATATTACACTCGGTAAAGAGTAAAAGTATTTGCGTTTCGATATACTTTAGAAATTCAAATTCCCTGTAAAATTCTACTGAGGTACTATAGCACAAGTAAATGTTACTCGTTTCTTTCCACCTCTGCCCGTATTCACAAAATCACAGAGCTGCATTCTTGCCAATATCTGACCAGCAGATGGCAGCAGAGACTGGCACTGATGACAATGAAGGCCTTGCGCTTTTCAGTGACAGTCTGTCTTAGCATCTGGTTTGTGAGCCTACTCTTTTATTGCCAGGAATTTGAATATATCCCACCAGCATAATGCAACTGTTAATGGAATGCCATTCCATTCCATAAGAAGTGAACTTGTTATGTTAATGATAACAAGTTCACGTAACTCATTTTGTTTTAAATTAAGATGAGCATTAGGGAAAATATTGTAATTGTTACTTATCTGGCTGATGTTTTTAACCCATTTAAATTACAACATTTGAGATACAATTGTTTTTTGTTTTTCCAGTTAGAGTGCAGGCAGGTGAAATGACTCGATAACCGTCACAAAGAGAGTGCATTTATATGGGTGAGGTGAGTTAGTTGGGTTAAGATAGAAACCTGGTTTCTTAAAAATTTGTATTTACATGAAGAAGTAATCTCTGGGGTCTTGACTGGGAGTTAGTGTGTTTGAAAAAGGATGGATGGATGGGTAAATCTGTGAATGTCAAGGCCAAGATATACGTCACAATCACTAGTCTGATTTAACTAAATTCTCACAATCTAACAGCTGGAACAAAAACATAAATAAAATTGGTACAAGCTAAGAACTCTGAAAAGTAAAAAAAAACTTCAAACTATTGGGAATTTATAAATATATACATACACTGTATTTAAGAATACAGTATTAAACTTTTTCAGGGGGCAGCACGGAGGCACAGTGGTAGCGCTTCTGAATCGCAGTAAGGAGACCTGGGTTGACTTCCTGGGTCCTCCCTGTGTGGAGTTCTCCCCGTGTCTGTGTGGGTTTCCTCCCACAGTCCAAAGACATGCCGGTTAGGTGCATTGGTGATCCTAAATTGTCCAAAGTGTGTGCTTGGTGTGTGGGTGTGTGTGTGTGCCCTGCGGTGGGCTGGCGTCCTGCCTGGGGTTTGTTTTTCTGCCATGCACCCTGTGTTGGCTGGGATTGGCTCCAGCAGACCTCCGTGACCCTGTAGTTAGGATATAGCGGGTTGGATAATGGATGGATTGATGGGAAACTTTTTCAGGTACTAGCCATGTAAGCTAAAATGAATAATATTATTGTTAAAATAATTTGTGTATCCATTGCATACAGTTAATCAGGTGAAGTATTGAAATGCTGCTGCCAGACGTGACCTACAGCATTCAGAGCATTTTCAGCTGCTGACAAAAATAACGTCAAAGAAACCCCCCCAGTGATGTTTTGAGTAATGCTCTCATTATCAGTTGCACGGCAGCTGACATAAACATTATTATTACGTTTCTAGTACAGAAGTGATCTATATACATTGCCGCAACCAGCTGGGGGCCAGACTCAGCCAGGACACCTTGAATGACCGAGAGGTGGCATGTACGTCCTCTAGGCCACGAGGGGGCAACCGCCCTGGATCGGAGGAGGACCACGGGAGAAGAGCAAGGAGGCTGAAACCCATTGGGGCCCGTGGCCACCTCCAGGAGTTGTCCCGAGTCTCAGAGGGCCCAGGAATTATCTACTTCCGCCACACCTGGAAAGATGGAGGATGATCCCTCCAGGGATGCCCAGAGTGCTTCCGATTGCTCTCCTGACACTTCTGCCACACCAGGAAGTGTCGTCAGATGGAGCACCTGGAGCACATCCGGGTGAGAATAAAAGGGCCCAGCTTCCTACAGTCTGGGAGCTAGTTGGGAGCGGGAGTGGGATGAAGCTCCCGTGGAGAGAGAAAAGGTGGCCCACAGACATTTGAAGAGAGGCTCAGATTAAAGGTGGTTAGTGCTGGAAAGCATTGTGTACTGTGTTGTTTAGGTGAAAATAAACGTGTGGTTTGGATAAAGATGTGGTCTCAGTCTGGTGGTGTCCAGGCATGTCTTACAACATATATTTTTTTTTTAATTCCGTAATTAAAAAGTAATTCAGTAATTCCCGGGAAAACGGGAATGGCCAAGCTCGCATATATAGCGTGTAAAAATGTAAAAATCGATCAAGAAATAACAGAGTTATAGTTGAAAATAATTAAGGTGGCGCCATTGCTGCAGCTTGCACTTCAATAGACAACAGCTTTGAACAGCAACTTGAAATTGCAATGCGTCAGTCTGTTGCATCCGCATTATCTGTGCCAAGAAACTTGCCATCACAGAATGATGACAAGAAACTGGATGCATCAGTAAAAGCTGAAATGGCGGTGTTTCAGAGCAACGGCAAGCATGGGCGTTGTTTAGAACAAGTGTATCAGTATCTGATGATTGTGTCACCTACTTCAGTGGAGGCAGAGCGTGCTTTCTCAGCGGCTAGCGTACTTCTGCACGAAGGTGCGCTCTTGCCTGGATAACCGCACACTGGACACATTAATAATAATCTATACTAATAAAAGGCAAAGCCCTCACTGACTGACTCACTCACTCATCACTAATTCTCCAACTTCCCGTGTAGGTAGAAGGCTGAAATTTGGCAGGGTCATTCCTTACAGCTTACTTACAAAAGTCAAGTAGGTTTCATTTCGAAATTCTACGCGTAACGGTCATAACTGGAACCTACTTACGTACATATATACGGCCATAGCCTGCAGCTCGGTCGCCGTGTGAGGCAGAGTTGCGTTCCGCCTCATCACGCCTCTTATGTAATTGAGTGCCTGCCCATATAAGGCCGTCCGTCAGCAGCAATCCAATAGACACACTGCCGCTAAATATTCGCGGGTGAAGGACTGTGCTTATGCAAACGAAGATGAGATGGTCAGGGATAGAATAGTGTTTGGCACAAACTCAGCAAAAGTGCGAGAGAAACTTTTAAGTGCCGGGTCTGAGCTAACATTAAATGAAGCCGTGGACATTGCATGATCGCACGAGATAGCACAAGCAAAGCTGAGAACCTTCGATGCATGTACTCCGAGCGGCTCACATGAACTGACTGTGAATGCAGTACGCAGACAACAAGCAAGAGCTCCAAAGAGCACTGAACAAAAAACGCATTACACAATTGAGACGGCAGCAATAGAATATGAAGTGACTGACACATACACGCATATTCATAAGTTCACCTACTGTGGAAACAAACCACACGGTGGAAAAAGTCAATGTCCAGCTAAAGAAAGACAGTGTAAAAAATGTGGTAAATTGCACCACTTTGCTAAAGTTTGCAGGACTGGGAAAGGTAAATCCGTGCATGCAGTGTGTGATGTCTCAGATAAAGAGGAAGACAAGCTGTTTGATGCAGTAAGAAAGGCACAACCCTCTGAAGCTGAACAAGCCTTTGTAGACATATCAATAGGAAAGCAAGGTGTAAAGCTTAAGTTTAAATTACGTTCCTAGACACACTGCCGCTAAATATTCACAGGCAAATCCACAACTTAATACCGGGAATGCCTGTTAAACATATTAGATTCACGAGTACCGATTTGGGTAGTGAACACTTCGATGAATGAAACCTGTTATCTTTATGATTGACAACGAAGATGAGATGGTCAGGGATATTACGTTATTTTTAAAATGTTTCCTTTTTTTTCATAATTTCTTTAACACTCTACTTCTCTGCTGCGAAGCGCGGGTATTTTGCTAGTAATAATAATAAATTACATTTATATAGCGCAGTGGTTCTCAACCTGTGGGGCGGACCCCCCTAGGGGGGCGCAAAGTAACAAAAAGGGGGACGCGAAGATGTGAAAAAAAGAAAACAAGATTCGAAAATATGAAAAATACATCTATTGAAACCAACACAAATTAACTTAAACTACATTCTGATACTAGAAAAATAAATACAGAGTTAGATAAATGTCGATAAAAGTTAAGTAGGTATAATAAAATATGCATCTATGATATATCATTAATTAAAAAAAGAACAAATTGGTATTAGTGGGCTCCTTTCAAAAAAACGTTAGGGGGGCGCGATTAGAACTGTTATGAAAACTCAGATCGCAAATACTTAAAAGGTTGAGAAACGCTGATACAGTATTGCGCTTTTCTCAGTACTCAAAGCGCTAACCACACTGGGAGGAACCAGGAAGCGAACCCACAATCTTCCACAGTCTCCTTACTTCAAGGAAGCAGCACTACCAGTGCGCCACCTGTGAGGACGTTGTTCTTTCTACACTCTTATTACCACAACTAAAGATACATGTACTTATATGACAGCATGAACTGCTTGTAGATAAGGTTAGTCTTTTATTTGTGTCAACATATTGCAGTAGTTTTATTAAAAATAAGTGTCAGTCGTTCTAAAACCGTTCACATGTGAGATACCCGTGCACTGTGTCATTCCCGGGAGCCCGAGATTCCCGGGAATGGATAAACCCATCTGGGAATGGATTCCCTATTCAGTAGTATGCATAGTGTCTTTTCTGTTCTTAATTGCTTATCCAGCAAAGCTATATAGACTTCATTCATCTTAATCTAAAATGTTTCTCTTTCAATTTCAGGAGGCTTCATCAGCTTTAATGGCTCCTGGCGGGTTCAAGGCATTTTGGCCATGTCCCGCTCTCTGGGTGATTATCCACTGAAGAACCTGAATGTCATAATCCCCGATCCTGATATTTTGGCCTTTGACCTGGACAAATTGCAGCCAGAATTCATGATCCTGGCATCTGATGGACTTTGGGATGCTTTCAGCAATGAAGAGGCAGTGCGTTTTATCAAGGAGCGATTAGACGAGCCTCATTTTGGGGCTAAAAGTATCGTATTGCAGTCCTTTTATAGGGGCTGCCCTGACAATATCACTGTTATGGTTGTTAAGTTCAGGAACAGCACCAAAACAGGGGAGCAATAAGCGTAACCCTTCTTATTCCACTATAATGCAAGAATTCTGATCATTTGCCAATACTTTAACAGACAGAACAAACTATTATCAAACCGAGAAAGTAATCTTCATTGACCCATTATGTTCTTAATTTTTTTTTTAATACATGCAGTGCAAAAACATTTACTTCATTGCATAAGGTGTGGAAGATTTTTAATTTTTTTAAATCTCCTTTTAAACAAAATCAGTTGCAAAGAAAACAGTGGGTATTTTTGTAAGTTGAACCATTCTCCATTTCCTTAGTCTGCCAGCTAAGTGAAATTGTAGTTCTGTATGTAATGTATGTGTGTGTCTCAGCCACATATGTACGTATGGTCTGTGTGTGTGTGCTTACTACTTGTTCTCTCATTTTTAATGCCACTTGTTTTGCTGATGGTGTATGTACATATATACTGTACATATGCACACTATATACAGTATGTACACCATACATATATATACGGTACATGTCACTGCAGTTTGTTATTAATTAAGGTTCAGTTTCACTAAAATATTCTCTGAGGCACTCTTATCTTAGCTCAGTAATAGCAGTGTTTTTTTGAGAAACCAAATGACTGTGAACTAAAGGTGCTGAAACAAGCAGCGTACTATATGGTTTTCTGTGCTGATGCTCACTTTTTCAGCATATTATTTTTAGTTAAGTCATTTTCTTACAATTTTGTCTAGTATCATGGACTTTTTTTAAATGTTAATAAAAAAAAAGTTTCATCTAAAATGTTCATACTATAAGAACGCGTGGGTATAAGGCCATTTCTGTAATGGTTTTCTACCCAGATATAAAACTCCATACAAGGTAAGAGTGAAATTCTGGTTGTCTCTGAAAAGTATTTCTGTGAAATTGACTCCATTCATTTTTAAAACACTTCTTAAGGAGCTATAATTTATTACAAATAAAGAGTAATAATTGCAAAGTCAATAGGACGAGTAAGGTACGTAGAATCGTTTCAGTATTAGCCTATAGGTAGTGCTTTAAGCCAAGGAAACATCTTGCTTGCATAGCTACTGTATAATTGATCAGGAACTAGCTGGTTAATTTTCTAGAATATGTTTTAACTTGTAATCATAACAAAGTTTATCTGGTCTTGAACATAAGTTCATGTTTACCATTTTCCAAAATTTGTCACTCTTTAAATGAGACAGTAACTACCCTACCAGAGTCTATCTGTTAAAACAGCAAAGAAAATCTGCCTGCGTGATTTCCTCACTTACTATAATCTGTAGCTCTGGATTTAGTAATATCAGTTGTTTTAGTACTTAAAAAAAGTGATTGCAACATGGTGCCTAACCTGGGTGCACTTCATGTAATGTTTTGCTGCTTGGTCTAAAATAAGCTTTTGGCTCGTAATAAACATACACAACGCAGTGCAATTGCTTTACTGTTTACTAGCCTGCATTTTGAGGATGTGATTTTTTTTTCCAAGATATAATTTTTTTCTTGACAGTTTTGCCTTTTTTTTAAATAAAGCTTTAGATGAGGTTCTGACCATCTGTATGATTTGTCTTAGCTATTAACATAATTACACTGCTAATGTGTCTTTCGGCAGATACATTTTGGAAATTTGACAACTTTGAGGTTGGCTTTATCTGGAAGCAGAGTGCCATTTCATCTTGTTTTGTCGTCTACAATTTTTACTTGCACACCGTTTTATAAATTAATAAGAACATGATATCAGTTTTGACAAGAACAAACCATTTGGCATACCTCGGCATTTCAGTTTGTCAAACATTTGTAATATTTCATCAAGTAGAAATGTAAAGGTCCCCATTGCTACCACAGTACTACAGATTAATGTTAACTCAGATACATCTCTCTTGTAGCAAGCAAATTCTGAAGTGCATTTTCACATCAGTTGACTATTAAGAGGTAAAAAAAAACAGTAGTAGGTGCCTTCATGGGGTAAACCAATAAAGAAAATCAATGAATATTTGTTTTATATACTGTAGTGCCTTTTATAATAACATCGAAATGCTCCTGGAGCCAGAGAGCTGACACATGTTGCATGTTCATTTGTACATGTGAGTAAGGATTTCACTGTACTATGTACACATGATAATAATGACCCTATAAACCTCTAATAATTCTATAAGCAAGTTAAAAGTAATTAAAATAAAAGAGAAAATTTTAAGTTGCTACTAGGCCTAAACTCATTTAAAGCTATTTGTCCCATGCCATGTGGCCAGACACACATGTTAATGAGTGTGATTAGAATACTTGGAGGATTTGGAGTGTTGTGGGATGGTGTCCCACACATGGCCAAAAGGGGTTGCAGGCTCCACCGGCCTGCTCAGAAGATACTCACCCCAGACCAGCTTGCCCCCAAAAACTACCTGCAGGCTTCAGCATAGCTAGGCCCAAAGTGGGGAAAACTTGCTTAATAGTTCAAAATATAAAGAAATGTCCCAGAACATATCAAAAAACCTCACAAGAGAGATTGCCATAAACTTGCACGAAAGGACAAATAAATGATCTTTATAAGTAAAGGATTTATTTGAAAAAATTGAAGAAAATATTCAAAAGAGCAAAAATATGCAAAAAAGTTGCCTAATAGGCAACCCTACAACAAACAAGTCCCAATATACATTCCTAAATTGAAATACTCAAACAGAAGCAAGAAGTCAGAAAAAAACAGAAAAATCTATAGAAAACAGCAATATGTACAAGTGTAAGTTCAGTGATCTCTGAGTCCTGTCTGCTCTCACCTTAAATAGCCAGAGACAGGGCTCAGAAATGATGATGTAAGGGTGGCCCTGCCTCCTGGGGCTCCAGCCACAAAATACAAGTAATGGAGGCACATTTAAAAGGGGCAGTGAATAATTATAAGCAAAACAGAAAATAAACAAAAATGTGTAAAATAATTAAAAATGACAAAAATAACAAATACATAAAGACATGCTGATACATAATATGGAATTTATAAAAAAAAAACACATTTATTCATCTTGATCAACTCCATATTCTGTGTTAATCAGTTTTAGCACAGTTGTGTACTGCAAGCTGAACTGAGATTCGTAGAATTGCTGCCCGTAATAAAGTCCATGCTGTTTTCAAAAACATTCATTACGATTGTGACTATACTTGTGGGATACAATTCAGCCTCTGATTTTCGTTTACTTACACCTGAAAGGAAGGAGAGATATATATTTTGTATATATTTATTTACTGCATGTACTAAAGTAGGAAGTGACCTGAAAGACAGATTTTACTTTTTATTTTAATCAGTCAAGAATAATTAGGCAATTCTGTGTGAGTGTGTGTTCCCTTTTATGCACTGGTGTCCCATCCTGGGTTGTTTCTTGCTTCGAGCCCACTGCCATCAATACAGGCTATGCCACCTGATCCATCAGGATTAAGCTGGTTTAGAAGTGTGGTGTGGGGTCATGGTATTTTACGAGTAATTTGTTTTCTTGCCTAGAACTTCATTCTAAGTGTTGAGGGCTCTTTCCATTTTCACTTAAGCCTTATCACACATTTGAGAGTCCATCTTTGTAGCTTTTGCTGTACTAGCAGCAAAACGTTAGCTGCTTTCTTTTTCTTTCTTATAAATGTAGTGAACTGCACCACAGCTACTATCCACAGACACAAAGGAATATCTGCTTTGATCACATCCAGAAGTGATCATCAAAATGGGCCCTTTTCAGCTGTACACTCACTTCCATTTCAGCTGGACACAATTTTAAACATCTGTAAATATCTAATTGTAAACTGTATGTCTGTTTGTTCGCCAAGCAAACAAAAAACGCTGAAAGGTATTCACAAAATACTGCATGTGCAATGCCACTTTACTCATAATGACAATATAGCTTATATGGCCTATTGGGGAGAGGGGTTATAATCAGTGGGGTGGGGGTAACCTAAAAACTAGCAACATTGTGGGTACTACAAT
Organism: Polypterus bichir lapradei; assembly: GCA_026402145.1. NCBI lineage: Eukaryota > Metazoa > Chordata > Cladistia > Polypteriformes > Polypteridae > Polypterus > Polypterus bichir. The sequence goes on along the minus strand of JANRMT010062854.1, from coordinate 71,171,401 downwards.
TCCCATCATTAAGCAGGCTGATGGGATGACATTATCATTAGTGTATACAAATTTTTGTGCCAGCCAAAGGAGGATCTCGTCTAAGACCACAGGTACAGCGTTTTCTCCTCAACTAATCTGGATGAGAGTTTCATTTCATCGCCGGATTAAATCTTTTGTCTAAAGCTACAACTTTATGTCTCATGATGGGTTGTTTCTAGCCATGTTGAATTTCATAAAGACAGTTTTTCCAAATTTTTTTATCCACATGCAACAGCAGCTACTTCAGCAAGTACTTAATAAATTAAGTCACAGGTAACTGAATACCAAAAAACACTATAAAATTTTTAGAATTACCAAATGCAGGAATACCCATAGCCAAAGTGCAGATATTTTACATGACCTTAGTAGAGAGTAGCACCACCAGAGAGTGGAGGTGTGTTGGTCAAGCAAACTAATAAGATCTGTATTTACCTCTGTATGTGATGATAAATCTGACCAACCCTGAATACACACTGTATTACATTTAAACGGCAAATACAAGTAACGTTCAAAAAGTTTCAGCAGTGCGGAAACTTTTTGAACATCCCTCGTATTTAATTTTTTAAAGCACCAACAAAACTGACCACCTGCATTACGTAGTGCACAATATCAAACACACGATTTATCTAGGGTGGGATATGCGGGCACTAATAGTAAAATTCAGAGGAAGTGCAACAAAAAAGTGGTTCCTTGCTGGACCCTTCTGCAGATTACGCAATAAATTAAGCCACACTTCTTAAGAATATGGGAGAAACAAAGAGCTGTTTGAGCGACTAAAAATAACTAATACTTTTTCCTGTCATTAGAAATGTAAATAAGTCTATAACATGACAAAGCAATTTGTCTGTTATGCCAATGTGATTCATGTTGTGATTCATAACATGTTTAAACCAATGATTTTTAATCATTTTTAATTCAAAACATAATTAAGATCGAGGATGTAGGCAACATTGGCATCATGGCCCTGCGATGGGCACTTTTCTGCATCTGGTGTAAGCCTGAAGTAAGTTGACTGTTTCGAACTAGAAGTGTGAAAGATCATTGCAGATTTTTTCCAGTTTTTTCAGGGTTAAATTAAGCTTTCAGTGAAGTTAGATTTTTTAGGGACTCATTGCCATGAGATGAATCCATACGTAAAAAAAAGCTTATCCTTAGTATGGATAGAGAGAGTAGAAAACAGGAGTGATCTTGAGGCATCATTGAACCTAGAATAATGGCAGAGAAGCCAACGTACTGTACTACTAAATGGTTAGAGTAGATAAAGTGGTGGAAAGATAAGCAATGGAAACAGGACACTATACCGTATTTACATCTATATTTCTTGGTCTCATGGTGCTCCTGCTGTGACACCATTTTGTTGAGTTCACAGTAAAGGATGAAGCAATTCCCCCGATTCTTTTAGTCTGATGCTCAGCATATCATTACTTCTTCTGTTAGCACCACTTTTACCCACAAAGATTTTTTTTTAGGTTTATGTATCACAATCTGACCAATAAACTGCTCTTGGTGAAATCTTATGCTAGATCTTTAGATTTTCATTTCCACTCAAATGATTCAGAGTTGCTTGTCCATTTTCCCTTGAATCTCAGGTCAGTGTGTAACATTACCGTAAAGGAGCTGGCATTTTCGTCCACCATTGCCTTAGCTAATGATGTTTTTCACCCTGACTTGTCAGCATTTTCTTAGACACTGTTTGACCAACTTAGCGGTTTGCATCATTAAAGTTCCTTCAAAACATATGCCAATTAACCAGGCTTCTGTCAAAGTCACTAAAAACATTTTTCGAGCCTTAATAGGCAACATAAACGCTGAAATGAAAAACTTGGAGTTCTTGACATTTAAATGCATGACCTTAAGCATGATGGAATGCTAACTTTTTACTATCTCAGTGACCATAAATAAAAGTTGAGGGGTGCACAGAGGTGGGGAACCAGGAGAGAGCCACCCTGACATCGCACATGCTGTAGCACACCGATGTCCCATCCACAGAGAAGAGAAAGATCACCAACATTAGAGATTCTCTGAAGGCTTCCCGTCAAGTGGGCAGCAGTTAGGTGAAACACCATAGAGTGGTTCCCTCAGTAAAGACAAGTGGTGCTGAGAACTGTGCTCCCTCTACAGGGGGAAAACAAGTCGAACAGTCGAGATGTGCACAGGAAATGTGGGACTTGGACAGAGCTAGTCTGACATCACACACGTGATGGCATTAGGCAGATTTATTGATTTTGATGTTTTGAGTACTGAAATCTGCATCTCCTGTGGCTCTTTGTTATCAGCTTTCTTAACGGCAGTCCTTCTGATGGAGTGTAACACACCAATTACTTCAAATGCATATTTTGCAGTTCATATTTTAACCAGCATAGCTGCCAATTCTTTCAAGCTTCAATTGACTCCTACACTATCATTGTATACGCTGAAAAACAGAGAGCACACACCTCACTTAACATATCGTTCATGTTCGCTATTCGTCCATTGATGCTATCAAATGGCAATGTTTAATTTGATGTTACAGAAAGGTTTTTCCCTTGCATCGGGTTATGTTTATTTTTAAAACCGGCAATGTGCTCTCTGCATACATGACACACATTTATATGTCTAATAGTTCTGTTTGGTTTTGTAGACTTTGACTGTAGACGGTTTATTGTAAACAGAAGCTTGCTGTCTGTCAGATCAGGTTAACAAGATCACCCATGGTCTTTGCACTTCAAAATCACCACCCCTGCTCTGCTTTGAGTGCGGACTTCATGAGGCATCGGATTGGTTTAGAAATGTGACACTCAGTGAGCCGTCTAATTGTGCCCACCGTGTTTTAAGCACAATTCACTCCCAGTTGTTTCCACACGTATATTATTATATGTCTGGCTTCAATGTGATTACATTCACACAAGATCATACAACAAACAGTGAAATTTCAAGATCAGTTGATCTAAAGCCTATCATCAGAAGCAAGCCAGGATCTGAAACCCCACACAGGAGGTGTCCCATTTTGGAACCAAACCAGAGTTCAAGTGCTGGGAGTTCAAGTTAAAACAAATTTTACCACCAGTTAAACATTGAAAATAAAGTACAAACATGTCGACTTCATGGTGATGCAGTGGTTTAGTGCCGCAGCTGTATGGGTCTTACATTCTGGCTTCAAATTCTACCCCCCTTTGTGCCTGTGAGGAGTTTTCATGTCCTCTACATTTTCATCTTGGCATTTCTCTGATTTTCCTGCAATTCATATTAGGTGACTCCTGTTATGGGTAAGTCGTGAGTGCGTGAGTCGGGTTAACTTCATGCTGACTCCTCGTCCATTGCTGCCTGGGTAGGTGCCAACACTCCTATGACGTTGAATTAGATTAAGTGGGCTTAAGAATGTGAAGATTTGTTACACAAGCTCCGTACGTGGCACCATGTCAAAACTCCAGTGACTACACATGTTTAAAGGTGCATGCTGTGCCCCCTGCCTTTGCCTCATACACACACTAAATATATCCGTTTTTTTTTTATTTTGCTGATAACTTTGCAACCCCTAAACATATCTAATAGATTTCAGTACTCATGTCTGGCCTATTCAATGGACTGCAAAGAAGAAAACATTTTCCCTCATATATAAGGAGAAGGAGCTCAGTTACATTTCCTGTATTACCATCAAAGTGACCAAAAGACCATTTCAGTAAAAAGCATTCAGACAACTTGTCTTTTATGACACTTCATATGTTACAGAGATGGATGAATAAAGTATAGGGAAGTTAAGTCTCACTAAGGTAGCGCATCAAGTTCTTTGATTTATTGTAAATGTTAGAAAACATAACTGTCTGTCATTTATATTTTTATTTCTTTTCGTGGAAATGGAAACTCTTTTGCCTGTGGAACAGGGAAATAAAGTAAAATTGGATTTTGTCATATGCTGAATGTAAAACTATTATGCAGCAAGCATATTACGTAATAAACTGTATAAATACTAAAAGCATTATTTATTGTTTGATTTCACTTTAATTTTTGGTTTGTAACGAATCATCTTAAGGTTCTGAACTATCATGACTGTAAATAAAATGATATTAAACTCATTCACTGCGTGTGACATGGTGTGATGTCTTTGTGGTTAATTAAGCATTTTTACTCAGCTTTGTGAGTAACTTCGTCCTGGTTTCCATCTCAAATACACTTCAGTTTTTTGCTAATATTCTTTAGTTTTTACATTTTGTTGTCGACTAACGTGTTGTATCAGTGCATGCTTATAACCTCCTCCTCTTCCTCCTATTGCATTACCAGTGCACTGAAGAATTCTGTGAAATTGTACCTAACTACAATATTTACATTTACATTTTTTTGCTTAGCAGACACTTTTTTCCAAAGTGACTTACAAAAAAAATCAAGTAAATATCAGACTGCAGGATTGCTTGGGATCAAGTGATACAGAGCAAGGTTACAAAATTGATTATCACAAGTGAAGAGCTAAGAACAAAATACGAGCAAGTTACAATTCCAAGGTTACAAAATCTAACAGCTAATATCAGTTAGATAGAAATTTACCATACAAGACGGTCTTCAGACTCTTCTTAAACACATTGAGGAAATCAGAAGTTTGAATGGAGGATGGCAGCTCGTTCCACCAGCTAGGAGTTACACATTAAAAGAGTCTAGATTTAGATTTGATTCCATGCAGAGGTGTCATCACCAAGGCGTAAGTCATCATCAGATCTGAGTGGTAGAGAAGAAGCATAGGACCTCTTGATTACTCTGAATGGACGCATCAAGGATTTGAACTTAATACATGCTGCTACAGGGAGCCAATGTAGTGATCTGAAGAGAGGGGTGATATGTTGTTGAACACCAGATGTGCCACTGCATTTTGAATTATCTCCAGTGCCTTGTGACACAAGCCAGCATTCCTGCCAGTAGAGAGTTGAGGAAGTCCAAACATACCAAGACCAAAGCCGGGACTAGAAGTTGTGCTGTCTGTTCTGTCAGATACAGTCTGATCTTCTGGATGTTGTACAGAGTGAATCTGCAAGGCCGAGAGACCACTGTCAAAGAGGTAGAGCTCAAACCACCTGAGGGTAGTCCCAGTGATATCAGGGTCAAAGAGGATGACAAGGAGGATCTGGTGGTGGACCATGTCAAAGGCAGATGAGAGATCTAGAAGTTTTAAGAAGCTGTAATGTGTTTACAATTGTAAGTTGAGCAGCCTTAGCGGAGCAGCCAACCTCTTGAGGACTGACTGATTGAGATCAAGCAGTCTGTTCTGTAGAATATATAAGAATGGAAATCTATATATCCATCTATCCATACACAGTCAAACCCCACATGCAGGGTTGGGTCCTGCCTAGTAACTAATGTTGCCAACATAGGCTCTGACCTGTCACAACACTGAATTGGACTATGTGGTTTGAAAATTTTACTTTTCATTAATCTAGTTCTGTGTCATGAGGAACAGAGCCTGTCACAGAAGTCCAGAAGGGGGCGTTTGGTCACAATCACTCACACTTGTAGATTAACTGAACACATGCAGTAATGGCTACAGAAGGCAGACGCCACACAGCCAGTCTCCTGGAAAGAAACCTCAATGCTAACCAATGGACAAATGGACCATTAAATAAGAAAATGTAAATAGCATTATTTGAAAATTAGAGTGGTATTATATTGTATTTCATTGTTAAAACAGGTTTGTACAGTAATACATATATCTAAAGTAATAAATACAGAAGTAAAAAGTCTGAATTAGCCTAAACTGCCCAAATTCAGGGTGTTCATAAGAAATATAATAATTTATATAGTATTTATAATAGTTGCATCAGATATTTTAAATATTAAAATATGTGCTTCAATTGGAATGTTTAAAGTCTAAGTATTCTCAAATTTAATAGAAATTTGTCATTTTTACAATCTAATAGTGGCCCATAAGGGACTAGAACCCTAGTAAAGGATCAAAAATATTCATAATCACTGACCTTGAGATAGTGTAAAACAGTACATCAAATGCTTATGTTTGAAAATGATTATTTTTAACCTTCTGAGAGTAGATTGTAAAAGGCTAAGGCCACCAGTAAAGAATGAAATATCGATATCATATTCACAATCAGCATATCAAAATAGCATAAAACAACACTCCAAATGCCTGTTACCAATCCCCACTATTCTGAAATTTTGTGATTAACTTTGACCTTTCTTATCCCATTACAGGGTGACTTCCTGGTGTTGGATGAGGTGGTATTCAAAACTTCAAGGCCTTCTGATCATTTTTGCTGAAGACAACTATTGGTTTGCTCTTATATGATCCGAAAATGGCTGAAATATGAGAGGTTTTTGGGTCTAGAAGTCCAAAAATAGGGTGGAAACGTCAAAAAAAAATTGACATCTGGTATAATTAGATACAAAGACGAGTCAATCGGTATGTTGTTTGTGGGGATTTTCTTGTCCTGTATTAGGAGGAGTTGAAGTGATTTCAAAGCATTCATAAGTAATTCATATAAATAAAGAGTACCTTTAGAATCAGAGGTTGGATCCAGAAATGAAAGGCAGGAGTCAATAACAATAGAACACTAAACCTGCAATGAGAACGAAGGCTTCTCCTTAAATTTTTGCTCCGACCAATCCCTGAGGTGGATTATTAGGTGGCCCTTCCTCCTTAGGTTCTACATGTAAAGTTATTTCTTCACAATCACTGTATATATTAATCTGCAAATAAATTTGTCTTCTAAAGTGAAGCATTTTTTATAAAATTTTAAAAATGCCTTGACTGCTCATACAGCTTACAATGGGACTGAAGGGTACCAGGGTCCACAGCTGAGTGAAAAAGCCTCCAAACTCACCAAATATGTCCAGTTTGAAGCAGCAAAGGTTTCAATGTAAGAAAACTTGCCTTCCAGGTTTGTGAGACATCCTTTTGATGAGGAATGAAACTAGAAATAATAATTTTATCACAGATTCTTGCAATTATTTTTCTTGATGTAAGAGTACATATGGAGTTAGGTGGAGTTATGACAACCCCAACAAGCCCCCAGCACCAAACTCTGTATTTATACCAGTAACGGCGCACTGCACGATAACATGCAGTGAATACACTTGCCTTGAGCATTCATATTCTTCATACTCATTCTCTGTACTTTTAGCTCAGAGGTTGATGTGCTTGATGCTTCCTGAGCAGCTCTTCTTTTCTCCACCCTAGCAGCCCGCTTCTTCTCTTCTTTCTTCGGCATCTTTTCGCATTAAAGCTGATTACGTCAATGTAGTGTTGCAATTACTTATTACGTTTTCTTTACTTTTTCACTTAAGCTGGCACTTAAGTCTTCAATCTGCCTCAAGAATGATTTAAGATATGAAGAGGTAGGGGAAATGAAGGCGAAGGTGGTAGGGATGAGAACATCGCCCATATGCTTGCGCCGCATGGCCACTCTGCTGGCCTCTGCCGAGAGTTGATTCTACAATAAAATAAAAATAAAAAGAGGAATAACCTTGGAGGTCAATCATCACCCCGAAAGCGGACAGTAGAGGTCACGTAGTGTATGTGTACCAAATTTCAGGTCAATAAGTCAAACAGTTTGCGAGCTACAGGTGATTTAAAATCCTGGACAGACAAATGAACAGCCACGGTAGCGTATTATATAAGAAGATGTAGCCTTCTCACTGTGGCCCCTATGCAAACAAAATCCTTAATGACTTCACACTCCTATTGTATGGGAAAGATGTTGGTGCAATCTACCGATGAATTGCCTAATGACAGACTTCTGCTAAAACACCCTGAATTGCATAAAACTTTAAGCATTCCAAAAATAACACCCACTCTCCCATGCATATAAAATAAGGAAATATACCCTAACTTCAGCACATTCACTTTCTCATATGACATGCAATTTCATCAAAGCTTGTCATCCGTTATTTATTAGACATTCCATTCTTAAAACCAAACCCAAAATACAATGCACTGACCATTATCATAACTCTTTAATTAAGAAAGAAGACAGAGAAAAGAAAAAATATATAAATGTATTTATCATTTCAAATATTATACTAATAAAGTAACCTGAATCCTTGAAGTCTGTGGTAGCTACCTATCATTGGCACATGCTGGAGCTCATCTGAAAGAAATAAATGACAAAATAAAGCTCTTGGAATAATATTTCCTAGTCTATAATTATGACTAGGAATATAAGTGGACCAGCACTCTAAAATATAAGAAGGAACAAGATTAATAAGAGCGTTTTATGCCATGAGTAATATTTTAAAATTGATTCTAAAGGAAACACGTCCAACATAATGATGCTCAGATTGGTGAGATATGCTCATATTTTCTTTTTCTGGTTAGGATTTTTACTGCTGCATTCTGAACTAACTTCATCTGATTGATTTCTTTCTTAGGTAGTCCTATTAGGAGTGCATCACAGTAATCTAGTCATCTAATCTGGTAGCATGACAGCAGAGGGCTGTCGTACAAACACAAAGACTCCGATCCATATCCTGGCTCGGCTACTGTCTGTATAGAATTTGCATGCTTTCTCTTCAAAGAACACTGGTATCCTTCCATATCCTAAAGATGTGCATGTTAGGTTTTTTGGACACTATGAAATTGAAGATGTTTTTGTTTTATTTATTTGTTTTTATTTTTTGATTTCTGTATGTCTAATCATTTACCTCTGATTATGACACCTGGTAGGTTGTCGAAAGCTTAGGAATAAAAAACTATTTTAAGATATGTGATTCGTTTTCTCCTTTTGTGGGTTACTAGCTAGAAATATATATATATTGTGGTATTTGGCCGGCTTGTCATCCTGGCCAATACCCCCAGGCCGCCAGATGGAGCCCTCCCTGCAGTATGGAGGTGCCCCGAAGACCAACAGGGAGTCATGGACTTTGTAGTTTTTATCCTCAGCCCTGCTGGGTACTACAGGGGCCGCAAGAGGGAGCTTCAGGGAGGACTGAAGACTTCTTTGTGCCCTATAATCCAGAAGTGCATCAAAGGAAGAGCGATGTGCTTCAGGGGTGAAGAAGGACTTGTACCTGACCCGGAAGTGATATTGAATCACATGGACTGGGGATTGGGAACACTTCCGGGTCAGGGAGAATAAAAGGGCTATGGGAGCTCCCAGACGGCGAGCTGAGCTTGGTGGTAGGAGGGCAACGCGTCTGGGAGTGGTGGATTGTATTTGTGATAGTGATTATTGTGTGATTTATGAGTATAGTGAGTGGAGGAGAGGGTGCTTTGTGCACTGTGGCATTTAAATAAAGTCAACTATTGGACTTTTTCCTGGTGTCTGGAGTCTTGGACAGGGGTTCAAGGGAGCGATA
>JANRMT010062854.1:71091696-71161710 GCA_026402145.1 Polypterus bichir lapradei | reverse complement strand
AGTATTCCTCTCTTTTTCTTGTGCTTTCAAGTCAGAATTGGCCCCAGAGGAATATGAGTGGGTCCTCTGATGGACTGACAGCCCTCTCAAGCCTGATTCCTGCCTCACACCCAATACTGCTGGGATGAGCTCTATCAACACTCAACTGGAATGAGTGGATTTCATAATGGACGGATGGATATTGGAGTATCAAAAAGGGAGCAGAGGCAAGAAAGTTCATATTCATTGGTAAATGTAGGTGATATAAAGAACATATCAATTCATTAGTTGCTGACTGTTTGTCAGTTAATAGGTGACGTTGTGGCCCAATATTAACACCACTGCTATTCCCAAGTCTGGAGTCTGCACATTCTACCTGTGCCGTCTTGACCTTTTTTCCAGCGACTGCACTCTGGGATTCCTACAACATCCTGCAGATGTCCAGGGGCCTCTTGTATAAATGGTGCGTACGCACAGAAATGTTGCGTAAGAATGTTTCCACGTTCAAATAGCGATGTATAAAACCTGCACTGGGTGTAAAGCCACGCACTTTTCCATGGTACCTCATACCCTGTCGTATGCAAGTTCTCCGCTCGGTTTTGCAGACTCGCAGCACCCAGCGTCAAAGCAGTGCTACTGTTCCTGTGTGGTTACTCTTTATTTCTTAGATCCACATTCCTGCCGAGGCTTTATAAATACACTGAAACTAACCGCATATTGTTTATTAGTGTAATGCATCTGATTGTAATTAACTTGTAAGAATATAATGGTCCAGGGAATAGCCATATTATTCCAAATACCATAAATGCTTTAGCGTTGTTACTCTCACTGCACCTTTTTTCTTCTTTCAGCTGCTCCCGTTAGGAGCTGCCACAGAGGATCATCTTTTTCCATATTACTCTCACTGCACCACTCTGAGTATTTATATCACTGTATCTGAGTGGGGAATCACAGCAGCAGCTGATTGGAAAGAGAATTATCGGTATACAGCATCAGGCACACGCTTGCTGTTTAGCCACAGCAAAACGTTTCAAAGCCTTTCCTGTACAGACCTCACGGTTCAGAAACAGTTTCATCCCAAGAACTATAAACACACTCAATCAATTGCTCCTTGTAGAACTGTTTGTACTTGTAAGTACAATCACTCCACTGTAAACTTGCACTACAGTTATAATATTGCACAACCTGCGCCACTTTATAAAGCGCGTATTTACATATGATGACGATATCATTTTTAAGATGAAATGCAGCAAAATATGTTGATTATATTATATAGATAAAACTTTAACTTCATTTAACTAATCTGTATTGTTAATAATTAAACATGTGAGGACACGGTTCCACAGCGCTAGCTAGTTCACGGATTGATCCTACCTTGTGCTGTATTCTTACTGGAGCTGACGTGACACTGGAAGGATAGATGGATAGAATAATTAAACATGTACTACAAAGATATTTCAATGTTCCTTAAAAGTTTTCAAGAATCGTCGTTGTAAGCTTACAGATGGCTTAACATCTATTACAGAGCTGATTGTGTGGCGATTGGTTATTTGGGCGAAAAAAAAGTAAGCACAGGAATCGGAGGTTAGTACGTTTGAAAGAGATAGTACTGCTACAATAATTTCATCGAAGGTCGCGCACAATCATGCACCGTGTCCATGCATCATGAAAAAGATATCACGTATACATCTCAGTATTTTAATTATTCAGAGAGCTGTAATATCACGAATGTAATGGATTCTGTGTCCTGTCGGAGAATGAGAAAGCGGAAGCACATAGTGATTCACACATAGAGCAAAAGATCAAATACAAAACAAATCATTTAACGTGCTACTTTAATTACGATGTGATTTAAGAAACTGGTTAATTAAACGATTTTAAGATGAAGTTTATGATGTTCTACTTTAATGACAAAATAAACTACGTAATTAAAGTGGAAATTTCCAGATTGAAGTTGACATTTAGTGCTTTTTTCCTATTGTGTGCCTTTTTTTCTCTGTACCCTAATAAGCTTTTATATGACACTCAGCCGGTGGGCTACGACTCGCCTTTTCACAGCGACTTTGATATGTGACTTCTTTTTTATTTCGGGCACTGTGCGACTTTGTGAACTTGAGCTTTCGAGTTTCTCCGACACGCTATGTCAGTCGATCAACTTCCTTTTGTTGTTTATAGCACTGTTTAAATCAACAAATAGTATGTTTTTTCTTTGCCTCCACTTGGCATTTGCTGAAATTCTTATATTTTCCCCTGTGCTTTTCCCATTGTCTTTTCACAGAAGGCTGATCTTAAGGGCTATTTATATTGATTTGCATATTCAAAGAGGCATAATTCTGGGCGGAATTGGGGCAGGACAGCAGACGCATGCACATGCGTTACTTTTCACACTGGCTGGGATTTATGGAGCGGAAGAACATGGAAGTTGGCAAACGCACAGATTCCTGCATCTGGATTTTTCTGTGCGTAAGCACATTTCGGCTTTTGTGCTTACGTCATGTTATAGTGCGAATTCTACGCACGTCGTTATGCATGAGGTCTCGGGTCTTCTTGCTTCTTCCTTTTTCCCATCACCACTTAGGAATGGATTTTGTGGATTTGGAAATGTCAATGAGGACAAGAAGGCGTTTGTGATTTCATACTAAATTAGAACAGAAACATTTCAGGTTTTGTATGTTATAAACAATTTCAGACTTTTTTCTGTTTAGATTAGCTGCACAGTGTATGGTGTCAGCAAGCTGAATGGTAGAAAACAATCGCTCAGATTCAATGATTTTATTAAATACATATTTGATGTGAGGATTTTGAACAAATTAATGGCTGTTGCATACTGTATAGGAAGCCTGACAGAACAAACAGCTCTACTAAATGGAACCTGCACTTCAGAACAGGTAACCACCTGATGCTTAGCATGTATGGGCCCGGCCAGTAATTTGATGGAATACCATCCAGGGAAAGCTCTGATTGCTGCTGGAAGAGGTGCAGGCCATCAGGGGCACATACCCAGTGGTCTGTGCGTAGATCCCAGTGCTCCAGTTCAGTGATAGGGACACTGTGCTGTGACAATTGGCGCAGATGTTCGGATGAGGCATTAAACCGAGGTCCTTGGGTATCTTTCAAAAAGAGTAGGCCGTATCTTGACATCCTGGCTAAACCGCCTGCCACGGCTTGGTCATTTTGTCCCCTTAATCATCCCCTTTCCCATATTGGCTAACTTTCTCTGTCACCTTGTCACCAAATAATAGATAGTGTGTGATGAGCACACTGATACAAAAATGACTAATGTTGCACTAAAAATTAGTAGTGGTTCAAGTGATTCCCCATTAGTCATGCTCTGAACCTGTATTCAGTGAAGAGGACCATACACAAATTGAAATCAAATTAATTACGTGATATTTTATTCATTTTCTCTTTTTGATATTATATTACTGACATTAGTGTGTTGGAGATGTGCACTTGTACTGTATACACATAACAATAATATTAAAACTAAAATTGAATTAAGTTCTGTTGATTTCAAAGACACATTAGAAAACTATTTCAAACCCCAAGGTCTACTATGCCTTGCCTTACCTGCCTCTTGCCTGTCATTTATCTGGCATTGCATCTGAGCCTCATCCTTCAACTTATATGTGATCATACTGTATATGACAGCTTTATGCAGCTTTTTAGGCTGAACCCAACCATTCTATTTGGGTCACCTGGCTACCAGGTACATGACAGCCAATACCACTCCCAGACCAGACTCCAAATTTGGGTCTCAGTACCCCTTTTCCAAGTGAGGTTCTCTGTGATTAAATTAGGATATTCATACAAGTGAGCTGTTGCAGCTGTTTGAGGTAGTGCAGCACAAGCTAAGACTGTTGATTTACTACTCAGTCACCATCCTTGTTCTCACCCATGTTCCCAGACTCTAGGTAGTGATTGAAAGAACAAAATCACAAACATTGAAACAAGGTTCTTGTTCACGGTTACTGGGCTCACTCTCTGTAACAAGGTGGAAACTATGATGTAGAACTGCTGCTTCTCAAGGTTGAAAGGAGCCATTTCAGGAAGTTTGGGCATGTAGTTAGGATGCCCATGGATGTCTCCTGCAAGAAGTATATAAGGCAAGGCCCATTGAAAGCATACACTGGAGGAATCACACCTCTCAACTGTCCCCTCACCATTTGGGTATTCCAGTACAAAGTCTGACAAAAGCTGTTGTGGTTTGGTAAGGCTTGGTCAGACCAGCTTAATATGTTGCTGCAGTGGTTCTCACTATGAAGAGCAGAACAGTGATGATGATGACGAGGATTAGAAAACTTATTAGAAGACACGGGTACAGAGTCCATGCTGAAGTTATCACAAACATATCATGTGAGACAAATCTCTATATATAATCTTCATTTGGATCTTGATCTTTGTTTGTCCGCGAATGAATTAGAAGAAGAAGCACTAGATGGCAGTAGAGAGACAGCTAAAACATAGGCATTGCATTAAGAATCTCCTCCAGGCTTATACTACTGAAGACTGTAGTACTCCAGTCACACCTCAAAACACAGATATTCAAACTAAACAAATTGTTGTGCTTTAAATTAACTAAAGAGATCTTCATTTAGATCTTGATCTTTGTTTGTCCGCGAATTCCACACATGCGTAGACCACCTTCCAGTTTAGTACGTTGTTGTTACTCACGGATGTCAACAATGTGCCGGAATAACGAAAGGGGTGGTGGACAGTGTTACGCTGGTTAGCTCCTGAGGCCTGGTTAGAGAATGAGATTGCCGAAGATAAAAGGTACGTGCCTACGTAACATATGAATGAAAGAAAGACAGTGGGTAAAATGAATGACAACGTAACAGCACGTTCCGGAAATTATTATTGTTACGTTGTAGCCAGCGAGTGCTGCGCGTCTCACAGTTGTGCCGTGCCTTGCTCACATGTCAGTGAAGTGATCCCTATTTATGCTTTAAAGAGCCTGGATACCTATGTGTCCCCCTTTTATAACCATTGCTCCGTGTATATTGCCTTACTCTTTGGATTGCAACAAAGCAACCTGCGAGATTGGAGAAAGGTTGAGAAGACATCGTGAGAGGAAACGATAGCGTCGTGAAAATGAGACGGACTGTGAACTGACAGAAGCAGAAATGCTCCTACACCACCACATAATTACGATTCGGACAGTGATTCCGAGTAGGCCGTTCATATCGAATCAATATCCAAGGGTTTTCTTTTGTAATTTTGTTTCCCTTATAAAAAATCATAATGCTGTGCGACGAAGGGCCCAGTTCACAACTGGCAGCCACGTTTAAACAGGGAGCCCTTCACAGACAACTTTAACACGCGCAACGTAGTTGGGCGCACATGGCTAGTAAAGATATATTTTTATAACATTATGTTAAACAATTGAATATCAAGTAACTCTAACAGTTTGAATGATGAACTTTCATAGCTGGCTTCAGTACCTGTGGTGCTTCAGAAGCAAAACTTTACTCCGTTGGAAACTTCATCTACAAGATCACAGTACCTACTGTACAACCATCCATGTTATTACATTACCTCCTTATACAAGATAAAATCTAATTTATTTAAAAAATCAGTAGATAGCTCAACTCTTACATAATATGTATCCTATAATATTATGGTAACTATGAACAAATTAATTGTCTTTTTGACCACTATCTTACTATATCAGAATCAGAATCAATTTATTGCTAGCATGTGAAGCATACCAGAATTGGCTTTGGTTAGGTGCAAAACATGGGATACAAGAGATTATCAACTCAAGACAAAGCCATTTCAACCTATCATTAAAATTCACTGTGCAAACCACTTTGCAAATACAATAATTACTTGAATAAAACATTTACAAATTTCAATAGTTAACTCAAATAAATAGAAGAACTATACAAAATAACATAGATATGAAATAGTACAAGTTGAGCAAGTATGAAGTATTTACGAATAAACAAACTGCACAGTTGCCAGTTATATGTTGCAAAAACAGTTAGGAGTCACCCTATTAGACATATATAGATGAAAAACCTGCAAGTGTGTCTGTATGGAACAGTCAGCCACTAGCTGGCACATGCATTCAGTTTTACATTTTTTTGGCGCTTGCATGCATCTGAGTTCTCACTATGAAAGACCTGTGTGCAGCAAACACCGCCGCACAACAACAACGTTGTGCTAATGACACAGATGAAGAGACACAACTTCGAAAAGAAGCCGCAGCTCAACAACAGGCAAGTGAAACTCCTCGGCAATGGAGGGCAAGGCTTGAAGTTTTCACTAAAAACATTATCTATTTGGAGGTATTTTCTCAAGACAAAGATTAATAGGACTTATATACCAGCGATACAGCTAACATACAGTATCGCCAGTTTCTTATATAAAAGTCAGTGGGGCAGCAAGCACAGGTGGGTCCACGTCATGGTTATTCTTTAAAGTTAGCTGATGCCCCTCCAAGTTCATGAATATAGTAAAGATGCTAGGGAGTCTTTGGGTTGTTTTTGTCCTGAAGACCACACATAGCTAGTGTAAGTTTATTTAGGATCCGAATAATATGAGGAAAGAAGCTGTGGAGATGGCATGTAGTTTGGGTCGTTAATAGACCCGTACCCACTCTGTGATGGCAATTTAATGAACAGATGGCCACTGGGGTGAGTGATGTAGGTTGCAATCTTTCCTGCTCTCTTTTTCTCTCTGGTGATGAACAGATCTTTTAATGCTGGAAGACAACAGCCATTGATTTCTCAGCTGAACAAATCACCCACTGCTAACAAGACTTAGAAAGAGAGGAGACAGAAGGAAACCAAATGGTGATGGAGGAGACCACAATACTCTCAATGATGTGTGAGTAAAAATTTAACAATATACCACCTTGATATGCCAAACTTCTTAAGCTAGATTAAGAAGAACAATCTCTGCCTGGATTTCTTAATGATGGAGGTGATATGCTTGTTCCATTTCAATGTATTAGTAAAGGTAGTCTCCAGGAAATTAAACAACTGAACCACAGACACAGTCTGGCCATTATTTTGCAAAGGTGGACAGTTAGTGACTTCCTGGAAGAAATCAATCCTTATTTCCATTGTCTTAATAGCATTGAGCTCCAAGTTATTACAAGAACACCATTCTACATGACTGCTCCATTCTCTTTGATAGGAAGACATGTCATTATGAAATGAAACCTACTACGGTTAATTTGTCCATGGATATACAGTCATTTGCAACCTACACTGCACCCAGAAAGTATTCAGTTTTTTTATTTTTAATAAATTTGCAAAAACCTCAAGTAAACTTTTTTCATGTTGTCATTATGGGGTGTTGTGTGTAGAATTCTGAGGAAAAAATTGAATTTAATCCATTTTGGAATAAGGCTGTAACATAACAAAATGTGGAAAAAGTGATGCGCTGTGAATACTTTCCGGATGCACTGTATATACTTAGGTTTCTGTATTGCTAGTTTTAGCTGTCTGTGGTGGGCTGCCGCCCTGCCCGGGGTTTGTTTCCTGCCTTGCGTCCTGTGTTGGCTGGGGTTGGTTCCAGCAGACCTCTGTGACCCTGTAGTTAGGATATAGCAGGTTGGATAATGGATGGATGGATGTGTCTTTCAATTATGGATATAGGTATCTTTTAGATCCCTCTATTATAAAAGAAAATCTTGAGACAAGACAAAACTATTGCCAAGAGATTTTTTCCAGTCCCGTCCTCCTCTTAACTATTTAAGGTTAACGGCATACGCCCACAGTCCTCACACCTCTCATTCATATGAGCGCTTTTGTCAGACACAGTTCCTGCGCTCTCAGCGCTTATAAATTTTTACAATCAAATTGGCAAATTTGTTAAATGTGTATCAATAGATTATGCTGAAACAGTTGGTGGTGATGTTGTGGAAGTTGAAAACATCATCTAACAATATCTCATAGAATATCTACAACCGTTAACACCGTCCGGTCTTCCTCAGGCTGAATTACTGCTGAAAGAAGGATGTATTGTAATGTTATTGCATAATTCATGTATGAGTGATGGGCTATGCAATAGGACAAGATTAGTTGTATTCAAAATTGGTCGAACAATTCTGACATGTAAAATTTTAACAGGCAACAATAAAGGTAATGTAGTACATTTTATGCAGATAGCATTAGACACCAAAGGAGATCTTGATATGCCATTCGTATTGAAACATTTACAGTTTCCCATTAGAATAGCTTTTGCTATAACAATTAACAAATCAAAGGGACAAACATTCGAAAAATTCGGTTTATTTATTAGACAGAAAGAAATGATATTCACTAATGGGCAGCTATACATTTCGTTGTCATCATGTAACTCCAAACACGGAATCAATATTCAATGCAATATTGTTGAAAAATGTATTCCAAATATTGTTTTTACTGAAATTTTACAGTAAAAGTGTAAGTTTAAAAAGTATCTCCATGTTAATTTCAAAGCCAAACAGAATGAAAATGTATAACGCAACGAATACTTCTAACGCAACATGAAACATAATTTTCTTTAAATTTATTATGTTTAACTATTTTTTACTTTGGTTAATTACTCGCTGTAATGTAAAATAGTTAGGTCTATTATGCATATGTAACAATTTCTATGAAAACGACAATCTGTTTAAATTGTACATCCACTTCCCCATATGCAAGTGGCAGAGCTGCGAAGTGACTAGCATGTAGCGCCAGCTCAGGGGTTGGTGAGCGAAGCGAGCAGGGGGCAGAGCTCCCTAGTAATAGTAAAGATCTTGTTTATCTCTTTTAAATACAGAAGTTGGATTCATTTATGTAAAAAGCAACTAAAACCACTTATTTAAGTGACATATAATTTTTGCAGATTTCAGTTTTCATGTAAATCCCTGAATATGGAGGCCTTGCTCTACTTATTTTTTCAGGCTAATGCTAGGAGGAAATTGGATTGTGCCTTAAGATCTTGTTAAGTATGCTGCTAAAGATTAACATTAAGTTTGAAAAGATCTTTTAAGATGATGTGTACTTTTAACTCTCAAGCATGTGAATTGATACTAGGCTCTTAAACAGAAGTGTTTAAAGTTGAAATTGCCTGCCAAGGCACTTTTTGGAAATGCTATACTCATGCTCACGTTAATCTAAAAGTCCAAGATCTTTAGCAAGTGACTCAATACAACATTTTTTCTTATGTGTTTAAAGACGTTAGTAATTACAGTTACAAATAATACAAAGAGTACACAACACGTTTCAGCCTATTTGGGGCTCCTCAGGTGTACACACTTTTGCTTCCCCTTGTGGTTATCAAACTTCTGACGTTGTGCCATGGCAGCTGGTTTGCTTATTTGCGGATGTCTTCCGACTGGCTGACCAACCACAAGGATTACCTGGTAGGAAGCCACCTAAATAATTGGATTGTGATTCAGAACTAAGCATGTAATAGTGTACAGTATATAAACCCTTGGCACAAAATGTAAAAAATCTCTGTGAACTGGGGAAATTCCTAAAGCTTGGAGTCTAACAAATATTTTATCCTGCTGCCTAAGGCAGAGAGGTGTCTCTGAGGCTAAGGATTTGCACTGGTATCTGGAAGGTTCCTATTTTCAAATCTTGTTATTGCCAGAAGGGTTCTTACTCCATTAGGCCCTTCAACAAAGCCCTTAACCTGACAGTTGCTACAGGGATGCTGTACAATGGCTAACCCTGCACTCTGACCCCCAAAAGGACACGCCAAAAGGCAATTTCCCCTTAGGGATTAACAAAGTATATCAAATCAAATAAACAGGATGATCAGGCTGATCCCAGTAACTAAAGCCAATAGCATGCATCACAGTTACTGTTTTTGAAGCAATTATTAAGGAAAAGATCCAGCAGCACATGACTAGAACAGGAATATTAACAATTACTCAAAACAGGTTCAGACAAGGAAGGTTGTTTTGCTAATACGCTGTCATTCTATGTATTGTTCTAGTAACAAATGCATTACAATTAGAGCATTGTCCATCTTCTGAATCTTCTGTGTATGTGGGAACTCCTTCACTGAGCTGAGCAAGCGTCTGAACTTGCCAAGGCATGCTGTTGCTCCTGACTTGTGGTGTATCAAGCTGGTGTGCTATTTTGGCCCTTCAGCGTTTTGGCTTTGTGAACTGGAGCATAGCAGCATATTGTGGTCTGACGACTTCCAAGGGAGCAGACGCCCAAATTCTATGCAATATTGCATGTTGTCTCATACTCTGTTGTTGAAGTATATATACTGTATATAAATGTGATCAACAATCCACAGGGGATAAAACCCCTTCAGATTTGTTCATATAGGAGTAAGAATAAGACAACAGAATGGGGAGTACTGCATGTACCCAAGGAGGCAACTTGATAAGTATGTTGTGACACAAGTGTGAATAGGAGGCAGCTGAAGGGCTTGGAGATGAATGGTAATACATCTGCCCAGGGGGTGGCGGGGTGCACTAACACTCTTTCTAAGTTCCCTGCAGGCCTTTCCCGGGAAATCCCACCAGGAGCTAGCACCTCGACTCAGGACACCCCACTTCCAGTCCCGGCCCCGAGGACGACATCACCTTCCCCAGACTTCCTATAAAGCCTCACTCATTTTCCCTGGAATTGAGTTCTGTTTTGGACTCTTGTCTTGTAAACTTGAATCAACCTTAAAACATTTACATTTTGCAGCCAGGATACAGAATTACAGAATTTCTTAACTCTTCATATCACAATGTCTGCTTTGAGCTTCACGGAACTTCCGTCTTTCTCCTTCATTTCTGCTAGCGGTCTTCATTTGCATTAAGCATCTGCCACACTTTTCTACCTGACTCCATCACTTCCTTTGCAGCACTCAGAAAAAAAAAACAATGTGGTCTCTAAGAATAGTCTACCTGTAAAGCATTATTGTTGACAAATATGGACAAATAAATCATGTGCCAGCTAATTTTCATTTTTCAGTCATGTCACTAAATCTCAGTCAGATTCATCAAGGTGTTTTTTGGGATTAGCTTTTGTATTGGAGTGCGGGCTACCCCTAAATATTAATATGTCAAAAGTGGATACCTACTGCCCTAGATGTACCACCTTGCCAAATTTCAGCTTTTTAGCTCCACAGAAAATAGTCTTTTTGTTGATGAATGAGTGAGCGAGTCAACTTTGCATTATACAGATAGATAAGAGTATCATATACATGAAGAAATTGTACAAACTGGCTGTTAATTCTTTTATGTATCCTGTTGGTAAAAAATATTTTATGAAAATGTGGTAATTTAAAAATGTAACAGTACTGTAGAACAAGTATTTTTCTTCCCCGTTTTCTATTATTGTCTCTTCTCATGGAACAAAAGATCCTAAGCTTGTTGCAAAAGTTTTTTTTTTTGGGGACCAGAGGAGTGATTAAATTCAGGTGTCAGACATACCCAAAAACAGTTTTCATTGTTTGTTAATAAATATTCCCACCACAGCTAAAAAAAAAAGTTAAACTTTAAATCCAAGAAATTTATAATATGTCTTCATTGTTGAAAACATATAAGGAAATATAGGAATGATTTATGATTAAAAATGTATTGACTAAAAATGAAGCAGAAAAAGGGGTCACTGGAAATAAATAGCTCAATAAATAACATTTGCGTGGTCACAATGTGTAGAGTCAGTTCCAGCAGTATCTGGTGTAAGGTAAGAACAAGCCTGGAGGAGCTGCCAATTCACTGCAGGGCTCACTCACACTCACATGGGGTAATTTGAATTAGCCAAATATGCTAATTTTCTATAAAGTTCACTGTTAAACTGCTATGTAAAACATATTTAAACAAATAAGCACAAATAAACAATGGATGCAGACTGTGCTACCAGGATGTCAACAGGAAAAAAAATGCTTAAAGTTGTATCAGATTATACGTCTCTTCTCTCAGTTCTTCAACAGGGCTGGTTCTGGAGCTACCCCTGAGGACAGTGGCCAGATTACTTGATCTATATCCAGTGGCAATGTAATCTAAAAGCTTTCATATTTTGCATTGTGAACAGGATTTGAGATGCTTTTGTCTTCTTCAGTTTGCATAAAGTGAAGTCTTTTCATGTAAATCTGCTCATCTTCATGCTGAAATGGTTGCTACAAGTGGAAAATGGTATGGCCATGCTTAATGCTCTGCATTCCCTTAACCTTTTTTTTGCGTTGAAAACCACACAGTACTTTACTTTTGAATTTTTTGTATGATTGATAAGAAGCTTTGCACAGTAACATTACAATATTTTTGTGGACAGGTTCAGCATGCATGGTCCAACCTCACCCTCATGGATCACAGCAGTGACGCAAAAGAGTCCAAGACTGCCTAGAATCTGCATTGCTAAAGAAATTCAGTCCATAATGAAGTTGAGACATGCGAATCAAGATTTCATGACCCAAGGATCTACTGAAAAATGAAGATCAACATCCATCCATCATCTGCTGGAGCCAATCCCAGCCAACACAGGGCACAAGGCAGGAAATAAAACCCGGGCAGAGCACCAGCCCACTGCAGTGCACACACACCCAGCACACACTAGGGACAATTTCGGATTGCCAACACACCTAACCTGCATGTCTTTGGACTGTGGGAGAAAACCAGAGCACCCAGAGGAAACCCACACAGACACGGGGAGATCATGCCAACTCCACGCTGGGAAGACCCGGAAAGCGAACCTGGGTCTCCTAACTGCGAGGCAACAGCGCTACCACTGCGCCACCCCAGATCAACATACACAGTGAATTAAAGAGGGAGAAATAAAACAAGAGAGAGTGAGCCGTTTATATGCAAAGCAGTAAAGAGTGATGAATGGTTTCTTATTTCTTAATGCCTTTTATTATACCTAAATAACAGAGACAAGACAGGTTAAGGTAAGGCGGTTCTGATGTGCATATTTCCTCAAAAATTGTTAAAAGATGCATATCAAGCCTCTACTGTTTTCTCAGATATTCCTTATTAAAGTTGTATGGCACAAGGAAGAAAGAAATTTCTGGAGCAATTTGTGTGGCGGGTGGCACAGTGGCGCAGTGGGTAGCGCTGCTGCTTTGCAGTTAGGAGACCGGGGTTCGCTTCCCAGGTCCTCCCTGCATGAAGTTTGCATGTTCTCCCCGTGTCTGCGTGGGTTCCCTCCGAGTGCTCTGGTTTCCTCCCACAGTCCAAAGACATGCAGGTTAGGTGCATTGGTGATTCTAAATTGTCCCTGCTGGGCTGGTGCCCTGCCTGGGGTTTGTTTCCTGCCTTGCGCCCTTTGTTGGCTGGGATTGGCTCCAGCAGACCCCCGTGACCCAGTAGTTAGGATATAGTGGGTTGGATGATGGATGGATTTGTGTGGGTTTTCAAAGTGATTATCCTTCCTGATTTACAGAAGTGAAAATTAAGTGAAGTTCTACATGTAATGGATGTCTGTCATCAGTTGAGATGATTTCCAGTTTCTTTAACATTATCCTCTGACACAGACTTACCAAATCATCTACATCTGCCCCAATAACTTTAGATACATGCTTAGTAATCTGCTGGAGCTTTTTAAAATATTGATTCATCAGACTACCAAATCAGGCAATGAAACTGAAACTGATCATGCTAAGATAAAAATACAACATGAGGTCCTTGTCTACTTTAAATTGTTTGAGTTTACAGAGAAGACATATGCACTGATTGCATTTAGAGAATATTTTTTTTGTATTTGTATTCCAGTTACGATTGTTATTTCCTAAGTATTTATATTCACTTGCTATTTCTATCTCCTTCCTCAGTACAACAATGGGTGAACATACAGTTTTCTATCTCTTGAAATCAAGTATCATTTCTTTGGTCTTTTTGATGTTCAGAGCAATATAGTTCTTATTGCACCAGTTTACCATACAGTAAAGTTGATTTAAATAATGGCTTTCATTCTTCCCAAATATGTGTCCTGTGAACAAGGTATCCTCGGCATACTTGATAATGGAGCAGTGGTCATTGTTCTGCCTCAGGTCACTCGTCTACAGTACATAGTAATTAGTAATGGTAATAAGACACATCCCTGCCAGCTACCTGTATTTGAATGAATGCCTTTTTAAAAAAGTGTCCAGTACTTTGGGCATCTGTGAATGATTTAAAGGAAAGTCCTGAACCCATAGTGTAATAACTGGGTGAACATTCATACTGTTTAATTTCTTAATCACTATGTGAGGCTGGACGGTATTGAACATTGAAGAAAGATCCCAAAATATTGCTCTGACATATAAACCAGGCTGATCAAGAAAGGTGTAGATTTGAGATAAGATAACAAACTTCTGTTTGCACAGTAAGCACATTGGTTGTTATCTTGAAAGGGCATTGTCTCTGTCATTAAAATGTTTTTTACCAATTGGAATAGAGGAGAGTGCCACTGGTCTGTAGTCGTTCAAACAGCCCGGCCTGGAAGCCTTAGAAACTGTGATAATGATTGATTGAGTCCACAGCTTAGGTACAATGCCACAGGTCAGAGACCAGTTAAAAAGCAAATGAAAAACTGGAGAGAGCTGCTCAAAGTAGGACTTGATATGCTGTCTAGCTTCAAAGTCCTGTTTGTTTTAACCTGCCGCAAGCCTTTCTCCACTTCAGTTAACCTGACCTCCATCACAACAGTGTTCCTGGTGTTTTTATAAAGCATCTCCTTTACATCTGCATTTTGGATACTGAAATCACTTGTTTCAAATCTGGTAAAAAAGTTATTAAGTTCATCTGATAAACGCTTGTGGTCTTTGTCTACTGGAAAGTTCACACTCTTTTAGAATCCAGTCCTGTGGTTGCTTTTAGGCCATTCCAAACCTGCTTTGGATTGTTATCATTAAACTACCTCTTAACTTAACTTAACCTCTTAACCGAGCAGGTGTGGGCATACTTACTGCCCCCCGACTTGGAGCCTGTGCGTTGGGGTTTACCCCGGTGGACGAGAGGGTGGCCTCCCTCCGCCTTCGGGTGGGGGGAAGGGTCCTGACTGTTGTTTGTGCGTATGCGCCGAACAGCAGTTTGGAGTATCCACCCTTTTTGGAGTCTCTGGAGGTGGTGCTAGAGGGCATACCTTCTGGGGATTCCCTCGTTTTGCTGGGAGACTTCAATGCCCACGTGGGCAATGACAGTGAGACCTGGAAGGGCGTGATTGGGAGGAATGGCCCCCCCGATCTGAACCCGAGTGGTGTTTTGTTATTGGACTTCTGTGCTCGCCACGGATTGTCCATAACGAACACCATGTTCAAGCATAAGGGTGTTCATATGTGCACTTGGCACCAGGACACCCTAGGCCTCAGTTCGATGATCGACTTTGTGGTTGTGTCGTCGGACTTGCGGCCATATGTCTTGGACACTCGGGTGAAGAGAGGGGCGGAGCTGTCAACTGATCACCACCTGGTGGTGAGTTGGCTTCGATGGTGGGGGAAGATGCCGGTCAGACCTGGTAGGCCCAAACGTGTTGTGAGGGTTTGCTGGGAACGGCTGACTGAGTCCCCTGTCAGAAGTAGCTTCAACTCCCACCTTCGGCAGAACTTCGACCACGTCCCGAGGGAGGTGGGGGACATTGAGTCCGAATGGGCCATGTTCCGTGCCTCTATTGTTGAGGCGGCTGACCGGAGCTGTGGCCGTAAGGTGGTCGGTGCCTGTCGCGGCGGCAATCCCCAAACCCGTTGGTGGACACCGGCGGTGAGGGATGCCGTCAAGCTGAAGAAGGAGTCCTATAGGACCTTTTTGTCCTGTGGGTCTCTGGAGGCAGCTGATAGGTACCGGCAGGCCAAGCGGAAAGCGGCTTCGGTTGTTGCTGAGGCAAAAACTCGGGCATGGGAGGAGTTTGGAGAGGCCATGGAGAACGACTTTCGGACGGCTTCGAGGAGATTCTGGTCCACTGTCCGGCGTCTCAGGAAGGGGAAGCAGTACAGTGTCAACACCGTATATGGTGGGGATGGTGCGCTGCTGACCTCGACTCGGGACGTTGTGGGTCGGTGGGGGGAGTACTTCGAAGACCTCCTCAATCCCACTAACATGCCTTCCAATGAGGAAGCAGAGCCTGGGGACTCTGAGGTGGGCTCTCCCATCTCTGGGACTGAAGTCACCGAGGTGGTCAAAAAACTCCTTGGTGGCAGGGCCCCGGGGGTGGATGAGATACGCCCGGAGTTCCTTAAGGCTCTGGATGTTGTAGGACTGTCTTGGTTGACACGTCTCTGCAACATCGCATGGACATCGGGGACAGTGCCTCTGGATTGGCAGACTGGGGTGGTGGTCCCCCTTTTTAAAAAGGGGGACCGGAGGGTGTGTTCCAACTATAGAGGGATCACACTCCTCAGCCTCCCTGGAAAAGTCTATTCGGGGGTTCTGGAGAGGAGGGTCCGTCGGATAGTCGAATCTCGGATTCAGGAGGAACAGTGTGGTTTTCGTCCTGGTCGCGGAACAGTGGACCAGCTCTACACCCTTAGCAGAGTCCTGGAGGGTGCATGGGAGTTTGCCCAACCAGTCTACATGTGCTTTGTGGACTTGGAAAAGGCGTTCGACCGTGTCCCTCGGGGAGTCCTGTGGGGGGTGCTCCGGGAGTATGGGGTACTGGACCCCCTGATAAGAGCTGTTCAGTCCCTGTACAACCGGTGTCAGAGCTTGGTCCGCATTGCCGGCAGTAAGTCGAGCCCGTTTCCAGTGAGAGTTGGACTCCGCCAGGGCTGCCCTTTGTCACCGATTCTGTTCATAACTTTTATGGACAGAATTTCTAGGCGCAGCCAGGGTGTTGAAGGGGTCCGGTTTGGTGGACTCAGGATTGGGTCACTGCTTTTTGCAGATGATGTTGTCCTGTTTGCTTCATCAGGCCGTGATCTTCAGCTCTCTCTGGAGCGGTTCGCAGCTGAATGTGAAGCGGCTGGGATGAGAATCAGCCCCTCCAAATCCAAGACCATGGTCCTCAGCCGGAAAAGGGTGGAGTGCCCTCTCAGGGTTGGGGGCGAGATCCTGCCCCAAGTGGAGGAGTTTAAGTATCTCGGGGTCTTGTTCACGAGTGAGGGAAGAATGGATCGTGAGATCGACAGGCGGATCGGTGCGGCATCCGCAGTGATGCGGGCTCTGCATCTGTCTGTCGTGGTGAAAAAAGAGCTGAGCCGTAAGGCAAAGCTCTCAATTTACCAGTCGATCTACGTTCCTACCCTCACCTATGGTCATGAGCTATGGGTAGTGACCGAAAGAACGAGATCGCGAATACAAGTGGCTGAAATGAGTTTCCTCCGTAGGGTGTCTGGGCTTTCCCTTAAAGATAGGGTGAGGAGCTCAGTCATCCGGGAGGGACTCGGAGTAGAGCCGCTGCTCCTCCGCATCGAGAGGAGTCAGATGAGGTGGCTCGGGCATCTGATCAGGATGCCTCCTGGACGCCTCCCTGGTGAGGTGTTCCGGGCACGTCCAACCGGGAGGAGGCCCCGGGGAAGACCCAGGACACGCTGGAGGGACTATGTCTCCCGGCTGGCCTGGGAACGCCTTGGGATTCTCCCGGAAGAGCTGGAAGAAGTGGCCGGGGAGAGGGAAGTCTGGGCTTCTCTCCTTAAGCTGCTACCCCCGCAACCCGACCTCGGATAAGCGGAAGAGGATGGATGGATGGATGGAAATCACTTGTTTCAAATCTGGTAAAAAAGTTATTAAGTTCATCTGATAAACGCTTGTGGTCTTTGTCTACTGGAAAGTTCACACTCTTTTAGAATCCAGTCCTGTGGTTGCTTTTAGGCCATTCCAAACCTGCTTTGGATTGTTATCATTAAACTACCTCTTAACTTTTTGCCTATGCATCTTTTTATTTTGTTTAATTAACCTGTTAATCCTTTGCTGTAAAATTATTTTTCCTTCTGTCTTATTTTCTTGATAAGCATGTTTTTCCAATCGTAATGCTTTACTCTCTTTAGTGATCCATGGCTTACTGTTGGGGTATACCTTAACAGTTCTTTCCTTAATTACCATAGACTCATGGAATTTCATGCATTCACTTACAGTGTACGTAGCCTCGTTCAGTGACTGTGAGGATGTCAGCACAGGAGAAGCATTCCTGCAGTTTTTCTACTCTGTCTTCACACCAGTTTCGTGTTTTTCTTGTTTCAGTTTTCCGTTTGTTCTTCGGTAGTAGATGAATAACGATATGGTCAGATGTACCCAGGGCTGCTCTATGATGTGATGTGTAGGCGCAAGGGATTTTTCCATAACATTTGTCTAGTGTTTTGTCTCCTGTAGTACTGATTTTCACATACTGATGGTAATGTGGTCATACTGATTCCAGTATACTTACATTAAAATCACCCTTTATAAGTTTGAAAGAGCCAGGTGATTTTGTTTCTAGTTTCTGTACAGTTTCAAGAATCATTTCAGCTGTAGCTCCCACATCAGCATGCGGCAGGACATAAACTACTGTCACAAATAATTGATTAAACTCTTGTGGTAGGTAGTATGGACGAGGTCTGATGGAGACTAGTTGAATATTCGGTGTGTGCAGATGCGCTCTTTTACAATGATATTCTTAAGCCGCCTTTTGTTTAAGTAAAGGCAGACCCCCACCACTCGACCGCTTACCAGAAACTGGGTTTCTGTCTTGCTGGACGCAAACCAATCCATCTACTTCAACAGCTGTATCTAAGTCAGTATTTTTAAACCAGGTCCCAGTAAAGTACATCAGACAGCTTTCACAGTACTCGTGGAGGTATCTCACAGATGTTCTCAGCTCGACCAGTTTATCTTTCATTTTGCCTACCTATTTAAACCACCTTACCCAAGGAGTCCTTGTCAATCTGAATCAAGCCCTCAATTGGAACAAAGTTCTCAGAGAGCACAGATTTCACATCGACATAATACCCATACCAACGGTATCAGAAATGCTCGTCAAGAAGTTAGGATGGTGCTATAACTCATGCCTTAAAGACTGAGACCAGATTAAGCCAATTAAGGAAGAAACCATCAAAGACCATGGTAATATAGACAAGACCTTACTACCAGAGAAGGTGAAACTTTGGTACCTCAAGTTTGGATTGCTCCTCCGTTTGATGTGGCCTGTGACAATTTATGAGGTTCCTATTACCAAAGTTGAGAAGTTGAAGAGAACAATCAGTACATACATCAAGAAATGGCTTGAACTTCCACAATGCATCAGTAATGTCGGACTGTATAGGAATGAAGATCTGGAACTGCCTATCGCCAGCCTTACTGAAGAATATAAATGCTCCAAGGTAAGGCTGGACAAAATCCTGACAGAAACTCAGAACACCATAATATGAGTGACAGCACCCAGAGCGATAGCAAGGAGAAAGTGGCACCTATCTGACGTGTTTTAGCAGGCATAGTCTACCCTTGGGCATCAAGATATTGTGGGCCAAGCACAGTTTGGAAAAGGTGTATTTGGATTAGGTACAAGCAGTCCCACATAGCACAGAGCAACTCCTGCCCAGGAGGAGGCAGATTGATGTACAAAGACAGTCACACAGGCAAAATAGTGCCAATGGACAAGATGGGAGAACCTTAAACACTGGAGATTTACTTGGAAGGATCTTTGGGAAATGGACAGAGCCACACTTAGTTTCATTACTAGAGCCATCTATGATGTTCTTTACAATCCCAAGAACTTGAGCCAGTGGTGTGGGTAAGATCCCTCTCTCCCACAACACCCTGGCTTTCCATAAACTATAGCCTTTGTATCAGAATAAAGGGTCACAAAGAAGGCAACTAGAGGAGAAGAACTAAGTCTGCTGGGTATAGCCTGGGACTGGAAAATGAAAGGTGAACTAGACCAGAAGCTCACCTTCCCACCATGACTATAAATACCAATCACTAAGGTGATTTTCAAGCCTACTGAATCCAAAGCAAAGTTGTCCAAGCCTATCCTTGAAGCAACGGGGCTAAGGAGGTAATCAACCCTGGATGGGCCACCAATGCATTGTGGGGTCTGAATGAATGTCAGTTAATTCTAAATCAGTTACCCTGTAAATACTCTAGAAAGTCAATGATGATATTTAGATTTTTTTTCAATGTAATTGCATTGCAAATTTTCAGACAAAAATCACACTTTAGAAACTTTACACCCCTGTTTATGGACAAACAATAAATATAAAAGTTTGGACATGCCAGTATCTCACTTCTTGCTTTCTTTTATGCTCTTCCATAATTGCAACAAGGAGTTAAAGCACACCTCTGGTTTGATACTAGTAGCAATAAGCAAAATGATTAGTGCAAATTGAATTTGCAGTGAAACTCAGTGTTCCACCATTAAAAAAAAATGACAAAATTAATTGTGTTTTGCTTCCAGTGAAATTCATATAATTTACAAAAAAAGAAGTTCTATGTCTAAATACATTTCCATGCAATAGTTCCACATGCAGGCGCCTGTCACTTAGTAGTTTGCATTAATGGATATCTCAAACTATTCTTGGTGACATAAAATGGGTTTTTTTTAGATTGCCATAAAGCTGAGCAAGGTGTAACCATTTTCAAGTCAAAAAAGGTAATTGTCTTGTGAGTATACGTTTTCTAACCTGACTACATTGTGGAGTGCAGGTGTTTATCACTGCAGCACTAGGTTATACAGGCAATCCCCGGGTTACGTACGAGATAGGGACTGTAGGTTTGTACTTAAGTTGAATTTGTATGTAAGTCGGAACAGGTACATTATTTTAATAAATGCTATAGTTGACCGACTGTAACCAAGTGCTCTGCCAATGAATGATGGAATTTCACCTCTCTCTGACCTTTTTATTATTTCTACGTCTGATGTACTGACAAGAGACAACTTCCTGCTATGTGTGTAACAGTACAAGCAGGCTTGCTATTGAGAATGAATGGGCACAGCGAGGGGCGGTTTATCTCCAGCCCACCTCACAGTCACCTCCACTACAGTATGCTGCCTGTAGCGTCTGCTCACCGAGAACAAAGATGGTGCAGCCAAAGGCGGGTAGTGAATCGCCCACCACCACCCCCGTTAAACAGGCAGCCACCCGAGGCACACTACAATGCTGCCCCCGCCGCCCCATTCACCCTCCATGGCCTCCATTCAGCCACAACCGGGTCACCGCTTGCAGCATTACCAGCCGCCCACCAAGAATGAACGGGGCAGCCGTGTGTGGTGGGCAGGCAGTGAAACACCCCCCTCCGCTCCGTCCAGCCTGCGTCCAGTCAGGAGCAGTAGCTGCGACAGCATGGTGGGCGGGCAGCAAACCGCTCCATCAAGCCTCCGTCCTGCACACAAGCAATAACTGTGGCCCCAGTGACTATGGACCACGAGTCACCGCTTGCCGCCGGGAGCCACCTGAGGGATATTACACTGCGCATCATGCAGACCAATCTCACCTCTGAATAATGGTGTTAAGATACTCTCCAAATGTCTAGCTAGAAGAACTGAGAAAGTGCTTCATTCAGTAATATCACAGGACCAAACTGAATTTATTAAAGACAGACGCTTAGCTTTCAATCTTCAATGCCTGTTTAATGTAATTATACTCACCCACAAAATATAACACCCCGGTAGTGAACTCTACGCTATCAACTTCCCAACAGTGTTCAGAAGCCATTAAGAAGACAAACAGAATGTTAGGTTATATAGCACAATGTGTGGAGTACAAGTCCACGGAGGTTATGCTCAAACTTTATAACACACTGGTGAGGCCTCATCTTGAGTACTGTGTGCAGGTTTTCATCTCCAGGCTACAAAATGGACATAGCAGCAATAGAAAAGGTCCAGAGAAGAGCAACTAGGCTGATTCCAGGGCTACAGGGGTTGAATTATGAAGAAAGATTAAAAGAGCTGAGCCTTTTCAGTTTAAGGAATATGGATAGGTTGATCTGAATTATCTTACATTGGTGGCAAAATTTACAAGCCTTTATAAGTAAAGGCATTGAACAGCTGATCAACCATGGACTACATGTCTGAGAAACAAAAGGAACAACACCAGGAGAGCAAGATGTGCTTAAGTACATGATGATTATTGGCACATCTGGCAAAAGAGGAGCAATGCAGAAGCAGCAGTCAAGGAGAGAAAGATGGTGTGGATGAATATCACTAATAGAGTTAATGCATATAACAGTTGATCATTAAAATCTGTGTAAGCTTTGAGTGGTAAATGGTTGCACTGTTCAATGCAACAATGTACAATTGATTGCTTATATTCAAAATACAAAGTTTGTAGTCAACAAATTAAAATACCTGTATAATTGCAAGCAGATATTTTTAGGGTTGTAGGTTATCATGATAATGGTGTGAGAAGTGTTTTAATAAATGATGCAATGAACATGTCATCCTCTCTGTCTGTGTCAGTTGGTGCACCTCAGTATATTATTTTATGAAGACCCAGTATGTTGGTCAACAACTGTTAAAGACCCCACCTTAAATGTTACATGCCCCAGTTTTATGTTTTCTCCATGTGGAGGTCATCTGTGTGATTAAAAACGCAGCAGGAAGTTCCCAGTACGGCAGCAGCACTCTTGGTCAAAGAGCCGTTCAGTCTTAAGGACAGAAAACAATGAAGGTTCATTATGCCTTGTAAACTCCGCTTCCCAAAAACTGTACAGTTATATGTATAAAGGGACTCTTTATCAAATTTATGATAACATGTGGAAGTATGCTGATTTTTTAAGCAAGCAGAGATTTTGCAATAATACAGCATAAATGACAACATTAATACTTGCTGTTGTTTGAAAAGTACTGATAGCCAAACAGAGGCAAATGTATAGGTTCGAGGACATAAGGTGCATTCGTTAGTTGTAGTAATGATAGAAAAAGACAAGACAACCAATTGCTGTTTAAAAAGAAAGGTAAAGTTGTACAGTGCACTTTCAGTAAAAAGGTTAAAACTACTTACTTTATTTACTCTGTAGCTCACCAGCATTTATCAAGTCCCGTGATTCTAGCTGTCCAGTATTCTGCACTGCAAAATAGATCTTCTGACAAAGTAGTCGCCACAAGGGGTTTGCACCGTGCATGCGTGTGACAGAGTTTAAGATCTGTAAGAAACAAACACCTTATATCGGTAAGTTGAATTTATTTGTAGAATTGCACCTCAGGTATTTGAAATGACAAATTAGTACACTGTAAAAAAATCCTATAAATGTATAGGGAAGTCAAGCAAGATGATACCTTTGATTGGCTAAGTAAAAAGATTACGATGATTTCAGCTCAGACCCCTTCTTCAGGAAAGAGGAGGAATAAAGTCCACAAGAGGACAATGGCACTGGCACACTCATCCTGTAACAACACTTTTTGGTTAGCCTGCATGTAGCCATATTTCTATTACTCCAGAATAATTTTTAATAAATACTCTCCTTAAGAGATATTACCCTTGGATAAAAACTGATAATTTACTTTTTTTAATAACATTTTTTCATAGATAAATCTAAAAGGTCTGTTACAAATTTTATAATTAAATCTAAAATCATAATTTAAAACATGAAGAAGGGGCCTGAGTTGCCGTGAAAGCTTGCATATTGTAATCTTTTTAGTTAGCCAATAAAAGGTGTCATTTTGCTTGGCTTCTCACTACATTCATAATGGCTAACACGGTACAACACCCTAATACTACAGTCATAAAGCATGTAAAATTAATTACATATTTTAACACCAAAACCTAATGCACAATTAACCATAAAATGTTTTTATAAAGATGACATGGATTAAAGGAATTTATATTTCAATTTTAAGCAATGTTTTTTTCTACCTGTATCAATTAATTGTAACATTATTGTACCATTATAGACTCACAATGATTATATGCCAAAACAATGAATATTTCTAAATGTATAATAAATAATATGCAACTATCATAGTACCCATTTTTCTCTAATAATTCTGATACACCTTATTTACTTTCTTCCCATATTATATTAAAAAATACAAAACTCCATCATTAAATGCTTTTCTGTGTTTTATTGAATGGTATAGTAAAGAAAACAAAAATATTAATGTTTATTATTGGTTTTTATTTTATATTTAAAGGATACTAAGCCAAAGCACTGGTCTCTAATAGAAGTACACCACCAGCATCAGTTTGACATGGCCATGCCATGGCATATTGTGGACGGAGTGAGCTGTGAGTGAAGCGACTTGCTGTCAGTACATTCACAGGCATGGCAGACACTGCAATGTATGCAAATAACCAAATGAACAGTGGGCTTTGTTTGTGAAGACAGAAGGACCAATGCAGTGTGGTACTTGGCCATGAATATGGTGTCTTACAGGTAAAAAAAAATCTTTGAGAACAGTGATATTGAAATAGTGTTACATTTACTGAATAACATACACACATAATTGTACATATTGAATCACACACACTCATATGGTTTTGAAGCAAAAACTTGACTATTTTTGTTTTTGCTTACATTGTGTAGTATTCTGTTGTTTATGATTGATTCAGCTTCACATATATTGTTGTTGGCTAATTATTGAGTTTAGAATGTTGCTCATGACAAATGCTACCTTGATAAGCAGCTCATAGTGGATTAAAATACGTTCTTCTACAGGGCATTATATTATTTTTCTTGGTCAAGGTTTTTAACTACTTCACTTGGCTTTCTTTCAGTTCCAATATCAGGAAGTTTTTCAAAGCACAAAGAACCAACTTCATATGTAAAGAAACTGTCCCAGAATAAAATAAAATGTTCTCGGTACTCAAATGTGGCAATTGGTGCCACGGCCCACCTGCCAAGTTGTTTGCCTGCCTATGGTAAAGTCGTCCCTGATGGAGGATCACAGGAATCATGGGAAAGAGGGGTCCTTTCATCGGATTGGCTGGCCCAGCACAGTTTCAGCTGTGGAATGGCCAAATGGGGGAGGCAGCTTGATGGATGAGGTCTCCAAGACTCTAAAAATATCCAAATCTTATTATGTGATATCATCTACTGTTAAATTCTGCTCCATACTTCTAAAATTTGTATTATTATGCTGTATTAAGGATTTGTTCTGTTCTGTGTATTGTATTGTATTGAACCCCTTCTTTTGACACCCACTGCACGCCCAACCTACCTGGAAAGGGGTATCTCTTTGAACTGCCTTTCCCGAGGTTTCTTCCATTTTTCCCTACAAGGTTTTTTGGGAGTTTTTCCTTGTCTTCTCAGGGAGTCAAGGCTGGGGGGCTGTCAAGAGGCAGGGCCTGTTAAAGCCCATTGCGGCACTTCCTGTGTGATTTTGGGCTATACAAAAATAAACTGTATTGTATTGTAAAATGGTGCATTGTCAAGCAATAGTACTACGAGGGTCCACACAACTCAGTAAAGAACTATTAATTACGATTAAAGAACCATTGTTTTTAAGAATGTACCTTCAGCAAAATTTAATAGCCACCTTGCCAAGTGTCATATGCCAGTAATAAAAGCAGCATATTGTTTTGAGTTTTAATGTCTTCACTTTTCACACAAACTTACAACTAAATTTCTTTTCAACTACCTGTTGATCTCATGTTTTCATGGGCCTTGAAATTACTTGACATTTGGTAAATGTGTGTTAAATATTCATATAATAAATGGCTATGTCTCTATTAAAGTAATTCAATCTTAATATATTATGTTCTTTCCAAAATGTGGTAATCCAGTTTTGCATACTTTGTATTTGGTGTCAATTTTAATAAATGTGGATGTGTATAATACATTAAACACACATGACGCAAGAAAGTAAAGATGCCACTAAATAAGCTACCTATTAGCCATTTCCCCTCAAATATTAAAATATGTACTGTTTTTTCATTCTATATTACAACCATTGATACATACAATGAGGTACAATGTACAAAATAAGAGTCCAGTTTTTAATAGCAATATGTGTATTTTAGTTGGAGCACTAAACATTTTCTAGTCAACATTAATGTATTTGTCAAAATACCGAAAATACAGTGGTACCTTGGTATACGTCCGCTTTAGAATAAGTCCAACTTGGTATATGACCTTTGTTTGGGATACGACTCGCATTCTAGAACACAGCACGCTACCCTTGTTTACCTCTCTCGAGACAAAGCCACAACTGCCCACGAGCGTCAGTATGCCAGTTGCTAGCATTCAGTGAACAACCCACGCTATAACTCTATGGGAATTTTCACGTGATTTTGTGTTTTTTCGCGTAAATTTTAATTGATTGTTGAAAAGTATGAAGGCAGCATGCGTATCCGGGACATGGCTGCTGCATACCGTATGCCGACAGCGACAGTATCTACGATTGTGGAAAACAAAGACGTTATTAAAAAGTAAAGTGAGGTTAAATTTTCATTTATTTCATCTAATTGCTTTTGTATTTATGTTTTTTATTATTAAGCAGTGTTTAAATTATTTTATACAACCCCATCAATGTATAATATGCCAATTACAATAGGATTTTTTTTTTCATGGGAACGGATTAATTATTTTCCCTTTATTTCTTATGGGAAAAATTTGTTTGGTATACGTCCTGTTTGGTATAAATCAAAGGATCTGGAACGGATTAAGGATGTATACTGAGGTACCACTGTACCAGTAATATGAGGAGAAGTTAGGAGCATGCACTGATACAGCGCATTGCTGTACCCACCACATGACAAACCAACTCAGGATCCCAGATTAGGACCCAAGTGCAGCCATGTGGTGGGTGACAGCTGAGCACCACACTAGATCAGATGGAATGGAACAGTGTGAGGTTTTTTATGGTGGCTGGAGTGCCAATTCTGCTACCAAGTTTTCCCTGCAGGTTAGAGGGCCTACTTGCAGGGCTGGATGCAGATTAACATCATACCCAGGACGGAGCTATTGCAGGTTAAGGGCTTTCCTCAAGGGCCCAATGGAGTAGAGTCACTTTTGGCGTTTCCAGGGTTCAAACCAGCAACCTTCTGATTCCCAGTGCAAATCCCTAGCCTTACAGCCACCACTCTGCCCTAGTAATATGAGATTGTAAAAAATATGTGAACAGGATCTAACATTGAAAAGTTAAAGTAAAAATGTGACAATTTCTCAATTTACTTTTAAAATCTATTAAAAAATCATTTGTATCTTTTATGGGTCTGTTTACACAAAAATATACTTCAAGAATAAATCAGGTTTTGGATACTTGTTTGGCGAACCAAAGACTTTCATTTGGCCTGGTATGAGTTTGCCCTGCAGTAGTTTGATGGCACATGCTGGGTTTGTTCCTACCCAACACCAAAAGTTGCCAGAATGAGATACTGATTGTTGTAATCTCCAAAAATTTAGGTAGATTCAGGAAAGGGTACTTTACTGGCATTTTATAAAGGGATATAAAAACAGTGGTGTATATTTAGAGTATTTGCGGCATTCCTTTTTCATTGCCCAATAATATAATGTAGGATTACCAGTGCACCTTTCAACCATGAAGGGTCTATTCTAAGGACTTATTTAGCCAGGTAATACATGAAACAGTTTTTGAAATTCATGATAAAACAATAACACCATCATTCAAGAAATTCCTTTCTGTGGTGGAGTATAAAATAAGGGATATCTAACACATAAGCTAATACTTTGTATTTCTTTATTTGTAAGCTAGACAAACCAAATATAATATTAGATTCTGTTTCAGGAGGCATATTTTACTTCATTGATGAGAACAGTGGTGCTTTTATGTTTATCTTACCCAGCCCCCAAGAACCTTTAGGACTGGCTTGGAATATGATATTTATGATATTGGCGTTTCTTTGTTGGTGAAGTAATATGTATCAAACTGGTTTGGCAAGGGTCATTGTATTTGGACTTACGTGAGGCTTTAAGCCATCCCCCACTAGAAGGCCAAAACCTGCCTAGCTGGCAGGAACATGCTACAACTAAATAAAGTAACCAGGAGATGAGTTGTAACTGAATCCTTTCATTAGTGAATGTTACGCCCCCATACTGTAAAGTAGCTGTACTGGGAATGATGGGTGTGTCTGTCAGGAGCTGCGGAGGGACAATAAAGAAGTAGCTCAGCAAAGGCATACTCTCTCTCTCTCTCTCTCTCTCACCATCTTGTAATTTCTCAGTGATGAAGACAACTCTGTCTTGGCAGCTGTATTGTAGACATGGGGCCTCTTTCAATACTCCATTCGAAGGCCATGTGGTAGCGAACACAAACCTCAACTGAAGATAAGTCGAAGGATGCAAGATGCACTGCTGCTTAGGCTGTAATGGTATATTGTCACATTATTATTTTGGGTGTAATATCTATAATACATTAATTAATAATAGATTACTTAATTTTAAGTGTAACTCTCTCCTGCTTGTTCTCTCACTCTGTCTAATTACCTGAGGTTACAGATAAAGAAGGGAAGAGGGAAGGAAATGCTAAAGTCCCTGACCACAGACTAGTAATTGTATGGAATTTAAGACATTTTATTAAGGTCAAAATTGAGAAAATAGGGCTTCTATACGATCCAACAAGACAAAACACCTCCTATGTTTTAATCCAGTAGTGAATTATTTCATTCAGCTATACATTGTGTCTTGTTTTCCAGCAAAACTCCATTCTGTAATGCTCAAGTGTAAGTTTCTAAATTTTCACAAATTTAACTTGGTATTTAACTTGGTAGCAATGCCACGAATTTTAGCTCACTAAAGATGTTCCTGTTGTACTGTATATGTTTCAGCAACAGTTCCATGTTTTCATAGGTTTCTTCCATGTGTACTGCATAGCTAATGGGTATTAAAGGTGGACATTTTCATTGTGTAACATTATAGCTTTGAAGGTTAGCAGTGACAAATCAATAAAAAAGGCCATTGTTGTGGGTAATGCTCACAATTCAAAGTTGTGTACAGTTCATCAATGTCTGTGCAGAGACGCAGGTTCTTAACCTGTGCAAAGAAATTTTATAAATCCTCTTAGCAGCTCTGAAAGATAGAAATATATGTACTTCTATGCTAATACATTTTCATGATTAAACTATGGAAAGCAACATAATTGAATTAACAATTATGTAATTATATAATTAACTTTGTTTCAAATAAAAATATATATAAATATTTTTGTTATAAAGGCAAGAAAAATATCAATATTTTTTGAAGTTTTTATTTTGTTTATATCCTGATAAGGGATTATTAAATCTTTAAAAATGGGTGCAAAATAAATAAAATAATGTAGGCAAATGAAAACACTACAGTATAATTTTCCCATTTATATACTGTATGTTGATAAACAGGATGTGTTTGAAGAATTTGACTGCTCCAGGATCTACTTTAGAACAATCTAATGTATGCCCTGGAGCAACTCTGAGTCTAATTCTTCAAACACACCCAGTTTGGAGTCAGCCATTGTACAGTGCCCCGGAGGAATTTTCAAGATGACCGCTTTTAAAAAACTTCTGGATGAATGCAAGTGATTTGGTAAATAACCAAATAACACTTAAACATTTTCTTTCATTTGTAACAGTTATTTTAGTATAGAAATTAACAATAATATCCTAGGTTGTACTGTTCAACTGGCTAATAAAAACAAGTCCACACTTCAAATGCACATAGTGACATAGGTCTTTGCATAGATAGTTCAGAAAGACACTCTTATACCAGCTGATGAAATAAATAAAAATTTGTATTTTGCACCTTCATTGTTAGAATGAAGAGAATTATTACTCCTTAAATTGGCTACATGTTCTCATTCTCTGGTAATAACGCTCAAAAAATGGATTCCACATTTGGATAGGGTACAACAGTAACACAGAAGTGAATGGCATTCACACGGTACACTAAGTCATACTGCATTATTATTGTGACTGAAATATAAAGTATTGACTTTATAATCTTTAAACACCATGTGACCTTTTCTTCACAGTCACCCCTAAAGGTGTGGACTCCTCTCTTTTGTTAGTAACCAACTGCAAACACACTTTTGAACACCATGTTTTACTTGATTAATAGTGTGTGTTAGTCTCAGTTTGGCAAAGGTGGTATGTTTAGCAAATGCTATTTATAATGAAAGGAAGCAAACAAAACAACCAGTATAATAACTATTTTTTAAGCTAAACTAAATTTCCAGATAATCCATATTCAGGATATGCAATTCCCTTCAGTAAATATAATGACTGGAGACCATATTTTCATAGCACAGAATGACACTGGCCATTAGTTAGATAGTGCAGAATGACATTCACATAACACTGCATGTACAAGCAGAATAAACAATAAAAAATTACTTTTGACTTTATTTCTAAACAATCATCATAACCCTGAAAAGGAGCTTTATAAAAATAAAGTTCACAGATACATAGAGGATGGAATAACACAAATTCACAGTAGAATTATAATATCTGCACACCATACTACATAATTTTAAATTGTTACAAAATTCAACTGTAGAATATTAAAAATAAACAAATTAGTAGCAAAAAACTGTTCTTTAAGAATGAGTTTTACATTTGAATATATAATTTATAAATAAACTAGCAAAATACCCACGCTTCGCAGCCGAGAAGCAGTGTGTTAAAGAAGTTATTAAAAAGAAAAGGAAACATTTTAAAAACAACGTAACATGATTGTCAATGTAATTGTTACGTCACTGTTATGAGTATTGCTGTCATCAAGGAATTGATTATCATTATTTCTTTCAATCAGGTTCGTATCTGGAGGATGTGTTGTGTTCAATTTATATTCCGTGTTTGTCAACCGTTGTAAAGATAACAGGTTTCATTCATCAAAGTGTTCACAGTACTCGTGAATCTAAGATGTTTAACAGGCATTCCCGGTATTAACTTGTGGATTTTTCTGCGAGTATTTAGCGACAGCGTCTCTATTAACTTGTGGATCTGCCTGCGAGTATTTAGCGACAGCGTGTCTATTAACTTGTGGATTTTTCTGCGAGTATTTGGTGGCAGCGTCACAAAGTTGTTTCCGTCTTGCTGCATCAGAAAATGTACCACGACGTCTGACACGCCTCCTTTTTACTGTTTTCTCACAGCTTGGATTGCTGCTGTCATAATCGGTTTGAGTTTCATGGTTTGTTTCAATTACGTTAGTATTTGCAGGACTTGTGTTGAAGTGACATTCGGCATCTGTCAAGCGTTGTAAGCATACAACCGGTTTCATCAATAAGTTCGCATCCAGCTTTTGAGAGTTGAAACATTCATAAACATCAAAGTGTCCACTACTCAAATCGTCACTTGTGAATCTAAGATGTTTAAGAGGCATTGGCGGTTCTCCAAAGGTGTAAAATATTTGGCCATTTCGGTAAACTTGAAAGCGACAACCGAACAATTCAGCGGCAGCCATCAACTCACATACAGAACCATAGGTGAAGGGCTTAAGCATTTCACTCTTATAGTGCTCCTGTGTAGTATAATTATCTCCTGTACCGTCATCAGTCCACACCTTGAACCTGTCCCAGTCATTCAATACATAAGACACAATGTTCCTCCAGATATCAAGAGTGAGCCTGATAAGTCCGTGCAATATGTAACACAGAGAATGGAAAAGGCAGGCAGCATCTCCGGGCATGGAAACCACTCGGTAAGTGACAGTTCTTTGATCGATGGTGATCACCTCGATAGACATGTTAATGGGGGTACGGTTGGAACAGTAAAAGAAATGGGTACCTGAACAATGTAAACTAAGTCTAAAATACATACACAATAACTATAATTGTAATAAACGAACAATAAAACAGCGGAGAAGCCATGGATTAAATGAAAATGCTGCAATTATCAGCAGGGAGACATAAATACCGTGGCAAAGCAAGGAAGGGAATGAAGAGACCGGAGCGATGGACAGCCTTATATGGGCAGGCAGCCAATTA
This sequence comes from Polypterus bichir lapradei, assembly GCA_026402145.1. Taxonomy (NCBI): domain Eukaryota; kingdom Metazoa; phylum Chordata; class Cladistia; order Polypteriformes; family Polypteridae; genus Polypterus; species Polypterus bichir. The sequence goes on along the minus strand of JANRMT010062854.1, from coordinate 71,130,112 downwards.
CGTGGGAGGCTTGGGTTTGGGGGACGCAATATAGGAAGGCAGCCAACTACGTGGGAGGCGTGGGGATGGGGGACGCAACACCGCCTCACACAGCGACCAAGCTGCAGGCTATAGACGTATATATGGACAAAAGTAGGTTCCAGTTATGACCGTTACACGTAGAATTTCGAAATGAAACCTGCTTAACTTTTGTAAGGAAGCTGTAAGGAATGAGCCTGCCAAATTTCAGCCTTCTACCTATACGGGAAGTTAGAGAATTAGTGATGAGTCAGTCAGTGAGTCAGTGAGGGCTTTGCCTTTAACTAGTATACAGGTAGATGGTAAGTGAAAATTTTTACATTTTTTGTAAAGGGTTTCATTTGTGTCTCTGCTCATACAGAGTAATAAAAGCTTACATAACAGATGCAGTATGAATGAAATAATCACATAGGTCAAAGAAATGCCTAACCCTGAAGTACTTCTGTTCTTCTTCCACGTGACTTGCCAGCACTTCCGGGTCAGATGGAGAACTCCAATTCCTTAGTCAGCCCGGAAGTACTTTGGAGCTCCTGTCCACGTGATCCATTAGTACTTTCGAGATATAGGGAAAATATGACTCCCCAGGTCCTTCGACAGCTCCCCTGGCAACACCCACGGTACCCAACAGGGCTGTGAAACTGCACTCCAAGTCCCAGGATGCCTGTGGGAATCTGGGGCAGCGCTATACTCCAGGGCAGCTGCCATCTAGCGTTTTGGGGGAGACAGTGTCCAAAAGTTGCTGCCTTCCCCCATCTTTTCCTTCTCGGGGCATCCCGGCCAAGTTGAGCTGCTGGCCGTCCATCACACTGTCCAAATAACATGCTATAAGTTACATTTTAAATGAGCCATTGGCATGCCAGACTATTATGGAGAAAGTGAGGATGCTTTTAATGACATCTCTGTAAAACTGTACCAATACTTATTGGGACAAGTTAAACTTTTTAAGTTGATGTTGAAGAAAAAGCATCTGCTGCTGAGCTTTTTTGATAAGAATCTCAGTTCAGATTATGATATTAAAAATTTTATACCTTCTTGACAATAATATCATTATTAACCAGATAATAATAATGATAATAATTAATAATCATTACTATCTCAACCCAGAATTCCAAACTAGTAGTGGTCACTTGGCACTTACTAGTCAAAAATCTGGAAAGGTCAAGCCTCTCTTTGTCAAGTGGGATTCTTTGTTCAAGTAAATAAGGGTGTTAAAGATGTACTTAGATAAACAAGAGTACATTTTAAGAAAGAGAAGGAAAGTGGAAAGACAATAAGTTTAACTGCATTAAAGCTGCTACAAATTAATATATAGATATAGTTATTAGGGGTGGGATGGTGGCACAGTGGGTAGCGCTGCTGCTTCGCAGTTAGGAGATACGGGATCGCTTCCCAGGTCCTCTCTGCGTGGACTTTGCATGTTCTCCCCGTGTCTGCATGGGTTTCCTCCGGGTACTCCTGGTTTCCTCCTACAGTCCAAAGACATGCAGGTTAGGTGCATTGGGAATTCTAAATTGTCCCTAGTGTGTGATTGGTGTGTGTGTGCCCTGCGGTGGGCTGGCTCCCTGCCTGGGGTTTGTTTCCTGCCTTGCGCCCTGTGTTGGCTGGGATTGGCTCCAGCAGACCCCCGTGACCCTGTAGTTAGGATATAGTGGGTTGGATAATTGATGGATGGAAAGTTATTAGGGGCAAGATAACACCTAATATGCCCTATAAGGGAAATGCATTTTTTCTTGAAAAGGCCATTTAAGGTCTGCATAATTTGCATAATTATGTCAGCTAAATATGTGAGAAGGTGAAACAATATTGCTTAGACTTGGAAATATTGCTGAGAAGCAACAATATTATCATAAACAATAGAAACAAGAATGAGCAAAGCACCTCAAAGTTTCACACTAGCCAGAAGAGGAACCACAATCTTTTATAGATGGACCTAATAACACAATACATCCTGTAATTGTAAATAGCACAGCCACATCCAAGCAAAGACAATCACAAAATGGCAGCAACCAAAAAAAATAAATAAATAAAATGGTGTACCAGAGCAGTGATAAAAACAAGCAACTATTTTATCTTTGAAATAAATCTATATAAAAATGATCAAATGTGAAATTCATGGCACATTGAAGTAAAAATATTCTAAATACACATTGCATTAGCATTACGTCTTCTTGTTGTACTTCTTGTATTCTTTATGCTCTCATAGTTGGATTAAGTAGGGTTAAATGAACTTACTACTACTCCACAGAGCATTACAGACTAATATGAGGCTAACAGTACTGCTCAAACAGGCAGCTTGCAAGTAGCTGTTATGCTAGACTGGGAAAGGACATGGTCAGAATCAAAAAAGAGTCAAAAACCAGGAAATTTACCTCATTATTACAAAAGCCAGATCGAAAGTCAAAAATCAAAGTCTAAATATCAAGCATGAGTCAAAACAAGAAAAAAAACTATTAGAAAAATAGCTTTAAGAAGCACAAAAGTTATTGACAAAAAGGTGTTTAGAATCCGCAGACTTGGATAGGAAGTGCTGAGGGTGCACCCCTAAGAATTTGAGACGCATCTCTGACAACAGGAAAGACAAAAATAGCTGTAATGAAAACATTAGAACATTAGAACACTCTAGATGAGTCCGTTCCACTTATGTGGATCAAAATAAAATAAAACGACCAAAATAATTTTGAAAATGGCCTCAAAAAACTGACAACACCAAAAGCAAGACTCGGATCACAAAATTGATGTCAGGTGCAGAATCCAGGACTAAAAAAAAAATCCAACAAATCTAGTGTTCTGATTTGCCAAATAAATAAAGATCCTTTTCATAAAAGTTGTCTAATGTAGTGTATAGGCGTCATTCCAAAATGCAAATGCCAACAGTGCAGAGGCATAACTACGGATTAACCACAAACTACAAACAAAGCTGAAAAAAGCCACGTACTGTTAATGACTTATAATACCATTTTGGTGTTCTTTTTCAGCTTTACATATCAATGTATAACAGTATTATGTTTTAGTATTATCAAATATTGTGTTTGACTTTAGTTATTTGAAAGGGTTTATTTATTCAGTACAGTATAAAAAAACATTGGCTGCATTTTGCTTTGTAATTCACACTAATTTTACAGTTTTAAAAATTAGAATGAGAGACAAAGCTTTGCACTGAATATAATATAAAATAAATGTCCCTGTTTCAATATCTACTGTAGTCTGTCATGTATCTCTTTTTTAACCTTTTCACAAGAAACCCTAAGGCCGGGAATATATGTAATATGGAGTGAAAATAAACAAAATGGTAAGCAAATTTTAAAAAAAAAGGTTTTTTTTTGGAAAAAAGGTGCACTCTATCTGTGATTAAAGGGGCTGAAATTAAATAAGAATCTTGGACTGAATCACATTTATCCAACAGCAGTAACAACACTCATGTGTATAGCAACTTTTTATACATGTAACAGTAGCTCAAAGTGCTTTACAATAATAATTGTAGCTAAAGAGAGTTACAAAAAGAAAGTCAAAACCCCAGGAACTGCTATTTATAAAAAGGTTACTTAAGACAGTGTAAGTGAGACTCAAAACGTCCAGCTTAATAATCAAATGAAGAGAGAAGAGAGGAGATGTACAGTATGTGTCATCTGCATGGCTTTATTAATTTGTTTTATGTAGTAATGATCAGACTTAATGGGAGATTAAGAATGGACCCCTGCAGCACACTATACACACTTGCATTGATTTTTGATGTGTAACTGCCATGCTGAGTATATTAGGAGAAGGATGCTAAGGATAGAGCTGCCAGGCAAAAGAGGAAGGCCTAAGAGAAGGTTTATGGATGTGGTGAGAGAGGACATGCAGGTGGTGGGTGTAACAGAACAAGATGCAGAGGACAGAAAGATATGGAAGAAGATGATCCGCTGTGGCGACCCGAAAGAAGAAGAAGAAGAAGAACTGCCACAACTTACAAACAATTTTCTTCCTGGGATGTAAGAGTGAAAGCAACTCAAGCTCTCCCATTGTCTAAGGGGGGTCAATAAGAATGTTATGTTCAAATAGAACAAGAACTGATGGCTTATTTGCATCAGCCTTAAGCTGTAAGCTGTGAGTAACTACTTTTAACTACATTAATCAAAGCAGTTTTTATACAGTACTGTGATTTGCTCGCCCTCCTGACTAATATTTATCCAAAACAGATCTTTGTATTCAAGAAGTCAAAAGAACTGCATTTCCTAGAATTTTACTCAGAAAGTTTATGTTGTGACTTAATTACAGGCATTTTCTGAGAATCTGTGAAAAAGCCAGAGTCCAATGAAGAGTTAACTTAATGAAGAACTCCGTCATTTAGTGAGTCCTTAACTTCTTTAAAAAACCATGAAGGAAGTTGACCAAGATAATATTAATTGTGAAATTATATTATAAAGATCACTTATACTTATTATCCAAGAAGCTGAAAAGGAGGTGGTTATCATATTACTATGTTTTTACAAATTTTCCACATATTTATTTCAGAAAGCACTGCATACCATTGAGACTCTTAAGTACAGGAAGTTAACCTCCTGTGATTTCAAACATTTTAATCACAGACATGTAAGCGTAAAACACACCAAAGCAAATGAATGAAAATCTTTATAATAGATAATACAGTTAACCATCTATACAGTTGTCTATAGTAGTAGACAACCTGTAATGAGATAAGGAGATCATATTTCAAATTCTTAGATATGATGCAGTTTTAGGAGAAAGCAGCAGTTCATTTAATTACAGAGGAGTGTGCAATATTATACACTTTGACATTCAAAAACCTTTTAATAAAGAAGTGCTAGTGATCAAATACCACAATAAGAATCAAACAACGGTGGGATTTAACAAGAAGTGTGCAGAACTGGTTTAAGCACAGAAGACAATGCAGTGTGGTATGGGGAAGTTATTCAGAATTTAGTTTTGAGGGGAAGAAGCCATTCAGTCGAACATACTTACTTAATCTCGTTCCACCTAATGCCTGTAAAATATTGAGTTGAGCTTTTTGACTTACTTCACTTTCTTTTAACTGATTCAATGCATCTGTGGTCCCCCCTGTGCAAAGAAAAATATTGTAATGTTTTTGCACTGAAAGTCACAATATATTTAACTTAAACAAATATACTGTTTGAGGTTATTATTGCACCTTTAGCTTTTTACCTTGTACATTTTTTTTTGTAACAGTGGCGACTGCTTAAAAAAAATTTGCTGGACTGATACCTTTATCAACAGTGATTTGCAACATTTGACATATGATCAGTTACATTTCTTCTCCGGAATATATAAAACCATTTTACAGTCCCTCCCTTTCAAAGATCCAAGACGACAGTGGGAAGGATCTCTCACTCAACATCTCAGAAAAGGAGTGGAAGGTAACAATGCACAGAAATCACTCTAGCTCCATATGCGCAAAGCATAGAATTATTCAACTCAAAATTATATATCGAGCACATCCGTCTCATTTAAAATTGTCCAAAATGTTTCCAGGGCGAGATCCAACCTGTGAACGCTGCAATTAAGTTCCAGCCTCACTGGGGCACATGTTTTGGGCCTGCACCAAAATTAACATCATTCTGGACCAAAATCTTTAAATGCCTTTCAGACAACCTTGGTGTCACAATCCCTCCTAACCCATTAACAGCTGTGTTTGGTGTACTTCCAGATGGGCTTAAAGTGGAGAAGGAGAATTAAACTGGGATTGCCTTTACTACACTATTGGCACGTAGACTTATCTTGCTCAATTGAAGAATCCTAACTCTCCTCTTTTAAGTCATTGGGTAACTGATGTTACAGTAATCCCTCCTCGATCGTGGGGGTTGCGTTCCAGAACCCCCCGCGATAGGTGAAAATCCGCGAAGTAGAAACCATATGTTTGTATGGTTATTTTTATATATTTTAACCCCTTACAAACTCTCCCACACTGTTTATAAATATTCTCCGCACAGTTATACAGTAAACCCTCGTTTATAGCGGTTAATCCGCTCCAGACAGATAAATGAATTTCCACGAAGTAGTATTCTTTATTTATAAATCTAATATTTTTGCAGTTAGAGCATAGAAAACCTGTTTACGACCTTCTAAATAAGTTTTTTAACATTATTAGAGCCCTCTAGACATGAAATAACACCCTTTAGTCTAAAGTTTAAACTGTGCTCCATGACAAGACAGAGATCACAGTTCTTTCTCACAATTAAAAGAATGCAAACATATCTTCCTCTTCTAAGGAGTGTGCACATCAGGAGCAGAGAATGTCAGAGAGAGAGAGAGAAAAGTAAACAAGCAAAAATCAATAGGGCTGTCGGGCTTTTATGTATGTGAAGCTCCGCAATAAAGCAGCCGCAATGAAGGGATCAATGTGAAGGTAGTCTTTCAGCATTTTTTACAGGAGCGTCCGTATCTTCTAAGCAAACAACCTCTGTGCAAACAGCCCCTCTGCACACCCCCTCGTCAGGAGCAGAGAATGTCAGAGAGAGCGAGAGAGACAGAGAAAAGCAAACAATCAAAAATCAATACGGGCTGTTAGAGCTTTGAAGTGTGCGAAGCACCACGCGGGAAGCATATTGTATATCATTGAGGAGTTTTATTTAATACGTAATACATGCTCTGATTGGGTAGCTTCTAAGCCATCCGCCAATCAACTGGGCAAACAAACTGAGGAAGCATGTACAATAAATTAAAAGACCCATTGTCCGCAGAAATCCGCGAACCAGCGAAAAATCCGTGATATATATTTAGATATGCTTACATTTAAAATCCGCGATGGAGTGAAGCCACGAAAGTCGAAGCGCGATATAGCGAGGGATCTCTGTATATATTATTTGAAACTGGAAAAAATCAAATTCGCACTTAGATGATCTGTGCAGAACTTTTTTAAAACCAGGCAGGATCTAATCAATAATATTTTATAATAAGCATTTGAATTGAGGAAGCAGGTTCTCTCCCCTCTTTGCACTCCAGTTATCTTTCTTCATTTATCTATTTACTTATTTTTACTAGCTTTAAGTTTTACTCTACTGGCCATGTTCTGTTTCTCAAGGGTGGGGGTTGATTTGTTTTGAACCGTTTTTTTTGGTAAAACTTGAATTATTTATATGGAATGCTATTAGATTTTAATAAAATCACTGGGTGGTGTGCAGTTTGTGGTGGGACAAATTCATAGCTCTGGAGAAAAGAAAAGAAAAAACACATACATAAACTGTAATGTTGCCTACACACCGGATTTTGAGTAGTGAGAAAAGTGCTATATAAATGTAAAGAACTACTATTATTATTATTATTAATAGTAGTAGTAGTTCTAGTAGTAGTAGCAATAGTAGCATAGACAGAAATTTAATGCTGGGTAGGAATATATGAAACTAACTGGATGACTAAAATTTCACCCAGATAAGATGGTTTATAGAACATGACCATCAGCAGCCGAAAGAAGGTGATCCTCTATTAAAACCCTGCTCAGTAATGCACACTATGTTGGAAGATGTCTGCACACAAATTCAAAGACCTTGCCATTAAAAATAAATATCTATTCTTTTAAATTCATACTAAAAGTATGGCTTAACGTATAATGCAAAAAACAAAACAAAACAGACAAAGAAGCAAAAAAAATGTAACTGGAATTCTAACACCCAAACTATTAACACCAATAATCGCCTGTGGTGAACGATATTGTCATGTGAATGATTTTCTCTCTCTCTTGAGCTCTTGCTTCGTACGTCCCGGGATGTTCTGCTGTAGGATGTAATCGTGGGCCAAAATTGAAAGCCTAACACCTGAACCAACCCCCAAAACCACCACCCCATTGACTGGGTGAGCTTGATATTGAGAGGTAGCTGGTGACAAATGATCAACTGGGGAGAAAGAAGAAAAAGAGGCCAGAATGTGGAGAGTGTGGTTTGCTAAGGTACGCCAAGAGAGGTAACTGTACCTGTGGGTAGCCATGGGGCTAAACCTGCAGTGTGTAAGTAGACCTGGGTAGCATTAGGTGTCTGTCATTTTACCCATTGTTTGTACTTTTGACATCCCTTACTGCAATTGTTCATCCTTTATAATTAAACCTGATTTTGTTTTCTACTTTGATCTTCTATGACTGTGGCTGCCCACTGTAAATGCACTTATGTGTAAGTATGATATGTATGCATTATACTACAGCAGAAAACATAAAACAGCACATTAAGTTGGGCGGAATGACTGTATTATCAGCTTAAGCCATTTTCATGTATTTCTTGCATTTTTAATTTAATTTTCACCAAAATGAATTGGCTATTCTTTATAAAGCTAAAAAACCAACAGCTTCTCTGCTCTATTAACAAAGCATCATATCTTTACATTAAGTAACAAAAAATGTTTTTGCTAGTAAAAGATGAAAAAAGTCATTTCTTATAAATGTAATTGATATGAACAAATTGAGTCAGTACTCAAGGACTAATACTGCCACAGGAAGGCATAAGGTGTGTGATATGTAAGATGGCTTTTAACAACAAAACTGTAAACTGTATTTGTTAAGCTTATTAATATTAAAAATAGTTGAGGGTATCATCAATAGCCCTACTCAGTGTCTTAAAGCATCTATACGTATATCAACATTGTGAACCTTCAGTTTTATAATGTTTTTAATGTCCAAACCAATGTGCCATAATAAGGTACACCCCTGAAGCAGACCTCCCACATGCAGCATCACTTTGTCATGGAAGCCATGTGTACTTGAAGCTCTTCTCTTTTTTCACTTCCTGCTTACAGCAGCGAACAAGTGGTAATGAAAGTTGATACTGAGTGTGTTAACTTCATTTCTATACTGGTCTTTGATTAAAGCCTGGGACTGTGTATACCTTTCAATACCCATTCAGAGCATTTGCCTTTAGCTACCAATGCTCAATCACATTTAAGAAAGTTTCACTTTATCTCAGTATTCACTGTGCTTTTGCTTCTCTGTACACGCATTAGATATAATATAACAGTAAAACAATGAATAACACAATCAAAACTCAACCAATTCTTCTCATTCTTTGTCTTCATTGAACAAGAACGCAATACACCTCTTATGAGAAATTGGGTGTAACGTAGTTTTGCTACCCAAAGCCTCATTCTGCAGGTAGCTTGGAATGCAATTTTCAACAGTAGAGTTTGAGGCTTTAAAGACTAAGTATCCCGACTGGTCACCTGTTCATGGCCATTTTAACCATTCATGAAACTGCCTTCTTGGTACTCCACTATATCTGGAAAATGAATCATGCTTAAGCAGAATCACAGGCAGGGCTTTAATAAAGAAAAGGGGGTGGCATCTAGTTGATTTTTGCATATTTTGGAAAGCCTTCAGACTAGATTCCTCCACACCATAAGCAGGTATATTATCCTTAGCTGTAAAGGTAATACAGCTCAATTTAAAGACCTCCATTTTCTAGGTATACTGTATGAAAGTATTTTGTGAGACATTTTTCACAGATTGAAGAATACTGCAAGTGACAGACAAGATTTGAACTTTTAACTTCTGCTTTTGATATAATGCTCTGAAAAGCCCATCCCAGACAAGTGGTTATTTAATAATCTCAGGTATTTTTTTGTTACTTTTCATATAGTACCAGTAAATTGTAAGCAATTTAGAGTTTCAAATATTATTGGGTACTGTTTAATAGGGAATTAACATTGCCCAGGAATGTTTACCAGTTTTCCTTCTCATGTTGTCTAATTTGTGTCTTCCTCTTCTTCTTTCGACTGCTCCTGTTAGGGTTTGCCACAGCAGATCATCTTCTTCCATATCTTTCTGTCCTCTGCATCTTGTTCTGTTACACCCATCACCTGCATGTCTTATCTCACCACATCTATAAACCTTCTCTTAGGCCTTCCTCTTTTCCTCTTACCTGGCAGTTCTATCATTAACATCCTTCTCTCAATATATTCAGCATCTCTCTTTTTGCACATATCCCAACCAATGCAATTTATTCACATTTTATTGTTACACTCGTCTGAATCACAGTGGATTTCATTTGGATTTTTGACACTGATTCACAGAAAAAGACTCTTAAATATCAAACTGAAAAAAGATATGCAATGTGGTCTAAATTAATTGCAACTATGAAAAACAAAATGATGTATAAGCATTCACCCCCTTCAAGTCAGCATTTAGTTTATGCACCATTAGCAACCAAAAAAAGCCTGGAGTCCTTGCAAAAAGATATCTATCAGCGTTGCACATCTGGACACTGTAATTTTTTCCCATTCTTGTTTGTTTTTCAATTCTCAGTTGTATTGAGATTTGGACTGCTGCATATTAAAATTATTATATTATTATTTTTAAGAATTTCCTTTGTAGCTTGACTTTATGCTTGACTTGTCATGCTGAAAAACAGATCTTCTCCCAATGTCTAGTTTTCTTTGCAAATGGTATCAGGTCTTCCTCTTGGATCTTCCTGTATTTTGCCTTCATTTATTTATTTATTTATTTATTTATTTATTTATTTATTTATTTATTTATTTCTAGATTCAAGGTTTACTTGAATAAAAACTCGATTTATGATAAATTTAAGTCAGTTTTAGACCAAGCCATAGTAGAGAAGCTGCATTTCTTTAAGTAGTTAATGACTTGTAGGTTAATGCTAAGGGCTGGTTTATACTTCACACTCAGAACGCGTACGAGCACACATCAAGGCTGCCATACATTCCCAGAATTCATTTGATGCATCCTCTAAGCACGTCCTCAGAAAATAACGCGACGCAGTGTGATAAAAGTCAGAATGTTATGTCGGAGTCTCTATTTACTATCTACATGTGACAGAAAGACACTTTGAGGATCCTCTGGGATCGATGTGCTTGCTTCGATGTTTGACGAATAGTTCGATGTGGTGAAGCAAGATGGTGACATACAAAGGTATTCATGGTGCTTTTATATTCAATCGTGGCATATTCCCCAACTTAATGACACATTTTAAAAGTCTCACATACCATCTTCTTTGCCATCTTTTTTTTGCACCTTCATAACAGCATCATAATAAACGGTGGCATATTTGAGCCACAGAGAAAAAAACTTAAGGACATGGTGAAAAGGTGTATTTTGAGATTAAAGTGGAAATTTTGGCTTTAATCTCAAAATGTCCATTTTAACCTTGTAGATTGCTTTATCATTAAACCAGACTATCGTAAGCATCATCTTAAAACTGACCCAGTTGTTAATCGCAATGTGCTTCTGGGGCTTCCTCCTGCATTGACAGCAGCGGCAAGTAGCAATCGCCACACAGAACACGTTAAATTGATGATATTCTAGCTCTCTCTGGACATTTGGAATCCTTAGATTTATACTTGATACCACTTTCATGATGAAATGCATTAAAGCATGTATGTTACATTTTACCGATACGTCATTAACTTCATTTAAATACTGAATACTGATAATAATTACACGTGTAGGGGTGGCACGGTGGCAGAGCGGTAGCGCTGCTGCCTCACAGGGTGTCCCATCTCTGATGTTCCCTGTTTGGATTTTGCATGTTTTCCTGGTGGGTTTCCACAGTGTGTTCCAGTTTCCTTCCAAAGACATGAAGGTTTGGGGATTTGGTGACGCTAAAATGACGCTAGTGTATGTGTATGCTTGTGTTCAGTTTGCGATGAGCTGATGCCCCGTCCAGGGATTTTGCTTCTTTCTCATGCCCGATGCTTGCTGGAATGGGTGCATCCCTGGATTGATGGCTGTAATCATTAAACATCCTTTTTAGAGATATTGTGACAAGGTGTCCTCAGAATTTAATGGATGTTTCAGGTAAATCACAATATAGCAAAGCAGAACGTTTTCTCACCGTGATGATATTTCACACTGCCACCTGGTGGCAATTATAACAACTATAAACAGTACAACACTTGCGTAGCAGTAGCGTCTGCTGGAGCATGCATTGCGTGAAGCATAAACCTGGTCAAACACTAATGGCATGAATTCTTATTCTCTTGGACTTGAGTGTAGCATTTGATACCATAGAAAAAACTATTCTTATAAATCACCTTAGCCACTGGGTGGTCTCTCTGGTTGTGTCTTAAACCGGTTTCAGTCTTATGCAACAGGTAGAAAATTCACAGTTGTGATGATTGAATGTCGGAGGTGCTTAATATCATATATAGTGTACCAAGAGGACCTATTTGGGGCACACTGTTATTTTCAATCTACATGCTCTTGTTTGACCAGATTATTTTGTATTACAAGGTGAACCACCACAGCTATGCAGATGACACGCAGCTTAACTAATCTATAGCACCTCATGATGACCCTTAAGCTTTGTACCTTCTGATCCAGTATCTTACTAGCATTTTAAAATGGATGAGTTATAATTTCTTCAATCTAAACAAGGAAAGAAAATGGAAACTTTTGTTGTTGGTAGAAATGAAAAAGTGAAGGTCTTACAACAACAACATTTACATATGTCCACATTTTTATACAGCAATGTAGCTCAAAGTGAATTACAAGATGACAAAGAAAAATTACAATTTTAGATACGGCAATAATATTAAAGAATAAGTAGCAACATAACAAGGCAAGGTCAAATGGCTGGAAGGACAGAAAAAACAAAAAAAACTCAAGTTAACTCCAGAAAAAAACAAAATCTGCAGGGGTTCCAAGGGCAAAGGACCACCCAGCCTCAACTGGGCATTCTATCTAACATAAATGTTCCTAAATCAAACCTCTTACTTTTCATGCTTCACGTGATAGGATTTGATGAATTTGGTCCCATGGACAGATGAGACACCCACCTTCATTCCATCATCTCCGGGGGCTGCATGGTGCCTTGATCAGGTGGTGGTGGTATAGACTATTAGGAATACAACTGAAATGTTGGTATGAAAAAGCCATATTAAAATAATGTTTTTTTTTGTGTTTTTTTAAATGTTCCACAGTATTAGCCTGGTAAATGTCTATAGGTAAAGCATTCCAGAATTTAGGTGCATAAACAACAGCAGGCCGCCTCACCGCTTCTTTTAAGCCTGGCACTTGGAATTATAAGCAGACTTCCATTTGAAGATCTAAGGTCTTAGAAAGACACTTGATCACCTAGCTTTTCAAATTTAAGTTAGACATAAAGAACTTAACTTGAAATTGCATATTAACTATGCTGCTAAGACAAAGTACTTCAAGCTTTTGTTCACTGTAATGTACTTCTAACAGAACAACCTAAGAAAGACATCAGTTGACTGCAGTTAACCTAGAATGAAGAAATAAGAATCATAACCTGTACGTGGAAAAGCAATCAATATTGCAAGTCTTAGCATCGTTACATTGGTTATTTGTACCCTTTAGAACTGATTTTAAAATACACCTATTTGTATATGTATCTGTTAATAATCTTGGCCCACTCTCTTCCCTTATATTCCCAGTTATAATCTTAGATCTTCAAACTCTATTTTGCTTATTATTCCAAAGGCTAAGCATAAAACGTGATGTGAGACAACCTTTTGGGGTTATGCACTGAAAATCTGGAATGGTTTACCAATACAGATACACCAGGTTAATACTATAGAACAAAAAGAAAAAAAATGAAAGCACAGGTTCTAATAGGTTTTAATATGTGTGGGAATATCATATACTTTATAGATTTGGAAAAATTTCTAATCTCTACTATGCTCTGTGTTCTTTTCCTGTATTGTACAATGATGTCTTGTACCACTGACATCTGATCAAAGTAATTTGCGGCCATGTGAGAAGTTGGAAGAAATGTGGACACTGGTAAGGCCCACTGCATCTAATTTTCTGGAGCAGTACATTGGTAGTATCTCTAGTAGGGACTGAGCAGTCTGGACACCTCCACAGGTTTATTTTCTCCATCATCTCGCTGGCTGGAGTGTTTCTTTTATCTGTTTTCCCTGAACCTTAGACCATAGCATCAGATGTATCATTATAACCATACTATCAAGTTTAGCAATTTAATCCCTACTAAAGAACTCTGACACTTGCTTACTGGTTTATCTGTATTATGTCATTTTGTATTTGGTTTTTTTTTTTACTTTATTTATTAAATGTTGTTACTAAGGCTTGTTAAACAACATATCCTGGTTTACTTTTTGGATTCCTCCAACTGTTACCACTCCCTATAAGACCAGATGTTGCAACAGATTTACCCCCTTCCCACAGTTTCTATACAGTTCTAGTTATAATATTTTTGTTTAGTCTTTTTATTGTATTATCATTAATTTATAACAGCTTCTGACTAAACTTCTTGTGTGAAAGAAATCACTGCACAACAATTTTTTTGAAAAGTCTTGCTTCCTGAAAAGTTGCTGATTGTGACAGGTATCTACTGGGTATGCACAAATATAGTTTTGGTTTTACTGCATTACGTAGGAACTCTGAGAAATAGACATTTATATGTTTACTGACAATAACGTATTTAGTCACGTTTATGTTTCACATAAGCTATTAAATTCAACAGAATTAAAAGTGTTTTGCTCCTGATTTTCTTTTGTATTCAATGTCTGGTGCATCACGTTGCAGTGTCCAACAGTAGTCAGCAAGCATTGACAGATTCCAGTTTCCCTGGTATCATTTCTCCATCATAACAATGTCCTGGTGAAACTTTTCACCGTGTTTGTCACTTATAGCACCGAGATTTGCGGAGAAGTCCAAGTGTGAGTGGAGGAAATGAATCTTGAGTGACATGTTACACTTCGTTGTCTTGTATGCCTTGAGAAGTTTGTCTACCAGCTGAATGTAGTTTGGGGCTCTGTAATTGCCCGGAAAATTGTCAACAACGTCTTAGAAGGCTTTCCAGGCAATTTTTTCTGGCCCAACTAACAGATCTTCAAACCACTTGTCACTCATAACATGTCTGATCTGGGGGCCAACAAAAATGCTCTCTTTGATCTTAGTGTCAGTTATTCTTGGGAATATCTGTCTTAAATAATGAAAACCTTCACCTTCCTTATTCAGTGCTCTCACGAAATTCTTCATGAGTCCCAATTTTATTTGAGGAGGAGGCAAAAATTTCTTTGCCGGGTCGACAAGCAATTTATGTGCCACATTTTTCTGTCCTGGAACTAACTTTTTACGGAGTGGCCAGTTCTGTCGAGAATAGTACGACTCTTTGGCACGGCTGTCCCATTCACAGATAAAACAACAGTACTTTGTATAACCGAGCTGCAGTCCTAGTAACAGAGCAACGACTTCAAGATCTCCACAGATAATCTAGTTGTACCTGCTATACTGGACGTGTTTCAGCAACAGTTCCATATTCTCATACATTTCTTTCATGTGTGCTGCATAGCCAACAGGTACTGATGGATAAACATTGCCATTGTGTAGCAGAACAGCTTTCAGGCTTAACATTGATGAATCAATGAAGAGACAACACTCTTCCGGGTTGTGATCACAACCCAAGGCCGAGAACAATCCTTCAGAGACTGTCAACTTATACAAAAAATTTGGTTATATCATGATGTCGGCCTCGAAACACAAACATTTTCATACCTGGTGACAGCAAACACCATTCCTGCAGTCTCGAACCCAGCAGCTCGGCTTTTGCTTTTGACAGACCCAAATCTCTGACCAAATCGTTCAATTCGGACTGTGTTATCAGATGTGGATCGCCTGATGAGCACGGTTCAAAATCCGGGTCAGTGTCACTGTCAGTACCCTGCATTGCTGTTTCTTCATCTGGTTCGTCTAAGGTCCCATCCTCTGGTGGTTTGAAATTGGAAGACTGTCATCATGTGGCACGGATCTCATTGCTGAAGGCAGATTAGGATATTCAATTGACTTCTTGTTTTTGGCAGAGAACCCAGATACATTAGACAAACTGTAGTAACAGTCTGTCACATGGTCTTTCTGTTCTCACCATATCATCGGAACAGCAAACGGCATCGTCTTTCGAGTGCCTCTGAGCCAGGCTCTCAGACTGACAGCACATGTTGCACAGCAAATGTGAGGTGCCCATTCCTTGTCTTGATCACCAATTTTGCATCCCAAATACAGATGATAAGCTTTCTTCACAAGAGCAGTCATCCAACGTCTCTGAGGCGCAAGTGTACATTCGCCTCAGAGATATAGCTGAATGTATCGCGGCTGTTACGACATTGACCCGACACCAAAACGTCTATAGTATCAAGCTTACTTACTGTTATATTGCTACAGATACTATACTTTACTATACTGATACTATACATACACACTGACTATCTATATTAACCAAATGAGCAGGATCGGTGTATGCAAGCCACTTTTATAGCATGCTGAGACAGGGTCAAGCTCGTTCAGACCTGCCCAGGATGTCAACTTCCACAGAACAGCTTCCAATCTGCCCTGATTCCGTGCCTGGACATGCCCAGGCTGCACAAACCGTTGTTGATAAGTCACTTATGGGAGTGAAAATGTTTGGATACAAATATAAGAGAAAATCATGACAAAACTGAAGATTTCTCTGTAACAGTATGTGATGGGTAAATGTTGACTTGTGATATTTGTGATCAGCACCCAAAAATGTATAAGAAAAACCCAACAGTGTTCAAGAAGCAAAAACTTTGTTGTGCAGTGAAATCAGAACTCTTGGATTGACAGAAATTTTGTACTGCTTTTAGATATAGAATTGAGCCTGATTTTAGGGCAATCAGAACCTAGGGAAATATTTATGAATTACTGTTAATTAAATGAAAGGGCCTACATCCCTTGGCAGAATATTAAAATGCCATTATATGTTTCCATTTTGAATGTATTAATGGATATTAACCACCAATTTAGTGAATCTCTTTATCAGTTTTCTCAGTCCCTTTAATTCTAAAACCTTTATGTAATCTGAAATGTTTCTAGCCTACAATGTGTGAAAAACCTGAAAAAAGTCTAGAGCTTTGTAGACCCAATGGGAACATTGTTATTTTTAAACTGGACAGAAAGTGTAGCTCTCTACAGAAGGTTTACCATTAAGGGTTTAATCAAGGAAGGTAGTCCCAAGATTTATTCCTCAAAAATCACAAAAAGAACATATAATGTATAGACTGGCATTGCCAGCCTACTATCACACCCTTCATGCCCTCCATTCCAAGGTTAAAACCTGTGCTTCTAGTAGGTATTCTTCACAAAAAGTTGCTCAGCCTGTTGTGGTTGATGGTGAAGGGAACTATGTAATGCAAAAATTTATGGATTCCTGTAAAGAATGATTTACAATACAGCATTTGTTCCATTGGTGAGGGTATGGAGTAGATGACCGCTCCTGGGTATCTACAAAGGTTGCTTATTCTCTAACTTTATTTAGTCAGTTTTATGGTCAATATATGGCCAATAAATTGGATAGATGCATTCAGTGCTCATGAGGATGTCCTATCATGATTTACTCTGCTTTTTGACATTTTATTTTTTTAATGTATTATTGTAATTCCTTTACCCTTTGCAGGGGTTGTGCTATTGTTTTACAGTAAAGAGACCAGAGTTTGGGTCCTGTGTCCGCCCGGCTAGAAGTTGCCATGTTCTCCTCATGTCTGTGTGGGTTTCCTCCCACAGTATAAAGACATGCAGGTTAGGTGAATAGACAATGCTATAGAATGTGTGTGTGTGTTTGCCCTCTGATATACTGGCACCCTGTTCAGGCTTTGTTGCTACCTTGCACCCTATGCTAACCGTGACAGCCTCCTATGTGACCCTGGCCTGGATTAAGCAGGTTAGAAAATCCTGAACAACAACTCAAATCAGTTTGGTCTGTGTTTGCTGCTTTACAAGGTTAGTGTTCTGCTTTCAAAGCAGGAAGTGAGCAGCCAGGGATAAGCCAAAAGACAGGTGGTCTAGCCAGACCAACAAGGGCAGAAAAAGTAATGTTATGTCTTCATGTTATGACTTCTTCAAGAGAAATGAAGCATGCATGAAAAACTGCACTCTCATTCCTTATACACCCTATATATAATTTCCTCTCTTTAATTCTATAATAATTCAGGTTATTTTAATGTTGTTTATTCACTGTTATGCAAAACATCCTACACTGTCCTCCCAGTAACTGGGATATGAAAGTATAATTTTCTCATTGGTCATACATTCCTATGTATAAGGAGAATATCACAAGTGTTTTGCTGCTGTAACCCCAATGATGAATACTCCTGATTTATAATTGAATGCAAATTATATCTCTTACACCCATGCAAGGCACATAAATATTTTAAATTGCCTGTTCTTTAGACCACTGGTATTTTAAGCCTTACAACAATTGGCTGTCTTATTTTAGTATGCAGTATGCCTTCCTCTCATTCTCATTCTGTCTGATGTCTCCTCTCTATTTTCTTCTTAGCACCAGGTAAGAGTATTTCTTGAGGCCAAAAATGCATCAGTTGTGCTGTTGACTTCCAGGTGGACATTCCCTAGAGCCAAAACACTCCATGACTGGCAAACAAATTTATGTAACTTAATTGTGCTATAACTCTCCACAGCCAGGGTAAAAGTGATTGCTTAACTACCGCTGAGCCCTGGGAAAAGGCTGTCTTGGCAATATGCTCATTATTTGCTTGGCTCACATGAAAACATATGACTTGTTGAGTAGGGTGTATGTAAATATTAGATACTTTCCTTCTTATTAATTCTAATAATCCAACTGTTTTCTTCCTTCCTAATATTTTTTTATGTGTGTTTGCATATAATGCGTGAGAGCACCTACTGCAGTAGTCATGTCTGTGTATCTATCTGTCAGTAAGCATGAAACAGCTCGCCCACCTTATACAAATTTGGTTGAAATGTGGCATGCTTATTCTTCAAGGAAATTTGTTAAGACAGTTCAGTTTTCCTTGTGATCTCTTGAACAGATCACGCTGTACACCATTTTAAAATTGATAAGTCTCCCATAGAGAAGCACTGGCAAATTTGCAGTCCCGTCCATCTTAAAATGAAGAAATATTCTATGACTACAGCTATGAACTAGTTTACTGCTTAAATTTTACCTGGACAGCTGTTGACCCCAGCTTGTATATTTTTTTACTCCAAAAGCTGCAGCTGACATCAAACAGATCCTCAGTACAAAGTAATGATATATTAGCAGACACCGTGCATGGGTTGGAGTTCACTGTCAGTGGCTGTTTGATCACGCAATCCTCTGTTGGCAAGTCCTCCTGCCTCACAAAGTTGTTTCTGTTTTATGAAGTCTTCCCTGCAGCAAGAGCTCAAGTGGAAGACAACGGGTGCATCAGTATTTCACACCTCCTGATGCTTTAAGTTGTAACAAGTAAGTAAGTAATGATCATCCTCATCATAAAAGCTTAAAATGCAAGCTAGGAAAACAATAGGTTATCTATATAAGAATGAAGAACCTAGTGGTATGTAAGGCAAATAAACATTTGCTCAGTATTTACCTTACACTAAACCAATTTTACTGCTCTAGTATCAGAACATTATAACGATTGACTTTTTTTACGGTCAGTATAATTTACCCAGGTGGTCAGATGTCTCAGTGACATCTGAAGTCCTTATTTCTGGCTGTCACACACTTGTGACTAGGAAGACGTTGTATGGACCAAGCAAAGGTAATTCCACGCCAGGCCAGGGGGTGGCGGGGTGCACTAAACCTTCTCCTGTTATCTCTACAGACCAGCTGCGGGAAAACCTGATTAAGAACAGATGATGTCACTTCCTGTTCCGGCGCCCAGAAGAATATCACTTCTGGTTCCGGTGCCTAGAAGATTATCACTTCCGGCACCTACTCTGACTACTGAAGAACATCACTTCCATTTCCCTTACGTCACTTCTTGTCCTATCCCTTAAAACCGCCATCTTGACAAACCATCAACAGTTCTGTTTTGGACTCGGTATACAGAACATCTTTGTATTCATACAAGAATCTTTTGCAGCCAGGAATAATATACGGGTGGCTGCCCCAAACCTTTTTAAGTGTGTCGGGTCTATTCCTTTTACATAGGGAATAACTAAAGAATATCAAAATTGCCTGGTGTTAACATGCTGCCCATCTAATAAAACATCGATCTGTTGAAGCAAACATCCTCACGATATATTTAGAACTGCACACATGAAATTCCTAGCTGGATCCTCCATAGCATCCCCTCTCCACCCCCTCGATGTAATATATGAATAATAGCGTGGGCATCCAACGGTGAAAATTCGTTTAAGAACTTGTCTTAAATTTGAACACCATTGCCAAGACGACCAAAAAGCAGATAAAAACAGAGGGTAATGCCATTTACTTGTTTCCACATCAACCACTGTGAAGAATCCAATGTATTAAATTGTGAGATTTTTTTTTCCTGTGGCCTGATCCCTCTCTGATGATGATGAGTTCAAGCAGGCATTAAACAAATGAGTAAGGACTTTAAGCTTAGGCCTACTAGATGATACACAAGTGTCCCAGTTTGGGACTTTGAAAATGTGGTCACCCTACAAATTACCATTAGAGTGCCACATTCATTTGATATCCATTATGGTCACTCACTGTAATAAAGTTTGCCTGCCACTTCTGTTTTTCTCTACAATTTGTCATGACCGAATAGCTTTGCAAGTCACAATTCATGAAAATTACAACAGCCAGACTTGCTGAAGCAAAGATGGAATTAATTACAAATGTTTTTTTTTTTTTTAATTTATTTTATTTAGGCAATGCTAACTGCCAATTATCAATTGTCATTGTGTGTAAATATGGGGGTGTATGTGCTAATGTGTGAGTGAGAGTGGTCTTCATGGTGGACTAGAGTCCTGTCCAGGACTGTTTTCAACCTTTTTCCCAATCCTGGTGAGATAATCTTTGGGCCCTGCAATCCTAAAATGGACTGATGGAGGTTCTAGAACCTACCTACTAAACTCAGTCCATTGAGTGTCTCCATGCCTATCTTTGACCTCTAACACATCAATTCTTTCAAGATATAGGAATTATGCATTATACAATATTTATAAATGAAAGACCCGGTTACCCATAATATTGTGTCACAGCGTTACCTTAAATGCACAATGTTTGACTCCATACAGCACTATTTTGCACATTCTTCATGTTCATATGGTTATTCCCTAGAGATCTTTTCACACAGCCAGTGAGGTGGAGATCCACCCTGAACTCTTCCACTGAAAGGATTACTTCACTTAATAAATTTTTTGGCCTGTCCATAAGGCCACAGCGGCAGTACAATGTGGAGGGATGGAAGTGTTGCCCAGAAATGACTGGTTTCCATAATGAAGCTGGACCAGTATTGAGACCTGTGAAACCATCTAGCAAAAAAATTTAATTGATCACAAGAAAGCAAAATAATATGGCTAGAGGATCTTTCTTTTTATAAACAAAACATAATGTGTTTCTTAAAAGAAATGGGAGGTTGGTGGTAGCTCAGATTACAAAAGCTCAAAGAATGAAATACAAAAAAATGTATTAACATTTTGATTTATTATCCACTATGGCACACCCTCCTCACTACATTCATTGTCATCAAAGGTAACTATAATTGTCCCTGGAGTATTTATTCTGAATTTGCCCGCCAGATATAACATAAAAGTTGAACTAAAGCAGGATATTTTAACACATATTTTTTTGTTCGGTCTCTTTTGCCAATGTTGTCCACCCTTAAGATCAGCAAAGCTCAAGAATGTTACGTTGGGAGAAAATTCAAAGTGTTGTCGATCCATACCTCCATCCTTCAAGTGCTCTCAATTTAGAAACATTCTGCACCAGATGTAGGCCCTGCCCACATCCCTACACATCTAGCATAAAGATCCAAGAAGAAAGTACCTTATTTAAAGATAGTGAAGCGTACTCGATCCACTACTTTTTCAAGTCTGTTTTGCACCTTAATGTACACTTTTCGGCATCTCTACACCCCAAAATCTTGCTGTTTAATTATACATACAGACTAAAAAATCATATCACTGTACATTTGACAAAACTGTAGTGTGATTGAGGTGGCAGTTTGCAATGCAAATCACCCAGAAACAGCAACAAAAGTAAAATACCTGAATTTATTACATTCCTCCTCTCACTGTTGCACGGAGGAAAGGATAAACTTTCACCTGACTAGCTGCATTTTTTTTTGAAAATCAGTCTTCTTGGATGTGATGTTAATCTTGATTTAATAAAAAGATAAGCACACCTTTACTATGCTGAATATTTTAATTACTAGCTAAAAGTAACTTCATATCCTAATTAACTAAATAAATCTAAGTTTCCCTAAAACTTCATAAAAGTGCATAAATAAATATATACATATGTAGATCATTTTAGAACCTTTTAGATGTGCAACTTCAGGTACAAAATGTGAACTTCAGCTCGACCCTGTAGAACAATGCCTTGTCTGTTTCAAAATGCATATACAGTATATGGCTTTCTCAGAAAAATCATAGAAATAGTGTAAATGAACTCATTTTTTTTTTTTTTGTAACATCAGCACTTTGAATAAATCACAGTATCCAGTCAACTCTCATAAGAAATAACAATCCCTGATAAAAAATCTTCATTTTTTGTGCAATATACTGCATCTATCTGTGTCACGTATACAGTAGAAAGAACCCAACATTCAGTTCCATATTTGAAACAAATGATGCTTTCAAGCTTTTCCTGAGTCATCAAGAAGAAATTTCAATTTGTGAAGGATATCTCAAATGCAGTTCTTGTCATTTATATTCCCCAAATTCTTGAATGGTGTAAATTTTCTTCATAACTTGACATTCAGAGTTTGTCGAACTCTCCGAATATGCAAGAAAAATCCAGCGTTGTTATTATTGCATATACAGATGTGTAAATTCATACTTGTATTTGAAGCGACTCTCATAAATCGTAAATGAGGTTGCCTTTCAGCCTCTCATGGCGAGTCTTCAGATGACAGGCTTCTACTCTGATCTTTTCCGTTTCAATTTTTGTGGATAAACTTTAACCTAAAGGCATCTCATTACTTTAAATTAAAATTTCCTTCATCTGCTTTGCCTTCATAAACTTGCTTTCTCGATTTCCCAAAGTTGCTTCATGGCATTTTGGTCCACCCAGTGTGCAGCTATTAATGTCTGAAGTTTGTCATTAAGGTTTGTTTTTTCAAAAAAGAAACTGTTTTGCGGTGGAGAAGTAGGTTGGCCTCCTAATAACTTCAGGCAGAGTCCTGTATAAAGATCTTCATTTGCCCAAGGTTTAACATGGCGCATAATCATGAAAATTTTCAGTGCTAGTTTTCCTGAAATAACATATCCAAGGCCACTGCAGTAGAGAGGGAAAACATCAATTGGATAATCTTCATATGAGAGGTAATTCTTAGCATTTTTTGATCGTAATGGCAAATTGTTTACAAATACGTGGCCTGTATACAAATTTTGGGACATGTTTTCATTCAAAGAAAGCAAATATTTAACTAGGTTGCTTGGACTGACATATACATCAGAATCTGATTTCATGAAAAACTCTGCTTTTAGGCAGAAGTCGTACATCCATTGGAAAGCCATTCGGGTCTTCAGTGTGAGATTTTCATATGTGTCTTCGAAGTCTTGCACAATTAAATCCTTGTGTTTATCATTTTCAGATAACAATTGCTCAATGGGTTCTTTACTCTTCCCGATTAAGAACAAGGTAACAACATATTTCCCATGCCACTTACGTCTGCTTCCCCACGTTTCTCTAATAATATCTCTGGCTGTTACTTCACTTGGTCGTGTGGCGACCATGATAACCAGAAATGGAGTTATGTTTGTGCATAGAGAATCTTGTGCAATCAAATATTTGAAACTGGGTTCACCATTTCTTGTTCGATCATAAAACTGTGCCCAGTTGGCATCTTTACTGAGCTTGTTTTCATCAAACATATCTCCTTGTAAATTTAAATAGGTGGCCACTTCACTTTTAGGGGTTTGTGTAGAGTAGCTAGTTGAGGTCTGGGCAACGTCAAGTTTCTGAGAGTTATTTCCAGACCTGTCACTATTGGGATGAATTCTCTGTTCTGAATGGTATTTTCGAAGGATTTCTGAATAAACTGGTTTGTTCTCCATCTTAGGGCAAAATACAAATGCCATTACAAACATCAGAAATAGCACACAAATGCACATGTAAATCTTTGCCATCGTATGATCAGCTGTAAAAGAAGGAAAAAATTCGTTTTATTATTATGTTTGAACACAACAAGTATAAAGTTGTGAAAGTATAGAAACCTGAGCAATATCATAGGAACCAATATGGAATGACATTGCTGGCCCCTCTCTGTTTAAACAGAAGGACTCTTCTTAAGTTGCTATCTTAGCTTGCATCTGGTTTGTAGCATTGAAATCTATTCTGCAATCTAAAATGTGCAGATACTAATTTTTACAGTATACCTCTAGAATAGCAGAAATATGAGAAAAGGGCAATATTTTATGTTGTTTATTTCTCTTCTTGTTTTCTTAATGGTATTCTGACGCAAAGAGTTGGAAATGAACTTGTTCATGATTAACTGGAACAATCCAAATAAGGTCACTGAAAATAAGGAAATTTGTGTCAAGCTTTGCTGACCAGTGCTGGAGGCTCATTGACTCATTATGAAAGAAACAATGTCTGTGAATGTATGTGCTTGCTCTGAAACAGGCTGGTACCCCCACCTT
Organism: Polypterus bichir lapradei; assembly: GCA_026402145.1. Taxonomy (NCBI): domain Eukaryota; kingdom Metazoa; phylum Chordata; class Cladistia; order Polypteriformes; family Polypteridae; genus Polypterus; species Polypterus bichir. The sequence continues at coordinate 71,105,622 of JANRMT010062854.1, read as the reverse complement.
TGAGTTCGTTCACATTTTCACCTGAAACATCCCAATAACACAAGTCAAAAACAACAATTTAGAAAATCGTTATACCTGCAAATTAGTCTCTAGAAAAATATAAGCAAAAACAAGCAGTCATACTTAAATTGAATGTATCTGCAACAATTCAAGCCTGACCTTGCTTAGAAATACAAAGACCAATAATCATGTGACTCCCAGATTCAATAAGTTTCTTAGCAATGGTGACCAAGGGGCAGGATCTGATGAGTGGTCCAGGGAAAGTAGCACATGAATGAGAGGGGTTTTAGGTTAATTCCAGAGCAATCCAGACTATGTGATTGTGCCTCACCTTACTCTTCTGTCACTCCACTTCTTCTTTAAAAGCAGACCTAACCATAATCTCACTACACCATTATCCAGTGCGGTCTTTAGAGCAATCTGATTGGTCAATTTTGCTTTGGTGTGATTGGTCAGTTTGGCTTTTTTGATGCAACGAATGAGGTGAGTGTGAGACGCATAAGGAGAAATAAAGCCACATGATCAGAGAGTCGCCTTCAAAGATGCAAAGTATAAAACTGAACAGGAGGTGCGAAAGGCATGTCAAAAATAATGACAGAGTCTGAGAAGCAGGCTTTACGGCAACACGCTTGAGAAAGTGAGCGGCAGTCAAGAGAGGTTCAGACATAAGCAAATACAGAGGAAAGTTGTTGAAAGTACACATAGTGCAAGAGATAACAAATATTTTTTAATTATTCTGTTTCCTGTCTTTGACAGATGCCATGGCGAGTACAACTTAAAACTCTCCAAAATATAAAACCATGGAAAATTACAATCAATATAACACACATTTTAGATATTTTGAAAAGATATTTTTAAATGATCAAAACATTAAAGTGACATCTACATGACAATAAAACAATTGAAAGAATGTGATGAGAAGGTGACATCATCAGTCCTCTTCAATGTACTGTAAGTCTCAGGACATCTACCTCACAGCACCTTGTTCATACTTATTGTAAAGATGCTTACTTAATACAGTAAATAATACATTCTGGCTTATTTTAGTTTTTTCATCTTTAAGCATGGGCAGGTACTGTCAGCTAAGCGAACTTGTATTTCTGAAAGTTTTGTTGCATGTTGAATGTACTCTTATCATGGGGGTTGTGGTGTTCATTTGGTAGTGTTCATATTTGAAGTGTTATTTTTGCTATTTATATTTTATTTTAACTACATGCTGCCTATTTTTCTTTATATTTTTTCATTAAAAATGATGGCTTTTTACTTTCTCGTATACATAGTATAGAGAAAGTACAGGATTCGTGAAAAAATCTGACCTCAAGATTTTGATGAATCTTGACGTTTTGGACCTTCCTGAGTCCGAAAATACCCTTTTTAAAATTATGTCTGTCTCTGTGTCTGCGTTTTTGTGTGTCTTTATGTAAACATGATAACCCGAAAACGCTTTGACCTAGGTCAATGAGATTTTTGTACACCTGCTTTATGTCAAATATAAGAAATCCAATCAAATTTTGGGCCACTTCCGGTACTTTAACTGAATGCTTTACAAGTAAACTATGGTTATAATTACAGATAGATGATTCAGATTTTTTATAGCTATTTATGATGATAAAAAGCAAGCAGATATGACATTTGAGAAAAATTACTCAACCAGAAGTAGTATTTTATTTAAACAACCATCCAAATTCTTTGCATCATGAAAATATAAATGTGTACACGATATTAAAAACTGTATTCAACATAACACATATTCTTTCAATAACTATTATTCATTTTATTTTAATTTATAACTCATCAGTTTAACAACATTGTATAAACATTGAATATGCCATGCATAAAGGTGTAATGGGAACAACAAACTGCTACGTCTCCTTCGTGACCTTGGTAAAACATTTAATTTTATGATTTTGTTTTTATTTCTGCTATCATTATCATAATTAAATGTTTTACCTATTGCAATTTATTGTAACAAACATTATATAATACTAACACTTTGTGTTTTTAGGTGACTATAACTCTTTTTAATTATAATTTTAACATAAAGTTTGATTATAAGTAGAGATAAATGATTGTATATCGATATTATCAGTTAGTTATGATGAGCAACAAAGACATTTGATATTTGGGAAATATTGCGCGACTGGAAGTGGTTCTGATGACCTTTTCCTCTATCTAAGTATATGAGAAAGTCGAGGAGAGCACACACCAGATTTCTGTGTTTAAGCCTAAAAGATTCAGAATGATCCCACTCTTCACATTCTGTACTTTGTCTTTTCCCTGACTCTCATCGCTATATATTCAAAAGGTCACGTAGCTTCTGTTTTTATATGAACATTTTTGTTATTCTACTTATTTATTTTTTCAGCACAGTCTAACTTTTTTGATATTTTTATTTAAAAGTTCTTTATAATTTCTTAAAGTTCTTTGTAATATACAGACATAGACAAAAGTGTTGTTAACCTAACAGCTTGTTCAAAAAATGCTGAAGGCCTCCTGAAAAGTGATTAAATGAAAAGTAATTGTCTTATGTATACCTGCATGTCTTTGATATGTCATGTGTGAAAAGAGATAAAGTATTACTTATTCTATAGATACTCTAAAATGGCTTGAACACATTTGTTGCTAACCCTAGAAAAGACCCTAAAAATTTGATTACAGTGTTTTTTCAAACTAGCTGTTTTCTTTAATTAGTATCACACGTCTTCAACTGTGCAATCAGTCATTCAGCCTATTTAAATGGAGAAAAGACACTCTACTTTTTGGTATCACTGTGTGTCAAACACTGAACATGAAACTGAGAACATCGAACTGAGAAAGCAAACTATAGAGTTGTCTTTGGAGTTCAAAAAGAAAATTATAGACAAGCATGTTAATGGCAAAGGCTATAAGACCATTTCCTAGCAGCTTGACGTTCTTCTGACAACAGTTACAATTATTATTAAGAAGTTTGAGGTCCATAGGTCTGCAGCCTACATCCCTGGACATGACTGCAAGAGGAAAATTGACCCCAGAGTGGGCAGAAGTATAGGGAGAATGTTAGACAAAAATCCAAGGACATCTTCCAAAGAGTTACAAGCTGTACTTCAAGGTCATGGTCCATCAGTGTTTGATTGCACCATCCATCACTGTTTGAGTGACAGTGGGGTCACTGGACTCCATAGTTGAAAGAAAGGAATAAAAAAATCCAGACTGGAATTTACTAAAATGCATTTTGTCATGTCACAATGCTTCTGGGATAATGTCTTATGGACAGATGAGACAAAACTAGAGCTTTTTGGCAAGTCAAATCATCTCCATGTCTACAGATAAAAATATGAAGCTTTCACAGAAAAGAACACCATACCTACTCTGAAACATGGAGGCAACTCAGTTATGTTTTGGGGCTGCTTTGCTGTGTCTGGCACAGAGTGCCTTGAGTCAGTGCAGGGAACAATGAAAGGGTACCCACAAATTTCCAAATTTGTCCACATCTGTACATCAAGTTAGAGTAAATGTTTAATTGATGCCTGAGCAAATTTAGATTGTATGTGCGTATAAGGAGCATTTTCAGGTATGCATAGACTTTTTTGTCATGGCATCAGAGAATAGCGATGTGTTGCATTTTGGTCAGATATGTAATAAGAAATTCACTGTACTCTGCACTCACGAAAATACTACTGCTACTCTTATTATGAATAAAATGCTGAAATGGCCTAGGATTAATGAATGTTGGTGTGGGTGTGCGTACTACGAGCGCTGTGAAGCAGACTAATTTACCATCAAGGAATAATTCCCACCTTGTAACCAATATTGTGATAACAGCCATCATCCATGGCCTTCTATTGCAATAGTTGAATTCAGAAAATGAATTTATGAATGAAAGGATGTCAATGTCAATGTCACTTTATTTATATAGCACATTTAAAACAACATAGTAATGCTGCGGTTAAAGTGCTTTACAATAATAGAATAAAAGAAAAAACAATAAACAATAAAACATAAATAGTAATAAAATATATGAACATAAAATAAGATAGATAATAAATAGGAATGATGTTATATGATCACAAAGAGGAAAACCATCAGTATTACTGAAGGTCACTGAATGCAAGTGAAAAGAAGTGAGTTTTTAATCTTGTTTTGAACTGTTCAATTGTAGACGACTCCTTAATATGATGAGGTAGAGAGTTCCACAGGCGAGGGGCAGCAGCTGTAAAGGCCCTGTCCCCCTTGGTTTTACATTTGGTACGAGGGAAAACAAGAGACAACTGACCAGAAGATCTAAGCACTCTGGATGGCTGGTGTAAAACACACAGTTCAGATAAATAGGCAGGAGCGAGTCCATGTAACGATTTAAAAACTAGCAGCAAGATTTTAAAATCAATTCGAAAACTGACAGGCAGCCAGTGTAACGAAGCTAAAATAGGAGAAACAGAGTCATACTTCCTTGCCCCAACCAGAAAGCGAGCGGCAGCATTTTGGACCAGCTGTAACCTGTGTATCAGAGATTTGTTAATCCCAGAATACAGCGAATTGCAATAATCGAGGCGAGAAAAAATAAAAGCATGAGTAGCTTTCTCGAGATCTTTAGAAGATAAAAAAGGCTTTATCTTACCTAATAGACGAAGTTGGAAAAAGCAACTCTTGACAACAGAATTTACTTGTTTCTCAAAAGAGAGGTTGCTATCAAAGGTAACACCAAGATTGCGGACTTGAGGTTTGGAAAAGGCAGAGAAAGAGCCGAGAAGTCCAAGACCAATTTGGGCTTTAGCTGGTGGACCCACTATAAGCACCTCCGTTTTATTTTGATTTAGATCAAGAAAATTATTGGCCATCCAGGATCTTAGTTCAGACAGACAGTTGTGGAGTTGATTTGTTGCAGAGTTGCAGACGGGAATATAAACCTGAGTATCATCAGCATAGCAGTGAAAAGAAATGTTACATTTCCTAAAAATCGCTCCAATAGGGTGAAGGTATATAGAGAATAAAATAGGACCTAAAATGGATCCCTGAGGGACACCATATTTAAGAGGAACAGTAGATGAAAAAGAGGAATTTAAAGTCACTGAAAAGTGTCTACCAGTTAAATATGACCTGAACCAGTTAAGAGCAGCCCCTTTAAGCCCAACAAGATGTTCGAGCCGCATCAGCAATATTTCATGGTCAATGGTGTCAAAGGCAGCGGACAGGTCAAGGAGGACAAGGACTGCCGCATCACCTGAGTCAGTAATAAGAGAGATGTCATTGAACACTTTCAGGAGTGCCGTTTCAACACCATGATAACGCCTAAAACCAGATTGGTAGGTCTCAAATAAATTATTGGAGTTAAGGTGATTGACCAATTGATTATAAATAATTTTTTCTAGTATTTTAGCCAGAAATGGGAGCTGGGAAATTGGACGAAAGTTGGTTAAAACTCCAGGATCTAATCCTGCCTTTTTTAGATGGGGACGGACTGCAGCATGTTTAAAAAATGAGGGCACAACCCCCGAACTAATAGTATCATTTATAATGGCTAGTAAAGATGGGCCCAACACATCAAAGGCTTCCACTAAGAGACGTGGTGGTACAATATCGAGGGGGCTGGAAGCTGGTTTAAGGGTGTCAATAGTTCTTTTTAGCATTGAAAGTGAGACTTGATCAAAGGAATCTAGAACAATGTCATGATTAACAGTAGGAAGTTCATAGCTAGTTTGAACAATTTTGCTGACAAAGAATGATAGAAACTGCTCACATGAATGAACAGTGCTATTTAACCCCATCGTAGAATGAGGGTGAATGGCCGCATTAATTGAATTAAATAAAACCCTAGGATTGTTTGAATGGCGGGATACTAAATTGGCAAAGAAGTCATGTTTCGATTTCTTAACTTCTGCCTGGAAAAATCTGTTTAGAGATAGTCAGTCCATCTTTTTTCCAACGCCGTTCAGCAGTTCGACAGGCGCGGCATAAGGATGAAACATTATTCTTCTCAGGTAAAATCTGGAAATACAATACACAATTTTATTAATCAGAAGTCAGTTCTAGTACATGATCAAAGATATTGAGTGCTCTTGATATTTCCTTTTGAAGATATTGAACAAATATATTTATTTTTGTTATTATTTTAAATAAACAATAGTTTTTGTGTGGCTCAGAGATGTAATGGCTAGCCCTGGAGAAAGGTTTCAAATCTCAAGCCAGTGACTTTATTTGTGGAGTTTGTTCATTACTTTTGTGTCTGCATTGGTTTTCTCTGAAAACTCTGATTTTTGTTTCTCTCAAAACCCAAATATATGCATGTTAGATTAGTTGGTCCAATATGACCAGTGTAAATGTTTGCATTATTTGCCTGTGGCATGGAGTTGCAGGGCTGTTTCCTACCTTGCTCTCAGTACCGCTAGGATATCATTGTGGCTTCCAGCAACTTGGGATTTGATGATGTGCATTCAAGAAAAAGTGGATTACTATTTTAATTTTCCTTTTTTGTTCTTTAATTTAAGATTATACAGAAATGGTAAAATGAGCACATGATTGCACCAAGTGTATCTTATTACAATGCTTACTTAGGATTTTAATAGACAAGAAAACAATATGCAGTCAATATCTGTGAAGTATCCAGTTGAGAGCAGCATGTCTGCGGTGTATAAGAAAGATTGTTGTGCTGATTTTATCTGAGCATGGTTGCCAAAGACATGTATTGCCAAGTGCAATATGTTAAAGTTAAGAGTCAAGACATAGAAATCTGACATCATAGTTCCCACCCCAAAGCAAAGGTTCAATCTATTTGGCAGTGGGGTACATCTTCACCAGTGGATGGAGTTTTTAGGTAATATGGTACTAAAGCTATTTTGATATACTATATACTGGATGGAGACACCAGATACACTACACTGGAGGAAACGTTTACTTCGCAACTGACCTGCAAACAAGTAGAAACATCCTACCTAACTCTGCTTAACCTGTCTCCACAGTGGTCTTACCATTGTCAATACTACAGTATAAGTGAATTATAAAAGGGTGTTCAGAGTAGTAGAAGCAGTGGTTTTCCACATAGTTGTCAACCTAGGTGATGTTCCCAATGTGGCGGTCAATTAAATAGGTTTGAGTTAGTTCAGAGTCCCACAGTTAATATTTTTTAATCCATCAACAGATATCAATTGTAGATCTCTTGGTATATGCATAGGATACTTTATATCGTAATATATTTTTACATTCTTCTAGCTTTCAACCTTGATCCCTTCAGAATAATCTGCCTACCTCCCAATTTTTATGTTATTCTGTTCAATAAAGCAAGTACAGTAGATTGTCTTTCCTTGGTTTGCAAGGTACTGGCAATCCTAATGTTCAGTCCTGGGTTCAAAAATGGCCAAAATGAAACAGCTTTCCCAAGAAACATTTTAAACTATTGTTGTTTTGCAAAATGAAGCTTATTCCATGCAACAGATGGTCAAGAAATTGAAAGTTTTATATAAAGTTGTTCAATACTGTCTTGGCAGGAGAGGGCAAACTGAATTTAACCAAGACAAAAAAATGGAGAACAACTGCACAAAAGGACACGTGCATTGAGAAACAACCGTCTTACAGGTTCTCAGCTGGATGCTTCCTTAGATGCAAAGCAAATACAAGTGTCATCTGCAACAGTGAAAAGAAAAGGAGAAAATGGGCAAAGTTTAGAATCACCCAGAAATCCACCATTCAATGTCTGTGCTCTTTTGCTCATTTTAACCTTTCTGTTTGTTTGCCAATTTCAGATATGGCTGTTTCTTTGAATCACCACCTCTAAGGCCAGCATCCTATAATCATCTTTTTACTGGGATGAGCCAAGAGACTATATTATTAGGATACTGGGGTGACAGATGCTGAAATGAAGCTTTTTCGTCATATGTGAATAATAAATTAATAATCGGTCATTTTAAGCAATAATAACCATTAGGAACACTAGTAATGGCTGGGCTGTATTCGCAAATCAATTTAATGGTATCTTGACAAAAAAGCATTAACTTATGTCAAAAATATTAAATAAGTATTATGTAACTTTAAAGTATTTATGTTAAATAGGGCTCTTTGGAAAGCATACCATCACAAGGTAATTTATAAAGTAAAATAGGATGCACTTCCTGAAAACACGTACAATTTCTCTTATATGTATATGTATGTACAAAGATACTGCATGCGTATATACAGTGCTGAGATGAGAATGTTGAGATGGATTTACAAAAAAGAACAGAATAAGAAATGAGAAAATCAGAGGTACAACAAAAGTGTGAGAGATATCAAAGAAAGTAAGTTGAAGTGGTGTGGACATATGATGAGGAGAGACAACAAATATGTGGGCAAAATAATAGTGATGGGAATAAAAGTACAGAGGAAGAGAAGAAGAAGAAGGCCAAACAGGGGTGGATGGATAAAGTGAAAGGGGCTTGACTGGCAAAGAGGTGCAGGACTGAGAGGTTAAATTCCATTATACCAAAGTGAGGAAATTTTCAGAACGAAAAAAATGTAACGAAATGTAAATTTTAGTATAACGAAGATTTTTCTACCAAAAATGGCCACCAAATATAATAATGCAATGCAAAAAATATTTAATGCTGCTCCTACACTTGTAACGGTTGTCTTGAATATGTGTTGGTGTCACTAGCAGTTTGCACCTTTCCCCATTCCTGTTAAGGATGGAATGGCTGAATGTGTAAGTCCAGCTAGTGGTACATTGGGAGGGGAGCACATGGCTCAGAGGGCCAAACAAACTGTATAGGGAGAAGCCAACCTTGTGTAAATGTATGGCAGGAGAAAGGAGGAGGAGGAGAGAGAAGAGAGCACCAGGCCAAAAGGAGAAGAAGACACCCCAAAAAAAGGCAAGAGGGAAAACTACTCAACCTGCTTAGAAAAATTCAAGTGAACCCGGGTTCATTTCTGTCAGAATTATTTTTCCTTTTTTTTATGAACGTGGTGAAGTCATTCGGGAGAGTACCTGATGGGCCAGCATAAGGGACTGAGTAGTAGTATGTTTCCCTGAACAGGAGGTATGGTTCGGTGCATCCTTCCCTGCAACAGACTATAGATGTTCATCTCTAACAAGGAATATTTAAAGAAGACTGGTTTCATTAATTTGTTTTCACATTTGTGTATTAGGGGTGTAATGTTCTTAATTGTTTTGTGTCGTGATTCGTGTTGGGGGGATGGAAGTGCTACAGTGTGGTATTATGTATACAGGGGTTTGTTTGATGTGTCGAATGCCTTCTTTTACTAGTTAATAATATTTTTCTTGTAACTCTACTTTGCCTTCACTGGTGTGTTTTTGTACTTGTGGTGGTGTAGTTGGGAAGTAGTGTTGGTCGCTCGTAACCCGGATCATTTCTTTATTTTTTTTCTTTCTCTTTACTGGCCTCTATGACGGCAGCGAATATTATAAACTTTCTGTGCCGAATCTCAGGAACCTTGCAACAGGTGGTCTCAAAAAGAGATACAGTCTCTTGCAAAATTTCTGGTCTCGGGCAGACACGACGAGTGTCTAGGCTTGACACCATACACATAGCTGATTTCTGAATCAGTGCTCCACCGAGTGCCCATGTGGGTAGTTGTGTTGTGTGTGGATACTGTACTGTTCGAGTTTCATAGCACTTCTCAAAGATTTCTTTGAGATTAACAAAATAAAAGGAGAAACGGCGTCAGGTTACACTGAAAGAAAAATTTCTGGCTGATTCCGGAATGAAGAAAAATGATGTAGCGAAAGTATTTTCGAATCATGCCTTCATTTTCATCTAACGACTCATTTTCATTCTGCATTTTCATACCTGTATTTCTATTAAAAAAAGTTAGATCTAATGTCTCCTTTTCATTCTGTATTTTTATACCTGTATATAAAAAAGTTATATCTAACATCTAATATTCAAATAAAATATTCTTTCCAGTTTAAGAAGTGTTGTTCTTTTATACTGTACAGGTACTGTATTGTCAAGCTTGGGTCAGAGAGTTGCACGAGGGAGACAGAAAGATAAGTCCAGGTTTCCAAAGAAAATACAGGTATTTTATTAATGAACAGAGAAGGCAGGTACAGTCTCAAGACTTCACTCAAAATAGGAGTTGTTAGGAGCCACAGCATAGGTGATCAACATGCTTTAGCTCCCATCTTCAGTTTAGAAGAACACCAGCGGCTCGGAAACACCACTGTGGCAGATGCATTCTGGAGAACACAGATCAGGAGAGTATAAGGAAGAACAGACAAAAGCCCGGTGTTAAATGTTAAACATTGTGTGATGAGCACGGTACACAGAGGACAACCAATTGCTTTGCCCTTGGTTTATTGTTTAGACACAGCAGAGCAGTTACGGAGCTGTCCTTGCGCTGCTGCTGTTGGACATGGCAAATCGCCGAAGGCCCCAGTCACAATACTATGTGTATTTTCCCCATATTTGCTATAACATAATATTTTTATTGTCTGGTGAGTTTCGTTATAATGAGATTCCACCTGTATATATACAGGTATTCCCCAGGTTACGGACACCCAACCTATGACTTACAAACAGGGCCGCAGCTGTGACACATGTGCCTAATTAATGGCCGCTCTGTCATCTTCGGCCTGGGGACGCTGCAAGCGGTGGCTGGACGGAGGCGATTTCGCTGCTCGCGCAGTGTAGTGTCCCTCAGCAGCTCCCGGCGGCAAGAGGTGACCCGTGGTCCATAGTCACCGGGGCCACAACTATCGCTCGTGTGCAGGACGGAGGCTTGATGGGGCGGTTTGCTGCCTGCCCACCACACACGGCTGCCCCGTTTGTTCTCAGTGGGAGGCTGGTAATGCTGCAAGCGGTGACCCAGTTGTGGCTGAATGGAGGCCATTGAGGGTGAATGAGGCGGCGGGGGTAGCATTGTAGGGTGGCTGCCTGTTGAATGGGGGTGGTGGTGGGCGATTCACTACCTGCCTTTGGCCGCACCGTGTTCGTTCTCGGTGGGCGGACGCTGCAGGCAGCATACTGTAGTGGAGTTGACTGTGTAGTGAACCACCCCTCGCCGCCCCCATTCATTCTCAATAGCAAGCCTGCTTGTACTGTTACATACACAGCAGGAAGTTGTCTCTTGTCAGTACATCAGACGTGTTGATGACGGGTGCCTTCCTGCTGTGATAGCGTGTACAGTGTTGTGCAGAAGAGCTCATCTTAAACTTTTGTCTTCACCCTTCAAGAATGTCTCTGAAACACAAATCTGATGCAAGTGCTGGTGATATAGTAAAGAAGAGAAACACCATCACCATTGAAAATAAAGTAGAAATAATTAAAAGGTCAGCGAGAGGTGAAACTCCATCATTCATTGGCAGAGCACTTGGTTACAGCCGGTCAACAATAGCATTTATTAAAATAATGTACCTGTTCCAACTTACATACAAATTCAACTTAAGTACAAATCTACAGTCCCTATCTCGTACGTAACCCAGGGACTGCCTGTATATATACTGTCAATGCCCAAATTATTAGGAACAAATGTACACCTGGATAACCATGCAATTGTCTCATCAGCCAGTCATGTTGCAGCAGCACAACACATAAAATCATGCAGATACAGGTCAAGACCTTCAATTAATGTTCACATTAGAAACCAGAATGGGGAAAAATATGATCTCAGTAAATTCAACCATGGCCTGCTTGTTGGTGCTAGGCAGGCTTGTTTGAGTGTTTCTGCAACTGCTGATCTCTTGGGATTTTTATTGACAATAGTCTCTAGGGTTTACTCAAAATGGTGTGAAAAACAAAAAGCATCCAGTCAGAATTTGTTGATGTGAGTGGCCAGTCTGGTTGGGGCTGACAAAAAGGCTACTATCTCAGATAACTGCTCTGTACAATTATGATGAGCAAGAAAGCATCCCAGAGTGCACATCAAGATCAGCCTGGAGGTGGATTGGTGACAATAGCAGAAGACCACATCAGATTCAACTCCTGTCAGCCAAGAACAGATAGTTAAGCGTGCAGTGGGCATAGGCTCACCAAAACTGAACAGTTAGCGCTGGAAAAATATAGCATCATCTGATGTATTTCAGTTTCTACTGAGGCATTCAATTGGTAACATCAGAATTTAGCACCAATAGTATAAATCCATTACCCGACCTGCCTTGTGTCTACAGTTCTGGTTGGTGGTGCTAGTGTAATAGTGTGGGGAGCTTATTAAGGACACATTACGGGCCTGTTAATAGCAATTAATCATTGCTTGAATGGCATAGTTGAGTATTGTTGGTGACCATGTGCATCTCTTCATTGCCGCAATGTACTCATTTTCTAATGGCTACTTGTAGCAAGATAATGTACAATATCAAAAAAGCAAGAGTCATTTCAGACTGATTAAATGAACATGACAATCAGCTCATTGTTCTTCAGTGGCTTTCACAGTCATCAGATCTGAATCCAACAGAACCTCTTTAAGATGTGGTAGAATGGGAGATTTGCAGCATTACTGGCAAAGCTGTAGATATTATGCAATTATGTCAGCATGGATCAGAATCTCAAGAAACATTTCTAACATCTTCTGAATTTTTATTTTTTTATTTTTTAAACAAACCATTCAGTTAGACTATGTGAAACATCATCAGCTGAAAAGCTGAAAACTGTCATTAGTGTTAACTTCTTTTGCATAGAACATACTGCTGTTTTTGATACCCAAAGAAGACATGTCTGTTCAGCCCTTGTGTTGCTTCATACTCTTTTTTAGTCTTTCTAGTCCTTCTATTTTATTCACTGCACAAAGCATATCTGTTGACATAAAACAAGTTCTCCCTGGTTATCACAAGCTCCATTTACTGGTTTCTAGAGATAATATCTGAACAAGATGAAATTCCATGGTGTTTTGAATACAAAAAGTGTATCACCTTGAATCCACTCATAACTAAACAAGGGCAGTTTAAAAATCTAGCATGCAATAGTCATTGCAACATATTTATATATGATGTCAACTTTATAGGAAATTTACTTTGGAAATATGTAAATTTTCTACACAGGCAGCTAAACTCATCTCAAAACTGTGAAGGATCTGGCCCTGTGAATAGTGTTATATTGCAGGCCCCATTTCAAATAGAAATTTGTATATTGGCAGTCAGTTTAACTGCTGGGTTTTGTGGTTTAGTCACAAATAATTCACAAGCAAAAATCTGACTAGAGAGCGAGGCCTGTGATGAGAATGAGGGTTGATATTTTCAGCTTTCTATCTCAGTATCAGTTGATTGGATACAGATTTCAACTGTGACCTCCAATTTATGAGCTAAACTTAGTACATTTGAAAAACTCATGATTTAATCTTAATGCTGTAATGCTTGCATAAACCCAATACAGAAGATCACAGAATAATTAATATTTTAGTGCTCTTGCATAGAGGGATCACCAAATAATATATACTTTAGGGTTCTTGCCATTAATGAATCATTTAGTATATAAGGTTACAACAGCTGCAAAAATAAATTAAAATACTGAGAATGATGAAAAGCACTGAAAGATTGAGGCTTCATGGCATTTTACTTTCGGGTTCATTTCATATCTCTGTCATCTTTAGTGTGGTGTCTGCGTATCTTGGCATGAGGTTACATATAGGACTCTGGCTTCTTGCCACCTTCAGGGTCACTGGTAATTCTAAACTAGCTTGATCTGAGCAAGTGTGCACTGTGATGCACTGAGAGCTCTTGTAGAGCTGGCTCATGTCTTGTGAAAGTTGATAACCCGTGCATTGATCAAGAAAGACTGAAAATCATCATTCACAGAAAACCAGCAAAACTAAACACATACAAAACAAGTTTTCATGCAGTGTGTTAATCATTTATTCCAGTTATAAATAAACTAGTATTTCTTAACTTCATATATAAAGCAGTTTTTTAGAATAATCTCTTTTATATTCTTAAATGAAAAGTGAGAGTAACTGACTTCTTTTTTAGATAGATAGATAGATAGATAGATAGATAGATAGATAGATAGATAGATAGATAGATAGATAGATAGA
>JANRMT010062854.1:71081579-71091686 GCA_026402145.1 Polypterus bichir lapradei | reverse complement strand
AGATAGATAGATAGATAGATAGATAGATAGATAGATAGATAGATAGAGTGGACTGTAGGGGGTGCTCCAACACCCCAAAACAACTTGATAAACAAAAGGATTTTATTTACCATGTGTTGGCCTCCAATCCTGAACGCTGAATCCAGAAGGCTGATCACTGCACCACTATGCCACAATTCCTGATAGATTATAAACAATAAATCCCGAAAAGACTTAAGCAGTTTCTTTCCTTTTGAAACAGACTTTATGGTGGTTCAACAGTTGAGATGAACCTGACATGCTGAAAAAGGAGCAAGCATGGACAGAAGACTTTTTTTTTTTTTTACAGAAACCCTGTTGGTCAGCGGTGGTTAGGTTATCAAGATTAGAATCCCAATCACAGAATCAAGCAGGCTGTTGGAACCATATGCCCAACGAAGGGCAGAAGAAATGACCATAAGAATCTAAAGTGGCAAGGTTAGGCTTTTGCTGTATTAAACTGCTGAGTTTTAAATAAATGTAGGTCCTCTTTCTGTAGTACTTACTGGTGCCATAAAAGGACATTGGTGTGTCAGTGTCATTAAAGAGATTTATTCATAGTAAAAAATAACAAACTGCAGTCGTGCCAGCTTCTTCTTACTATGGGTGCAGCTGCTAAATTCAGGACAGGAATCCTTATCGTGTGTAGGGCTATTTTCATCAAGCACCACCCTGCAGTATTGAATCATCTAATAGGTAGGCACTTTAAATATACCTGGTCTAGGGATGAATATTCAGGTTATTGTAACAGGTAGACTTAAAGAGGCAGTCCCTATTTATAGAGGAGAGGAGAGAAAAGTGAAAGGCGCATTCATTTAGCACCAAATTGGGCATTATGGTGTTGAAAGTTGCTATACAAGTATTACTGCATAATAAATATCCTAATTATTGACTATTTTAACTTAAAAAAATATTTAGGAGTTAGCAAGACTTGCCTGAATAAAGGCTGTGACACTAACTGTGTTTCTCATGTTACAAAGCCAATTGCACTGCCAAGATTGGACCTAACGTCAGATGGCTCTGCAAATTATTTTTGACAGAATTAAAAATAAAGCAGCTCAGTAGTTCTGAAAATCCTATGACTGTTCTGCACTGGGATTAAATTTACATTGGATAGAATAACCAGGTCAGTAAAGAAGACAGGCTGGTCAATGGCTAAAGATATTGTGCCTATTTGTACCATAGGGATACTTCTTTTGCAGTAGTGATGAGACTGGTATCATGATGCCAGAAAATGAAGATGTATATGAAGAGAATTTAGTTCAGGCTTAACAGACAGTGTGTCGGTGGTCTGCCATGGATGACTTATTCAGTTATCTGTGTACCTTTCTTAGTGGTTGGCTGGGTGCAGATGGCACGTTTGATGTTTACTTTTAACAGAAATGCCAAAAATTGGTTACATGCCAAGGCCATCAGAACAACCCCCCCCCCCCCCGAATATATATGGATTAGCTAAATGCAGGTGGTCAATGACCCTAAACCTTTCTTACAATATTTACATAAATAGTTGCTTCGAATCACATAGAGAGTCTTGTCTTTATACATGGGCATAAGAGCACCACAGTCCTCCCATTCACCACCTGCTAATATACCACAAGTCAAATAGGCAAACAATGGTGTGAGAATAATAAAAAAAAAATGATAAAAGACAGTATGCACTAATAATTACATTATCTTTCGATTTAGTTTGATTGCTGTTTCCCGGATTAGATCTTCTATGTGTGTGCGTTGTTACTGTGGTAATATTTTTTGTTGTAACTACGCTATTGTCATGTATCAGAGCCACTGTTACCACAAATACCAAAATGCACTTGTTCCATAAAATTGAAAGTGACCCTTTGCACCCATTGAATCAACTGATATTTAGAGGATTAATGCCAAGTTTAAGCTTAAGTATTTAATCCTCTGATTTTTCTCTGAGCATGTAGTTAGACAACTGACAGTAACTTTCACCTGGTCATCAAAGCTGCCCTGTACATAATAATGTAGATATGAAACCCACTTAAAGAAGGACTGTCTTTACTACAGGTACCTGCACCAGCATATTAATGGCAAGTAATTCTTGTAATGCTGCTAACAGCCACATTTCTGATGCAGATCTCAAATGCCTCTGACTCAAGTTAATGTCCTTCTCAAGGTGTTTTGAAGTAGAAAGAAGCTTTACATAGCTATGAAGTAAAACCCTGCTGCATCCAAAATCATTTTTATGCCGTTAAAACCAAGCAGGCTCTTTATAGCTTAGCATATAGTATGACCAACTTGTTTAAATTTTTGTGTTTCTAAAATCAAATGTGTTAGGAATTCACAAGAACAGGGTCCTTTGTAAAAAGAATGCCATGGTGCAGAGTGTGTACAGATGCTGTCTCACAGTTCCAGGGTTCAAATTCCAGCTAGATCTCTCTATGTGGAGCTTGCAGGTTCTCCTCTTGTTCTTACTGGGTTTCCTCCCCACACTGAGGATTACCCCTGCATCTGAAGGACATGGAGTGTATAAATTGGCCTAGTGTGGGTGTATGACTGCATGTACCCTGTGTGGTCCCTGCCTTATGTTTAGGGGAGCCAGAATAGGCTTCAGCCTTTCAGCGCTGTATTGGAATAAGTGGATTCAATCAATGGTATGACCTTTCAAAAGAACCCCTAAGCTTTTCTCCTGAAGTGATGTTTTAAAGATTGCTTCTGTTCGCTACAAGGGCCAACCATTTTATCATTTGCAAAGACAAATACGATCATTTGTAACAGGATGGGAAAGTGTAGACAGGGAGAGATTATTCTGCTCAAGTTTCTAGGGGAGATCACATGTGTGTCTAGTAATTAGGGACTGGGCTGTCTGGTGTTTAAGTAGAGGTGGCGTTAACCGGAATGGACTGGGCAGCTTAAGATGTCTTATTTGATGTGAAAAACAGATGGAATCGAAGAGTCCTGGCACACCTGTAACAGAGGCGTGAATGGGTGCTTATGTTAGGACTTGCTCCTGGAATTTCTATCATTTCAACCATTTTGGTGATAAGGGGTTGTTATAGGTGCATTTTCCCCTTCTTGCATGCAGCCATTTGTCACCCGTGGAGGAAATATATATATATATATATATATATATATATATATATATATATATATAACTGCAGTTATAATAATAATAATAATTCATTACATTTATATAGCGCTTTTCTCAGTTATGTCACTGAGAGCGCACTTCAGACATGTCTCCCAGCTGCTAAGCCCATTGGGCCGGCTACATGGACACTGGCGGGCCTCAGATTTTGACCCTGGGTTATTACATTGGTAAGTGGCCCTGAAAGGAACAGTCTGGCTTCTTTGACACTGATTACGCCCTATCGCTCAGGTCTTCAGTGGCGACGTGCTCCCAGCAGCTTTGTTCCTTTGTCTGCTATTGTACACCGCCTGGCTCTGCCTCACTACTCTCAAAGGCAGCTTGTATGCAACACTGTTTTCCTGGATCTATGTGAATCAACCCAAACAGCCAATGGACTTAGCAGCTTAGCAGCCGGGAGACATGTCTGAAGTGCTCTCTAAGTGGTGTATCTGTGCCGCACCCCTACATTGTCTGCTACTCACAGGTTGTTTTATAACAGACTTCTCAAGGTATTACCATATATGTATGGATGAATGTGCATCCTGATGGAAATGGACTCATACCTGGACAGGAGGCAGACACAGGGGATGGCCTCAGAAAACAGCACAGAAGATACAGCCAGACTGGTATACTGGCAGGAATGGATGGGAGTTCCTCACCCAAGCACAAGGCCTTTATGATTGCTGAACATTGTGGGTGCATCTCAGCCGGAATGGTTAGTGTTGTTGTTGCCAGGTGGGAAGCTAGAGTAAGTGAAGGGCACCAAAAGGCTACCTTCTGCGCTCATGACACTCGGCTTACACTGGAGTGCAGCATCTCTTCTGGCAAGTCTTTGTTTGGACATCTGCAGGGCTGCATGTGAGTTGTGGTCCTATAAGGTTACCCTTTTGGGTTCCACTAGTGATATTGAGAAGTGAGTTCTTTCTCTTGGGGTGGTTCTGCCCGATCTAGAAGTGCTTTCTGGACATAGTGATTTACACCAGAAGTACTCCCTGGTTAGGTTCAAAAGGGGGTGCTTTACACACCCTGGGGAGTTGGAGTTGACAGGAAGAAAAGATAGTCTGGGAGGAGTGCAGGACAGGGAAGGAACTAGAATTGTGAACATTTATTTAAAAGAAGCCCATGACAATCATTGAATGTGCCCATTTACTTTTATAGTCAGTGTCTACAAGTGTATCTGCCCTCTAGGAATCACCAGTGTGTTTCATGATACACTTACAAGTACTCCCAAACTCAATTATACAGGAATGACACTGAGTCAGCAATGATCCGAACAACACATCTTTGAACTAATGAAGGTAAGCCATTTGAACACAGGGAGACCACTAAGACTTGGCTTAGAAGGTCCCCAACTGGGAACCCAACTATGCACAGGCATGGGCTTGACTATAGTTATTTTTCCTCAGGGGAGACATATTTGAAAGTTGAGCTAATAAATTCATTTGACCGTAACTGCTGCATTGTCACTATGGAGGTACAGCCCCAGGATGCTGGGTTCTGTCTGATTTTTTTCTTTTATTGGTGTAGTTTCCTCTTGCATCCCAAGCATTTGCATGTTAGGTTAATCTGTAATTCTAAATTAGTATTGTGTGAGTGATTTCTAGGGTTTTAAATGTATGTCTACCTGAGATGCAGTGCCAAACATTCCAGGCTGTCTAGAGTCCCATGTCACAGAGATAGGCTCCATCTCCCAGTGACACATGGTTTGGTTAACGGTTATGATAATAATTGTGGTAGGCAAAGTCTTGAAATTTTTGGCTATGTCAGGTATACTGAGCAAATCAGAATATATATTGTTAAGGGGGCTGGGTTAAGGGGCGATAAGTGTGCCAACAGGCTCAGCATTTGTTAAGCCTTTTTGAAATGTGTCTAGCTTGCACATCAGAGTAGCTGTAGTACTCTCAGTGTTCCAGTTCCCGTACCTGTGCTACACCCTGTACAGGACAAAGGAGCCTTAGGATGGATTAAGTTCACTGAATATGAATGGGCAATGATGTAGAGGATTACATGATTGGTAAAATGGTGCATTTTAAAGTGAATGATTAAATTCATCTAAACATGAGATATGGTTTTACACTATATTAGCTCTTCTATTATTGACAATAAAACACATGATTAGGACTAAATAGAGGACATAACATGGCTGGATTAGGAAAAAACAAACAATAGCAAGAAAAAGATAAATAATGCATTTATGTGCATAACATTGTGCAATCCAATGGGAAAATCTATAGTAGAATTTCATAAAGCAAAATATCAGACATAGTTACTAAGCCCTTAAATGTCTTATGTGTAGAACATTGCCTAAAATATACTATTCAATTTGACCTTATTACCTTTAATCTTAGTAACAGACACTTAGATCATTAACAGAACAAAGAATTTTAAACATAGCAGTGCTTATGTACTATATACTGGATATCTCTGTTACAGTAAAACAACTATAGATGACCCCTGGCTGTTACACTTGACAATATATTAAAGTGAGATCTAATGTATGCTATTAAACTATATACTGTAAAAAATACACATTTTTGTTACCATTCAATAAATTAATATAAATCATCTTTGGGAAACGATAAAGCCATTCTCTGGGACAAGTCTCCACCGTCACCGGGCAATAATGCAAAAAGACACCTGAAGTGAGTTGACCTTCAAAGGAGTGCTATAGAAAGAGTAAACTCCTGGCATTGCTAACTGTGTAGAATCTGTAAGCTCTCCCCATGTCAGCCTGCTTTTTTTTTCAGGTTCTTTAATTTTCTTCCTAAATCCCAACAACCGTGTGTGTTAGTAGGCATTGTCAGGGTTGGACTTAGAAGGGAGGAGGCCGCTGGGCTTGAACCATCTAGAGAGCCCCACTTAGGTGTTCTGAGGTAACCAAAATAAAAACTAGTATGCAATGTCAAATCTTAGGAGTA
Organism: Polypterus bichir lapradei; assembly: GCA_026402145.1. Classification (NCBI taxonomy): domain Eukaryota; kingdom Metazoa; phylum Chordata; class Cladistia; order Polypteriformes; family Polypteridae; genus Polypterus; species Polypterus bichir. The sequence goes on along the minus strand of JANRMT010062854.1, from coordinate 71,085,659 downwards.
TCCGAAACTTAAACTGTAACTACAGAAGTTGTGTGAGAACTTCCAGTAAGCTGCAAAAACCACAGAAACAACACCTGAGATTATTAAGTGATACACAGGCAGAAGTCACAGTATACAATGGCATACCTTAGAGTGACACTTAATCTCCATCACAGCACTGTATGCTGTGACAAATATAAAAAACAAAGTGAGTCTGATCCTTTAGCTGTCCATTTTGAGAAAGAAAGTGAGAGAGTGAGACGGAGAGGGAGGAAAAAATATTGTAAAACATTATTCTGGCACCTTTTTTAAAAATATCAGGTAACTTTACTTGTTAAAGTAACACTGAAAAAATAAAATTATATCTAAAAAATAAAATAAAAATAAAAACACACTATCAGTTCTAGTTTTTCACCAGTTTGCAAACTCTGGGCACTTCTGTTAAGCTACCAGTAAACTTTACCTGCTGTTCAGTAAACATAGAACCATCTCAGTGATTGTATAAGGTTTGTATCGCTTCATTCCCAAATGACGTTTCTAAATGGTTTTTCGATAACAGTAACATTCTGCTCAGATATCTAAAGCATACAGAATGACTTTATTTTCAAAGAAGATTACAACTGTGTGAAGTGACAGGTAAGTCATTGTCAACTAAATGCAAACAACTGACAAGTAAGCAGAAACATTTTCCACACGTGATCTGCATCCAGGATGGTCCATAAGGCATTCCAAATAAAAGTTTTGTTGGCCAGTATATTTAATGGTTAGGCTTTTGAGTAGTTATATGCAAAAAGTGCAAAGAAAGCCAGTAGTCCACCATAACTGACATCAGACTAAAACTTAGAACTCATAATTTCCAACATAAAAAGTGTAAAGACCATGTACTGCAAACTCAAAGTTCCTACTCGCAAACTTGGACCTAGCCTCCCAAGTCAGAGTTTGTCCAATTTCAGCTCAAGACAACAAACCAAAATGGAGACATAAACAGAAAGCACAGTAACACCTAATAGGTTTAATTTGTTTATAAGAAGAATTTACTTTAAATGAATCACCTCAATCCTAATACTGAATACTGAGAAGATAAACAGTAACATTACCAGAACGAACAGTAATGAACTATCCAATGTTAGCTTGATTCAAGCTACTGTTCATACATTGTGCTCAATGATTGCTGTGTGCTGTATTTTAATTGCGGCTTCCAAAATAGTAATGTTTATCATGGTCAAAAGCATAAAAAACTTTGTTAGACATGACAACATACTTGTTAAACGTGTCTTGCTTGTCGGTTTCTTCTTCGGTCAGGACTATAGAACTACTGTATTAGTTAGTGTTTCCTGCTGAAACACCAGCTTTCATTGGGGCATCCTTGTTAACTCTCCCACTTGGATATGTGAACATGCGGAGGTCACAAATGGCACAATTGCAGCTTCTGTCTTAGTTCCAAGATATGACCAATGCAGCATTGATGTGCAGCTTGTAAGTTGGTTTCAGGGTCTCAGTCACAGTTACATCTAACCTGCTGTCATTTATGAAGAGGCTGAAATTCTGCAAAGGATTAACAGTACATGATAAATTTGCTTTGCACTATGTAGAACAGTGAACTGCAGCTTAAACTTCCTGTTACCCCCCTCCCGTATATTCACAGGTGTCGTCAAAGTTTATCATTTGTACCAAATCATCACCCTCATATGTTTCACTATCACTAGAACTTTAATCTGTAATGGTGTTACCTGCCATTGCTGAAGAACTGTCACTTTAACAAGACAAATCGCTTTTTTCTCCACACACTCTCCATTCTAAAAACCATATTTATCTCCACTTCTGCAGCAAAAGGCTGTTCAATAGCTGCCTAGAGTCACTGTACACAGTTCACTGGAGAAGATTAAACTCCTAGACAATGATGTGCAGTTGACAATTTATGTCAGGGATAACAGTAAAGTGGTTCAAGAAGGAATATTTATTTGAAAAATAAAGGAAAAAAATGCATTTACATCTTGATAAATTTCAGGTGTCCCTGGGCTGAAACCCAGGCTAGCCCATGCAAACGTCTGGCCATGGTTATTATAAAGCACTAGTGCCACTTTGAGAGTTGGGTTCTGCCTTGTATCCAGTGTTGCTAGAATTAGCTTCAGAATGTTTGTATGCTGATTATTCTACAGTTCCCAATGTACTTTACTCAGAAACTACAGCAAAACATTTAGAAAGTAACCTGAAAATGATCAACTAGAAGAAACGTAATTTTATTACTTTGTAAAGCTTTTTCCATAACTCAAGATTCAAATCTGGAACTGTTTAAAAATGTAATACAGTAGCAGACAAATGGATTACATTCAGGCTGGAAGCAACTGTATTCTTGTGGCTGCAGTAACTTTCTGGAATGATTTTTTTTCCAGAAACTGGGTTCATTCATGGGAATGTCCCAAAAATACAAGGCATAATAATAAATTCAGGAATAGGAAACTTCAGACAAGAAGGTCAAAAGCACTTACAGCGATTTGGAAAAGGGCTTTTGCAAATGCTTGAGGATATCCCTTTTACAAGTTCACACGTTTATTGCCCCTGCCCCTTCATGACTGGTTCATGACTAATGAGTCTTAAAGGTTACCTTGCAAACAGACACAGATAGGAGGGGTTGGGAGCAAGCATCAAGTAAAACAGTGTTTCCAAATCAACACTTTCAGTGTTAATTTAACACTGGCAATTTTATTGCATAAATAAGGACTGCCATTAGAAAAAAATCTGCATCCAAGGCTAATGCATGAAGATTCATAACCAGGTGTTAGGATCTCAACCCCTAGACCAACGAGCAACAGACAAAAGTAATATGGTTTGATGGGTCATCTATCATCCTGTTTTCACACACGGACAGATTTACATTTGAAGAAGACAAAGAACCTTCAACCAACAAAATCAGTTGCCCTCTGTTTAACGAACGTAATGAAATAAGCAGCCATTTTAGAGAAGTCATTAGGTCTGATTAAAGATCTGTACAGTCATTTAATGGCTGAGGAATATGAGGCCACTTTCCATGGCCAGTGAACTAGCAGCCAAGTGGTGGAAGGAGGCAGCCACATGGGAAAAGAATGATGGATCAGAAGATAAAATGGAAGTCAGACACTGTGCCTAAGTGTGGGGTCTCTTTTTGTCCCATAAAGAGAACAAGACCATCCTTGCATCCCAGAGTAGAAGGAGGAGAAACTGGAGACAGAGGTTCGGATTTCCTGACAAGGGGCAGAGTGGGCCCGTGTGCTCTCCTACTGTCGAGAGCCGCCCTCTGCAGGTGCAGAGGGAAGCCCCGAGCCTGGCTGAGGACCAGGCAAAGCACAGAAACCTGTCCTGTTGCCATGTCCGGAGGGCAAGGGGACATAGAGGAAAATGCCGGTGCTTTACTTGTAATAACCGTGGTCACAGGTGGAGGCGGTGTCCATATGCGCTGCCGGATTACGCCATGGAGTGATGTTGTGGACACGCCTCCCCGCCCTTGTTGTGTTTATCTTTTTCAGGGCGGAACTCTGACCAGGACAGGTCGGCGCCCCAACCTGTCGAAGGACAGCCCTCGCAGGATGGGCCACTTTGCCCTACAGGCTTCAGCTGGGGGAGGAGCAGTGTGATATATGGCCAGGAACCCTGCCCCGCTGGGATGCCTGGAGTAAGGAGGAATCGGGAGTGTGGCACTTCTTTTCAATGGGTACTCGGCCAGTCCTTGATCCCTGGGGGACAGCACTTCCGGGACACCAGGAAGTGCTGACAGACCAGGGATAGTTTATGCCTGGAGTGCTTCCGAGTGCAAGGGCACCACTTCTGCCATACTGGGGAGTGCTGCTGGAAGTTCATCGCCAGGCACCTGGCGCACATCCGGAATGGGATAAAAGGGGCCGCCTCACTCCAATCAGGGAGCCGGAGTCGGGTGGAAGAAGGACGGAGCTTGGAATGGAGGCGGCCGAGAGAACCAAGGACTGTGAATTGTAAATAGATTGTAAATATTAATTGTAATTAAACATGTGTGTTGTGAACACTGCGTTGTCGTGTCTGTCTGTAGCCGGGCTAGCTTCTTACTATATATATATATATATATATATATATATATATATATATATATAT